>CM031242.1:31479517-31889517 GCA_018340775.1 Taxus wallichiana var. yunnanensis
TAGGAAATTATGATTGGAGATTATGAAGCTCATGATAGATATGGGAATTAAGAATTTCCTCATGGAGGAATAATTATCCCATTTATGTGAACAATGTATAAGGGAATGGAAAGGAGGGTAATTAATTGAATGCACCATGGATTCCTTAGATGCATACATGTTGAGATGGACATAGTATGAAGAATCTTGAAAAAATAGTATAGCTAACAAGAAACTAATTTGAATGGGAGATTCAAACCTAATAACTTCCATGAGAGACTAGGGAAATTGGTTTAGGAAGGAGGAGAAATGATTGACAAAGCATACTGATATCATGATGAGATGTACACTAAGACAACATATCAAGAGAAAAAAGAGGCATAATATAATGTAGACGGAATCATTTCCCAACCTTCCATGAATGCTCACGTGACTATATATAATATTATAGATGACTAAGTAATCATTGAGATTGATAGTGAAAAGGAAGTGAAAAAAAGGAAAGGAGGTGTTGGATAACAAGCTTATTTTTATGTCATAATAGATTACACTTTGTCACCAAAGAGGATATAGTTCAACCCTAACACTCAAAAAGCACAAAGGTTTGGAATAATGAACGATAATTAGACAATTCATGCACTAGGGAGTGTGCCAATAGGAATTTCGAGATGGAAATGCAACAAAATGTAAATTTTACCACAAAAACTACTAGTGGAGGAGGAAATGTAATTAAATCTACTAGAATATCACATGATCAAGAATACATTAGAATATGTACATAAGTGAGAGTTAATTTGGCACACAAAATGGATGACATCTCTAGAGTGAAAGGAAAGCCAATTTATTACTATTTTGAAGGATCAAGAACATAATTGGTACATAAGACATGATTCATAATAGGAAGTTGTTGACTATGATAAATTAAAGGATTCTTTCTTGAAGGAGTTCAATATACCCAAGTTTGAAAAAAAAACATATAATTTATTAAAGATATCAAATAAGAAATTACAAAGAGTGTGCATGTGTATGATGTGTATTTCAATATTTTTATCTCAAAGTTGTCTAATGAGATATATCAAACTTATCACACATAATTTTTTTGGTGGATTGATTTTTATCTTTTGATGTTCTCTTTCACACAATAAATTTGCACACATGTAAAAATATCTTGAAGTAGTGTTGAATGAAAATTTTTTGGTAGTGTCGACACTGATATAAGCCCATTCACGAGTGGGTCATATCAAATTGAAATGGAAAAAAACTGGAAAAGTTGACTATAAATAATTCCGGGGAGATGAGAAATGGTATATGGTTTATAGATTGTGAAGTGGAGGGCCATAAAAGTAAATATTTCCCTCAACGTAAAATCCATGCTTATGGAATGGGAAATATGTAGAGATGGGTACAATGTCAAAAAGTTACAACTATTACAATACAAAACCCATACAAAGGTATCCCACGTAATATATGTGATGCGTGCACTCATAATATTAAGGATTTCTTACAATAGATTAGATACGTGAGATTCACTCCTTGGGGTTAAGGCAAGCCATTATGGTAAAAATAACCACCATAATCAGGAGGTTAATGGAAACATGTGAGGACGATATCATGAGAGAGGAAAACAAGGAAGGGCAAGGTTCCCACCAAGAAATTTGTATAAGTGCACCTTACTGGATCATTATCAACATGATTTCCCTACATTCCATGTATGCAAATACTACGAAAAGGAAAATAAGGTGAAGAATTTCCTTGACTTTTACATTTCTATGTTAGAAAATATTGAAAAATATGAAGGCATGCTTAATATTGTGTGGAATCTAATATAGATCGTAGAGAAATAAATCATTCCAAAGGTGACCCAAAGACTAAAAGTTCAAATAAAAAATATAGTAATTATAGCATGTACACGACCATATGAATCATCACTAGAAAATATTTAATGCAAAATTGGAAAGGCTACCCGATTGCAAAACAACAAAAGGAGTTCCTATAAGAAACAAAATAATAGGTGTAAAAACTACATAGATAATTGAGTTCTTGAGGGAAGAAGCATGTGCAAGGAGTGAAACACAAACAATGTTTTATTTTGATAACGTGGAGAGAAACTAATTTTGAGAGGTTTGTAACATGTTACACATTGAAGGTATAATACCTTTTCTTAGACAATGGTCATCTCATCATATCCGAAATATGACACTTGGAAAGTTGGTAGGAAGGCACAATAGAAATAAGTCAAGTTGTCTAGTAAATAGGATTATGAAAAGGAAATCACAGTTAACCCCTATATAGATGGATGGAACATCAATAAAAACAAATAAATACAAGTTTTGAGGTTAACATTTTCACAAAAATGCTTAGAAAAATATGGGGCAGCCCATGTTCCACCCCTCACCTCATGTTCTATTCATGGAAAATAAAATGTGCATTATGCCTATTAGAGTGTTGAAGCAAGCCACCATTAGTATCCTAGGATTAAGTTTCCTTGGTTATTTTGAGTTGATAAAACTATCATAGGAAAAAAAATTCCTAACTCTACTTGGCAAACTATGGTGTTCGTAAATAAAACTAATTTGCATTTCAAAGAGTGTTATATAAGTTGTGAAAATGGCACAAAGTGTGTGATAATCATAACGGATCCTAAACAAGGAATACCATATATTGATAATGTTGAAGACCATGAATACCTAGGAAACATCTATAACATTAAGGAATAAGAATTAGAGAATTTGAACCAAATTAAGAATGATCCATATAATGGGATGATAAAAATCAATCTCACATACAACCAATATAACATCCTTCGGCATGTGGGTCATATGAGTTAATTTTGTGATATTTTGGTGTGATAAAATGAAGACCAAAGTCACAAATTAAGAGGAAAGAAATTTATTTGTGAAAGTATATAGGGAGATTAAATAATGAGAAAAAGTTACAAATCATATTTATCAAGATGGTGTAAGTTTCCATGAATATATGATCCAAATGGATACATATACGACCCCATACCAAGTGCATATAAAATCCATGATGTATATAGTTAGGGGTAAAAGGCTCTATTTTTGGATACTACATGACACAAGGTAAGTGAATCCACATGCCTAAATTTGAACAAGGAAATTATATGTGATGGCTCCCAAATTATAACAAAGTAACCAAACCAAAAGAACACATAAGAAAATGTGAAGAGGCATGAAGATCAAGCAAAAAAGTATCAAACCATAATTATAGATCCAAACATTCTACCACACACTTTGAATTTGGGTACACACATGGTAGGTGGACTACAAAGTTTTCTGAGTAAAATCTAACTAAGAAGGCCATAAAGCCAATTTTGTGCACAAATTATCTTGTACATATAAGGTACCTTAGTTAAACCTATTGTTCCAAAGTATCAAAAATGCAATATTTAGAAATGGGGCGATAATGGAAGATAGAATGTTATTTCTTCATAATAATAAAGGATTGAAACTACCAAATATGTTTGAGGAGAAAAACACTAATGGAAATTCCAGTGAAGAAGATAAATCTATTTGGATGGCGTGAAAGCTGCAAGTGTGAGGGAAAAAAAGTTTGTTTTTTCAGATTGATGAGAAAGAAAATGTAAACCACTTAGAATTTGAAAAAAATATGGAAGCCAATGTGATAGATAAGAAAGGAGTAGATAAATGTCATATAATGATCCACTAAAGTCTAATAAGGATGACATTATAACAAAAAAATAATTAAAATTTACTAGCATTAGAGAATATTAGTCCTGAAGTTGAATATTATAGAGTTGTTCGAATATGAATTCATATTTCCAAGAATTAATTAGGATATAAAATTATTTCACCCATCCTTGGATAAAATGGACATCAATTTAGTTTAAGGAAACCAACTAGTGCACAAGTAACCATACATGATGAACCCAAACTCGAGTGCAAAGGTCCAAAAAGAAATAGATGGAACATTGGTTATTGTGGTCATTATACTAATAGAAGAATTTGAATGGGGTTAGCCTAGTGATCATAAGCATTAAGAAGGATGCGTGCATAAGGATTTTTATTGACTACTCGTGATAAATGCAATATGTGTAGTAGACCCATTCTCAACACCATTTATGAAATAATATATTGAGGGATTAGTGAGAAGAGAGATATATACCTTCAAATTTGAGTTTCTAGATATCATTAGTTTAAGATAGATGAAGAGAAATGCACCAAGATAACCTTTGTAAAATAATGGGGATTGTTTTATTATATAGTTATGTCATTTAGACTTAATAATGCACCCATAATTTTCTCATGCATTATTATGTCTGCATAAATACTTCATTCTTAAGTTTTTACTTATGTATTTGGATGACTAAACTATATATGGATTAGTAAAAGATCACTTTGTGAATGATTGCGACCAATGTTTGAGTGATGTATACATTTGTAAATCTCCTTAAACTTGAAGTAGTATATTGTTTACAACTCCTTTTGGGATGTTGTTGGTTGACATAATTTAGAGGGGAGTTTCTTGTTGATCCAATAAAAGTGTAGTTATTTTATAGTTAGATACCCCACAAAGAAAAATGGCCATGCACACATTCATTAGACACTATGGGTACTACTGAAAATTTATACGAGGGTATGCACAAATAGCTTCACCTATATAAAATCTATTGAATAAACAAGGACTATTTCAAGGGGGCACATAAAAATAGATGTTATTTAAATATTTTAGGGATCATCTTTCTAGCGTATCTATTTTAATGTTCCTTGATTGGAATAATACGTTTCATTTACATGTAGATGTATCGGGTAAAATAATAGGGGAAATACTTTGCAGCTAGGAGAAGACAACGTGGAATATCTAATATTTTTACAAGTAGAAAATTGATTCATGCAAAACAAAATTATTGTTGAACTTGTTTTCTCGTTCTATTTTAGATTAGTGAAATGGTAACAAAGAAAACAAGTAACTCCAATAATGAGAGGGTTTAAGGCTACCTCTAGATGAGATGATGATGGATACAAGCGTAAAAGATCCTCCTCGTAGAGAGCTTGATTACTTGCACAACAAAGAGAAAATCAACATGAAAATGGATTAGTAGATAGGATGGTGGGTTTCCCAAAAATCTAGTCCCAAGAAGTGAAAAATTTATAGATGGATGTCAACCCACTTTTTGATAAAAGATAGATAAAATAACGATGGATAAGTGATGAAAAATCTAAATTGATACAGAAAATTAGAGAAGTGTGAGAAAATATAAGATAAAGATCTTATTATATAAAATTCCAATCTAAACCAAACTTGAGTGGGTTGATGATGACCAAGGATAGTTAGGCACAGTCAATGGTGACTGGACAGAGTAGGCCAAAAATAGATGCAAAAAAGACAAATTTGGAGGAATGTGTTCTAAAAATGATCTATAACTAGAGATAATGTTGAGATGTTGTAAGAAATATGGATCTGATTCAAATAGAAAGGATTTGAGAAAATTGATAAAAATTAGAAGCTGTTGATAGGGTTGTGAAACTAGATGTGATGAAGATGATATTTGAAGTTGTAGGTGTGTAGAATGGAAAGATTGGTAGTGATGCACCCTATTGCATTGGTGGTTTTTTTCATTGATGTCAAAGGAATTGATGGAAAAGGGAGAGTGTAAGATCAGGCATATCAGATGGTTGTAAGAGGTTCAATATGATTTCATGTTGTTTCAAGAAGGAAGGGAATTGAATTTTGATTGGCGGTACCACTTCAAGATGGTTTCAAGTGCCTAATGAGTTCTGATGAGGTGTGACAGGATGGTACAGGTCAGAGAAAGCATGGGAGAAGCTTTGGGAGAGTTTCTACAGCATGTGTGAGCCAAATTTAGGCTCAAATTAGCCCTAAGATTCAAGTTTCTATGTTGCACAAAAGTTGGTGTTGAGAATAGGAAACATTCTCGTATAAAAATGAGATGGGATGGATAATTTAAGACCTATAACTCTCAAAAAAATCATTGGAGATGGTGGAGGAAGGTTTTCTTGTGCTTCATGAAAAATTTCAGGTCATTGTGAGGTCATTTGACCAAATTGTGTGAGATTTTGCAAAACTGGTCTATTAAAAAGCTCATTTTGAGCTACTTGGTTTCTTAAAAGTCATGAAAAATTATGGAGACTCCTTTGAATAAATCATAGAAGTAATTTTTGGAGTAAATTTTCCTATAAATCATGTGTAAAAATAATTTTCTCAAAATGAGGTGTAGTTGGAAATATATGAGCATTTTAGTGGAGCATTATTTTCTCTCTCTTAGACTGAGCTGTAAATCGATAAGAACAAGAAGATGAAATTGACATCCAAAACATCTTTAATCACCTCTAGAGTTTTTTTTCAATTCATTCATGATTTTTCCCACACTCAGAGGAGGTTTGAACTCCATTCTCCTTGAAGGTAAATACATTTTCTCAAGTCATTGTTCATGGTTGTGAATGCTCCTAATATGGGTATGCACTAGTTGTCATCAATGGAGAAATTTCTCAACAATAGCTCATAATCCTTCTATGGGTATTTTACAATGAGTTTGATCATCTAAAATTTCTTTTGGTTTAGTTAAACATAGAATCTTGGTTGGCATATACTGTCTAGAGAGCAAATTGTCTCAATATTCCTTAAAGACATTATCTTGAGAGACTCTTCCATTTCAAAAGCTTTGATCATTTTGAAAATAATTTTATAGATTAAAATTCCTTATTCTATTACAACATAAAGGATATGTTTTGAGTTTTACTCACTTGGTTGGTAACAAGAATTTTGAAATCCTAGTTTCCTAGGTTGAGGGTTCGAAGTTAGAGATCTTGAGTTTCCTTTTCAATCATGATCAACCAAGACCATAACTAAGTTATTTAACATATGTACCTCTCAAAAATGGAGATAATCAAGTTCAACACCATTCATGTTCAATGCATCTACCCAGTTGGAGTAGTGGCTATGTTTCTTATCAAGGTCTCTTGCTCATTTTGTCACCTATATAGTCAAACTTCAACCTTTACATGCAAATAGTGCTCTATTTCAAGAAAATACAATCAATTCCATGACTTTAATCAATTTTAAAAGAAGGAAATATGGTGTAAGAACACTCAAAAAATTTCATACTCCAATTTCATGATTTTTATTGAAGAAATAGCTTTAGTTTCCCTTTCGGGTAAGGGACTGTGCATATACCCTGACTTATTGATCCTATGAAAAATATTTGAGCTTTGTGAATGTTTCATCAATTAAAAATTGATGAAACTTGAACAAAATCTCTACATTACCAATATAAAAATATTGCAAAAGAAATTGGATTAAAATATGGTGTATTGAATGAGAATTTCATCTCATATTTTGAAACATTCGTGCTCATCTGTCAAAATGTTTGATTTGATTTTTCAATGGTTTTGAAGAAATTAATGGAAAATATTTAAAGGGAAGACTATGAGAAGAACATAAAAAGTTTGGAAATTCTCTCCCAATCATGAATGAGCTTGAAATGCTTTTAGTTTGATGCCCGAGAGATCCAAAGACTATGTTAGTGTCATTTGACTAAGAAAATTAAGTTCTTCTCCTTTTCTTAAATGTTGATCATTTCAAATCCATACTTCTTGTGTGCTTGGATTGATAAGAGAGTTTTAATATTTGAAAACCTTTAAGTGAGTTTAAACAAGGGTTACTTTAATCTTGGCAATCCTTGGAGGATGCAAACAATATCTTGATGGATGTAGAACATATTCTATAGAAATATATACCTTGTATTGTCTCACAAAGTCAAGTCTTTGTATTTTCATTTTGAATTTAAAAAGATATAAATAAGTTATTTAAATGAAATTCTCTCAAAGGTCAAATTGAGAAGTTAGAAAGTCAAATTTTTGTCTTTTCCACAAAAATTAAATACTCTTGGTCTTAAAATAATTATGAAGGTTGAAGATGGTTTAGTTTGTGAAGAAGAAGTCAAAGAGACTATAGGAGTTACAAGAAATGAAGAAAGTGGTGCATAGAGTTAATATACTCAAACTTCACAAAATAAGGAGTGATGAAGAATATAAAAGGTCAAAGATAAATTTAAGAAAAAGAGATTAGATGAAATATAAAAGAAAAGGTATCGAATGAGATGTATGAAGATGATATGGATTTGCAAAGTGTAATGTGAGAATAATTTGGTGAATTATTTTGTTTATATAGATATAGAGAACTCGGTGATAAATAAAGTGTTTTATGAATGATTGTGACTAAAGTGTGTAAAAATAAATAGTGAGGTTTGATTGATTAAAGTATAAATTGTTCTGAAGACTTTGGGAAGTGAGAAAAATTAAAAAAAAAAGATTGTTGAGATTTGAAGGGGGAAAAGATTCTCGGTATACATGGTTGGTTTGAATTTATATCGTTTAAGGAGAAGAAGAAAAAATAGTGGCATGAAATCATAAACTAAAATGACGAGAAAATAGATTTCTAAGTGTGTGATAAGAAAGTTTAAACAAGTCTTATATTTTGTTGATAAGTAAGAATATTGGTTTTGGTATGTGAAGGCATATGAAATAAGTTTGAAGAGTTCAAGTAGTAAATAGAAATAGAGAGTGACAAGGTAATAGAGAAAGAGTGATAATATAATATCATCATCAAATGTTCAAAGAATCAATTTGAAGAGTGATAAATTTTGAATTTTCAAATGATTTGTAGCACAATTGTATTAGGAGTTATTGTTTCCTTGCGGGTAGTAGCTTGTAAAAGGTCGGTGGCGGCTAGCTAAATATTTATGGAAGTTTTTTTCCTTCACCAAGTTGTAGCAGTGAGTTGATAGCCTTAAGAGTTGAGTTGTAGCTCAACAAAGCATTGTAACCTTTTTCCATATAGTGCAATGGTTCAGTGGTTTTATCCCAATTTGTGTTTCTCACTTAAAAATACTTGCCTCCTTTGTATTTGTAGATGATTTCTTCCTTTTGAATTATTTTTCAATTTAAGTAATTGATTAAATTGGTTTGAAAAGTTGAATTGAAAATTGATTCACCCCCTTCAGTGTTCCATTTTTAACAATTGGTATCAAAGTAGGCCTTGGTGAAGTGAGTCTAATAGCTCAAGGAGACCTCTGAATTCAACTATGGAAAGCAACCAAGAAAATGGCTTCTCTACTTCCAAATCACCTCTGTTCAATGGGTCAAATTATGCTTTCTAGAGTGTCAGGATGAAAAATTACCTAATGTCACTTGGATTTGATATCTGGGATTCAATTGACAGTGGTTATAATGTTCTAGAAACACCTCTCACCGAAATAACATGAATGAAAACACTTGAAAACAATTCTAAGGCCGTGAATGACTTTCTATGTGGGTTGGATGAGGATAAGTTTTTAAAATTTATGTAGTGTACTAAAGCCCAAGAGATGTGGGAAAAAATGAAGAAAATCTATGAAGGAGGTAGCGAAGTGAAGATAGTTAAGTTACAAACATATAGAGCACAGTTTGAGAGCATCAAGATGAAATAAGGTGAGATTATTTCTTCATATTTGCAAAGATTTGATGAAATTGTAAATTTGATTAGAGGCTTAGGAGAGGAGATAAAAGAGAGTATGATTGTACAAAAAGTGCTCAGATATTTGACCTCAAAATTTGATGCTAAAGTATCAGTTGTAGAAGAAGATAAAGACCTAACTACTCTAACAATGGATGATCTTCATGGTATATTGACTGCATATGAGATGAGAATCAGTGATTCAAAATCGGGACAAAGGAGGCAACCTTCAAAGAAAACAAAGAGTCATGAGAAAATAACAAGGAAATTGATTCTGACATGGACATAGATGATGAAAAAGTAGAAGCCATGTTTGTAAGAAAGCTGAAGAGAGGTTCAGGAAAATACAAAGGTAAGCTCCCATTCAAGTGTTTTAGTTGTGGACAAGTTGGTCACTTTTCTTCTAAATGTCCTAATAAACACAAAGAAGATGAGGAATCCTCTGATAGACAGAAGAATAAATTCAAGAGATATAATGGAAAAAGAAGTACTTCAAGAATAAGAAGAATTTATACTCTCAAGAAGATTCAAGCTCTTCACAATCAAGTGACTCTAGCAGCTCTGAAAGTGATGAAAAGGTATGTTAGCTGAGACTTTTTTTATGGATATTGAAATATTAGATGCAAGTAATTCTAAGGGAAAATTTTAGACTCAAGTATGAAAGCTCAGATGAAGAAGAATCAGAAGTTAATATTGAGGTTGAGTTAATAAGTGCTCTAGATGAAATAAAACATCAAAAGAAGAGAAACCAAAAACTAAAAATCATGGTAAAAGAGTATGAAGAAAAAATCATACTTGAAGAAAATCATAAAAAGAAATCCCAAGAACATGAAGAAATTATCAAGGAATATGAAGCACAAGTAAATATAATTGAGGATGCTTTCAAGGTCAAAGAAGAAGATCATTTGAAGCTCAAACTGAGATGGAAAAACTACAAACTCAATTAGATCAGACCTCTACAAAACTAAAAATGTATCATAAGTTTGAGAAGAGAACTGCTGATTTGAGTGATATGTTAATCAAGTAAAAGGATTCGATGCTAAATATCTAGATTTACATAAATAAATTCAACAACAATAAATCAAATTAACTCATGAAATGGAATGTACAGAAGATAGAGACAAGATTTAAATAAAATGGAGCAATTTCTATTGAATATGAGAGGGCATTTTATACAATTTCTTGCTTCTAAATTCATGGAGTCAAGTGTTATCATTTTATCCCCATATCTTTCCTTTAATCCCTAGTCATACTCCCACATATATCTCCTATAATCACTCACCACTATTCTCTCACATATCCCACCAATATCTCCACACACAATTATCTACGTGAGTTGTTCTCACAACTCACTATTACAATAATCTATATGAGTTGTTTATTACAACTCATTTACATTTATTTATACTCTCACACTATATTATTAATATGAGTTATATATTAATAATTTACAAATTAACTAATATCACTCAAACTTACTAATGTAATATAAGAATATTACATTTAACTATTACAAACAATAATGTGAGCACTAATCCAAGGAATATTCCTAACATTCCCCCTAGTGCAAACATGGGTGAGTTCTATCTAGTACCTATTCATGTTCTACAATACAATGATTTTCAAAGAGTACCATCAACTCCAACAGGTTTTCTAGTGGAACCATTAACCACTTTGTATGTGATTTTCTAAGAGATTCACAAACTCTCAAATTGGTTTTCTAGTGGACCACCAACCACTCTCATAGCAGTGTACATGTTTCCCCACCCCCATCCTTACATTCAAGGGAAAATACAAGAAATATTGCTCATGTAGAAGCTCACTTATTACAAGATCAAACATGAATAAATCATTTGTTCTTATTACAATACACAATGAAAATTAAACACAACAAAAATAAATGCCACAAATTCATTGTGTGGCCCCTTTGCTTGTGGCAGTTGGTGAGAGGTCACTGATTAACCTCCTTCCTCTGTTGCCTCCTTCCTCCATCGTGATGATGCTAACTCAACCAAATTTTTCTTTGAGACTCATTTTACAATTCTATTAGGTGTCGGTTTCAACCAATAATGCACCTTACATTAATAATCAGCTCTATATTTAACTAAAATAATAAAGCATATCAGATTTTTATTATTGGAAATCAGTCACTATTTTTACAGAATAATTAGAAACGTCAGAATTGTTTCCATTATTTATCTTAAAATACAAAATGGGTTTTTGTAATTTTTGACATAATTTTCCCATAATACAAATAAACAAACCCAAAAATTTCAGAAAATTATGAATTTGGGTTTTTGAGAAAAATATGAATTACTGGAATTTTTTTAAGATCTCGAATCCGAGAAAATGGTGACTAAAACTTCAAAACTCTCAGATCTCGCATCCTAGAGGACGCTTTGTCCGCAATCACTATCATAGCTTTTACTTTCCTTCTTTGGTACCATATAATGCTAAATATCTATATTTAAATAAATAAATTCAACAACAATAAATCAAATTAACTCATGAAATGGAATGTACGAAGATAGAGACAAGATGTACATAGAATGGAGCAATTTCTATTGAATATGAGAGGGCATTTTATACAATTTCTTGCTCCTAAATTCATGGAGTCAAGTCTTATCATTTTATCCCCATATCTCTCCTCTAATCCCTAGTCTTACTTCCACATATCTCTCCTATAATCACTCACCATTATTCTCTCACATATCCCACCAATATCTCCACACACAATTATCTACATGAGTTGTTCTCACAACTCACTAGTACAATAATCTATATGATTTGTTTATTACAACTCACTTACATTTATTTATACTCTCACACTATATTATTAATATGAGTTATATATTAATAAATTACAAATTAACTAATATCACTCAAACTTACTAATGTAATATAAGAATATTACATTTAACTATTACAAACAATAATGTGAGAACTAATCCAAAGAATATTCCTAACATTCCCCCCTTAGTGTGAACATGGGTGAGTTATATCTAGTACCCATTCATGTTCTACAATACAATGATTTTCAAAGAGTACCATCAACTCCAATAGGTTTTCTAGTGTAACCATTAACCAATTTGTATGTGATTTTCTAAGAGAATCACAAACTCTCAAATTAGTTTTCTAGTGGACCACCAACCACTCTCATAGCAACGTACATGTTTCCCCACCCCATCCTTACATTCAAGGGAAAATACAATAAATATCGCTCACGCAAAAGCTCACTTATTACAAGATCAAACATGAATAAATCATCTGTTCTTATTACAATACATAATGAAAATTAAACACAATAAAAATAAATTCCACAAATTCATTGTGTGGCCCCTTTGCTTGCGGCTGACGAGAGGTCACTGATTAACCTCCTTCCTCCATTGCCTCCTTCCTCCATCATGATGATGCTAACTCAGCCAAATTTGTCTTTGAATCATTTTACAATTCTATTAGGTGTTGGTTTCAACCGATAATGCACCCTTACAATAATAATCAACTTTATATTTAACCAAAATAATAAAGCATATCAGATTTTTATTGTTGGAAATCAATCACTATTTTTTACAGAATAATTAGAAACGTCAGAATTGTTTCCATGATTTATCTTAAAATACAAAATGGGTTTCTGTAATTTTTGACAGAAGTTTCCCATAATACAAATAAACAAACCCAAAAAATTTCAGAAAATTCCAAATCTGGGTTTTTGAGAAAATACAAATTACAGTGCATTTTTTTAAAGATCAGAATCCAGAAAATGGTGACTGTAACTTCAAAACTCTCAGATCTGCATCCTAGAGGATGTGGTTTTGTCATGAAATCACTATCATATATTTTTCTTTCCCTCTCTGATACCATATAATGCTAAATATCTATATTTTCATAAATAAATTCAACAACAATAAATCAAATTAACTCATGAAATGGAATGTACTAGAAGATAGAGACAAGATGTAAATAGAATGGAGAAATTTCTATTGAATATGAGAGGGAATTTTATATAATTTCTTTGCTCCTAAATTCATGGAGTCAAGTCTTATCATTTTATCCCCATATCTCTCCTTTAATCCCTAATCTTACTCCCACATATCTCTCCTATAATCACTCACCACTATTCTCTCACATATCCCACCAATATCTCCACACACAATTATCAACATGAGTTGCTCTCACAACTCACTATTACAATAATTTATATGAGTTGTTTATTACAACTCATTTACATTTATTTATACTCTCACACTATATTATTAATATGAGTTATATATATTAATAACTTACAAATTAACTAATATCACTCAAACTTACTAATGTAATATAAGAATATTACATTTAACTATTATAAATAATAATGTGAGTACTAATCCAAGGAATATTCCTAATAGATTCAAATGAAAAATATGGTTTGGGATATGAAGAGAAGAAGGAAGATGACAAATCAACAAGCAAAAAGATGGCCAAGACAAGTGAAGAACCTCCTAAAGCCAAGAGAGCTGATTTCAAGAAGAAGAACTATCCAAGGAGACATTATGTCATGAGGTATGCTTACTCATTTTATGGATATTGTTATGCTTGTAATGAATTTGGTCACAAGGTTGCTAAGTGCAGGATGTACTCTAGAAGTCATGGTAGGCACATGAAATTTTATCATGCTAGAAACAAGGATGAGATGATTTGTTATAACTGTCAAAATTATGGACATGTTGCCAAGTTTGCTATCAAAGACCTCCACAGAAAAACAAGAATGTCTACAGGGTTAAATCAGATCCTACAAGTACTAAGGAGCAAGGTTTAATAACACAGACAACCTTTCATTCATAGAGTGAAGATGTAGAATGGTACATTGACAATGGGTGTTCTAGCCACATGACAGGGAACAAGAGAAAATTCATCTCCTTAGAGGAAAAGGCATCTAGCACAGTGAATTTTGGGACAACACATCAACAAATATTGTTGGAAAAGGTACGTTAAGTCTTGATAATGGAAAAACTATAATTGAAAATGTGTTGTATGTTGAAGGCTTAAAACACAATCTTTTAAGTGTTAGTCAAATGTGTAAACAAGGATATACAGTTCTCTTTCATGATAAATTTTGTGATATAAGGAAAGGAGAAACAAGCAAGGTGGTAGGAAAAGAAAAAAGAACCAAAAACCATTTGTATGTACTTAAGGAAATAAACAAAGAAAAGTGTTTTTCAAGCAAAATGGCTGATAAAATGACTAAACCATTTCCTAGAGCTAGTTGTGAGCAGTTGAGGCATAAATTGGGGGTAGCTTCAGCCCTTATAAGTCACTAAATGTCTCAGAAGGATAAGGGAGCAGCTGATGTGCCAAATTTTCTCCAAGAGGGCTCAATTTGAGTCCAGACAGGGGAGTTGGTTTCCCAATTCCAGGCACAAAACAATGGTCATGTAATGATAATAAATGAAGGTTAAAATCAAAATTTTATCAAGAGTGTTACAGGTGCTACATGGAAGAAGAAGAATAGTAATTCTTGAGCATCTTTAGACGAAAGAAAAACATTTTCCTAGGGGAGTGCATGCAAGGTATGAACATACTATTTTTGTTGAATTTTTCCAATCTAATCAGTTTGGTGTGCTTGTGCATATTTTTCATAGATGTCAAAGGGAGAGAGAGTGTTGGAAACTTGTTTCATTGTCAAGTATATTAGTTTTCCATCAAGTTTTAGTGTGTTGCCATCAATGACAAAGGGAGAGTTTGATGCACCATGTTGCATTGGTGGTTATTTTCATTGATGTAAAATGAATTGATGGAAAATGGAGAGTGCAAGAGCAAGAATATTAGATGGTTCTCAGAGGTTCAAGATGATTTCATGTGGTTTCAAGAAGGAAGGGACTTGAAGGTTGATTGGTAGTGCCACTTTAGGATGGTTTCAGGTGCCTAATGAGTCTGATGAGGTGTGACAGGATGGTACAGGTCAGAGAAAGCATGGGATAAGATTTGGAAGAGTTTCTATAGTATATGTGAGCCAAATTTATGCTCAGGTCATCCCTAGAAGTCAATTTTCTATGTTGCAAAAAAATTGGTGTTGAGAATAGGATGTGTTCTTATATGCAAATGAGATGGGATGGAACATTTCAGATCTATCCATCTCAAAAAAATCATGGGAGATGGTGGAGGAAGGTTTCCTTGTGCTTCATGAAAAATTTTAGGTCATTATGAGATCATTTGAACAAGTTGTGTGAGTTTTTACAAAATTGGTCTATTGAAAAAGCTCATTTTGAGCTACCTAGATTCCTAGAAATCATGCAAAATTATGGAAAAACCTTAGAATAAATCATAGAATACATTTTTGAATAAATTTTCCCATAAATCATCTATAAAAATAAATTTCTCAAAAGGAGGTGTAGTTGGAAAGATATAAGAATTTTAGTGGAGCAAGTTTGTTTCTCTTCATGGATTGGGCTCTGAATTGATAATAACAAGAAGATGAAATTGACCTCCAAAAATTGTTTAATCAACTCTAGAGTGTTTTCTCAGTTCATTCACAATGTTTCCTAAGCTTGGAGGATGTTTGAAGGTAATTCTCCTTGAAGGTACATACATTTTTTCAAATCACTATTCATGGTTGTGAATGCTCTTGATATGGGTATGCACTAGTTGTCATCAGTGGAGAAATTTCTCAACAAGATCCCAAAATCCTTGCACATGTATTTTTCAATGAGTTTGATCATATACAATGTTTTTTGGTGTATTTAAACATAGAATCTTGGTTGGCATATATTGTCCTAGAGAAAAAATTGTCTCAATGTTCCTTAAAGACAATGTCCTAAGAGCCTCTTCCATTTCAAAAGCATTGATCATTTTCGTAGTACTTGTATAGAGTAAAAATCCTTATTCTCTTACAACATGAAGGATATATTTTGATTTTTTACTCACCTGGTTGAAAACAAGAAGTTTGAAAGCCTAATTGCTTAGGTTTAGGGTTCAAGTTAGAGATCCTTAATGTCCTTTTTGTGTCATACTCAACCAAGACCATAACAAAGTTGTTTGACATATGTCTATTCAAGAAATGGAGAGCTTAAATTTCAACACCATTCATGTTCAATGCATCTACCCATTTGGAGATGTGGCTATGTTTCTAATCAAAGTCTCTTGCTCATTTTTTTCACCCGTGACAGTCGGACTTCAACCTTTGCATGCAAACACTTGCTTTATTTCAAGCAAGTACAATCAATTCTATGACTCTAATCAATTTAAAAAGAAGGAAATATGGTGTAAGAACACTAAAAACTTTCATACTCCAATTTCATGAAAATTTTTGAAGAAACAGCTTTATTTTCCCTCTTGGGTAAGGGAATGTGCATATACCCTGACTTTGGGTTTCTATGAAGAAGATTTGAGCTTTGTGAACGTTTCATCCATTGAAAATCGATGAAACTTGAAAAAAATCTCTACATTACCAATATAAAACTATTGCAAAATAAATTGGATCAAAATATGGAGTATTGAATGAGAATTTCATCTCAGATTTTTGAAACATTCATGTTCAGTCTATCAAAATGTCTCATCTTTGATTTTTCAGTGGTTTTTGAAGCAATTAATGAAAAATATTTGAAGGGAAGACTATGAGAAGAACATATGAAGTTTGTAAATTCTCTCCCAATCATGAATGAACTTTGAATACATTTATTTCGATGCTTGAGTGCTCCAAAGATTGTGTCAGTGTCATTTGAATAAGAAAATCGGGTTCTTCTCGTTTACTTAAATGTTGATCATTTCAAATCTAACTTCTTGTGTGCTTGGAGTGACAAGAGAGTTTATATATTTTAAAACCTTTAAGTGAGTTTGAACAAGGGTTACTTCAATCTTGGCAATCCTCAAAGGATACAAATAATCTCTTGAAGGATGCAGAACCGTTTTATGGAAATATATACCTTGTATTGTCTCACAAATTCACATCCTTGTGTTTTAATATGGAATTTAAAAAGTTATAAAAAGTTATTTGCATGAAATTCTCTCGGAGAGGTCAAATTGAGAAGTTAGAAAGACACATTTTTTCTTGTCCATAAAAAGAAAAAACCCTTGGTCTTACAATAATTATGAAGGTTGAAGATGGTTTAGTTTGTGAAGAAGAAGTCAAAGATATTATAAGAGTTACAAGAAATGAAGAAAGTGATGCATAGAGATAATATACTCAAACTTCACAAAAGAAGAGGGAGTTTTGAAGAATAAAAAAGGTTAGAGATATAGTTAAGAAAAAGAGATAGATGAAATACAAAAGAAAAGGGGTGGAAATGAAATGTATGAATATGTTGTGTATTTGCAAAGTGTAATGTGAGAATGATTTGGTGAATTATTTTGTTTATATAGATATAGAGAACTCAGTGATAATTAAAGTTTTTATGAATGAAAATGGCTGAAGTGTGTAAGGAGAAATAGTGAGGTTTTATTGATTGAAGTATAAATTGTTCGAAGACTTTGGGGGTTTATAGAAATAGAAAAAATAGAGTGTTGAGAGTTGAAGAAGGAAAATATACTTAGTATACAAGGTTGGTTTTGATTAATATTATCTACGGAGATGAAGAATATACATTGGCATGAAATCGAAACTAAAATGGTGAGAAAATATATTGCTAAGTTTGTGAGAAGAAAGTTTAAACAAGTATTAGACTATGTTGATAAGTAAGAAGATTGGTTTTGGTATGTGAAGGCATGTGACAAAAGTTTGAAGAGTTGAGTAGTAAATTGAAATAGAGAGTGATAAGGCAATAGAGAAAGAGTGCTAATATAGGATCATTTGAAGAGTGATGAATTCTAAATTGTTCAATTTGAGTTATAACTTAGTTGTACTAGGGAGTTATTTCTTCCTTAAAGGTAGCAGCTTGCAAAAGGTCATTGGAAGCTTTATAAATATTTTAGGAAGTTTTTATTCCTTCACCAAGTTGTAGCTTTAGTGATACTGAGGTTGTAGCCTCAAGAGTTGAGTTGTAGCTCAAAAAGTATTGTAACCTTTTTCCATATAGTGCATTAGTTTAGTGGGTTTTCTCCCAATTTGGGTTTCCCACTTAAAAATACTTTCCTCATGTGTATGTGTGGATGATTGCTTCCTTTTGAATTACTTTTTAGTTTAAGTAATTTATTTAATTAGTTTGGAAAATTTGAATTGAACACTAATTCACCCCCCCTAGTGTTCTAGTTTCTAACATGTAGATTTGGGATCTATGGGATTCAGAAAGTACATGACTGGAAGAATGGATGAAATAAAGTCAAACAAATTTGAATTGGTTCGATGTTGATCGGGTAGGGTTGATGATGACTAGGAAATATCTAGGGTTTGATGAAAGAGGATGGATGGAAATGATGGTCTACAAAAAGAGATGAGATATGATTGATGCAAGGGAAGAGATCTGAGATGGATAATGATCCTAAAAAAATGATGAGGAATAATGAAGGGATGGAATGAGGGATCCAAACATATAAAAAGAGAAATAGAACTTCAAATCTCCAAATGTGAGGCACAAGATCTCCAAATTTTCTCCAAGGTGATGATAAAACGTAAAGAAGAGCAAGAAAGAAATCCAAGATCACAAGAAAGATCAAAGTCTCAAAAATTAAATCTACAAGAGAGGAGGGATATGGTTTTCTTTATAGGTTTGATGGAGACCCAGATGGATCACTAAAAGCTGTGGCGATCCATTGATTTGGGTTGTTGAATATTGATCATCTCAAGAGAATGAGCCCTTGTGAGGCATGATTAGGGTTTGGGTGGTAAATATGGGTTAAGGATGCTTAGGAAGGATAAAAAAGTAGTTGGGGATAAGAATGTATTAAATGATGATGGATGAGAACCTAGGGATGGTAAATAGGGGGCTTAGGGAGGATAAAAGGGGTTAATAAATAAGTTTAGGGGTAATTAAGGATGATTAGGGATGTTTAGGGAAGAGAAATTAATGATGTGATTAGGATAGGATTAAGGTGGAGAATAATAATTAAAGGGATAAATGGAATTTAGGAGGAAAAGGGAATTTTAATGAGAAGAGAGGTATGTATGTGAATAATGACAATGAAGGGGAGTGGACATGGGGTGAGGGACAAGGGATACCAAAATTGGTGTTTACATTTTCCCCTTTTTTCAAGTGGTTTACGTTGGGAAAGCCATGAGACAAAAAATAGAAGTGATAGAAGGTGATGATTGAAGTGCTCCCCCTCAAACTAGGGATCGATGATACAAAGAAAAATCAATTCTCAAGTTTGAAAGAGATAGATGAAGGAATAAAGATAGGAAAAGATGAGAAAATAAGAAGATGAAAGAATATGCCCCACATAGAGAGGATAAAAATCAACAATATGAAAGTTATTTTAGGATCACTTTGGTAGGGGAAAAATTACTGACCTCATCAAAGATGACGATGATGTCATATGGACTTGTGAGTTAGTGAAAATCACTATAATCGGAGGGAGTCCAATGGTAATTCCCTTGGATGGAAGTGTAAACCATGGGACCAAGTGTTTTGAAGGTAGACATCAAAAGTATGCACAAAATAATGCGAGGATGGTCAAGACAATGGCTTGAAAAAAATGGGGAAAAAGTGAATACGATATGCTTAATACACGAGGAATCAAAAATATGCATCCAAGAGGGATGAGGATACAAGTGGACACAATGGCGGGCTTAAGATGAGAGATGGTTCCCATGAGGGACACAAAGATGATCACATAGTGGGCTATTGGATGTGCTTAAAAATTTGCAATGAGATTTGAGATAAGCCAAAATATAGCCAATGGGCCCAAAGTGGGACAAATAAAGGCATAAGATGAAAAAAACACAAGGAAGAAGTGGAAGAAAATATAATTTGATAAAGATATGGGGTGAAATGGGTGAAATATAAATAATTAGGGTAGTGTTGATGATGACTTAGCTAGGTCGGCGATGACTGCGGTTGGGTCGACAATGACTAGAGAAATTCGATGGCGAATGAGGTCACCGGGCTATATAAGTGCCTATGGAAACCGACTAATCTCATTTTCACTATGCACATTTGTCGATCAAGAGCTCTGAGTAAAAGAGATATTTGATATTTGAGTGAGATGGAGACTAGTGGAGCAGCAAGGAAGTGTCGGAAGACTCGGAGGATGGTAAGTTCTTAAGCCCTAGTTTTTTTCAAATTATTTAGTTATTTTTGCATTTTTTCGGGTTTTGGCATCGACGCCAAGAGAGGTCGTGTAGTGATCATACATGGTCATTGTCGATTTGGTACTTAGGCAGTGACCCAAGATGGGTGGCATCAACCCAAACTAGGTTGAGGTGAAATGGGCTGAGATTGGAGAGTTTTTATTTTGGATGATGATTTACATGTTTTGGGATGTCAATGAGTGTTTTTGATGAGTTTTACGCTTAAGGGCCTTATTATATATTCAAGATAGAGTGTCTGATATGTATGTTCATATTAGAGGGGATGTTAATCGATGCCATGTGGGATCTTTTGGAGGTAGTAGGATTGGGTGGATTCTACCATTATCAGAGGATACATAGGGATGTAAGACTGATGATTGCATTGATTGAGAGGTGGGATATTAGGACTAGTACATTTTGGTTTAGGAAAAGGAGATAAAAGTGACATTGGAGGATGTGTATCATATCTTAAGGCTATAGTTATAGGGGGCCTATAAAGCTGATCACAACCGAGAGAAGATTGGGCGTATTGACATGCCTATTTGGATCGATCCCCATAGATCACATTTAATTTTGGGGCCTTCGATATAGAGGCATGATATGAGCCAAGGAATCCTAGGATTAGGTTAATATGTTTAGTGATGATGGCTATATAATGTTATGCACTCTCATATTCTAGTGGAGCTAGATTTCCATGGAAATTGTTAGGGGTGCTCATTGATATATTTATGCGCAGGATTGTATTATCTTTTGGTACAACATTAGTGACACAAATATTTCATGAGTTATGGATGTATGCAACTGAGAGAGAATATCGGGATTAGATGTAGGTTTTAACTTCATTATTGAGATTATGAGCACATAGCCATGATTAGACCATGGGGCTTATATAGGTGACTTGAGACCACATAGAGTTATCTCTGTTATATTTTTGAGATGGAGGGCCGATGAGGATCACGAAGACAAAGGAGAGAGAGGAGAGGACTGGTATACATATAGATTTGGGGGATAAATATAAAACATGTTAGATGGAGGCCATACCCATGGTTTCCCACATTTCAGTATAGACATTAAGTTATTTTGCATGAAGAGGATTATATGGGTCCGGGGATGGAAGGTGGAGATGGTGGAGGTGGTTCAATTTCCATGAGTGATGAGGCATTTTTGGGTTGTAGATAAAGTTTTGGGGATCCTATTATATATAAATGAGATGAGGTGGAGAGGGACTTACCTAGTCATGTGATGTATGATCCATTGGAGGAGGTAAGAGATCCATGGGATAATGATGACAATGTAGGATTAGAGGTAAAAATTTTGGAGTCGATGATAGAGGTATGGGCAACCTAGGAAGCGAAGGAGAGGGAAGAGATAAGATTAGATGAGGAGGGGGTGGTTCTAGTGGGGGATGATGCAAAATCACCTAGAGGAGAGGAGGGTGGAGATGGAGGGGCATCAGTGGAGATAGCTCATCTACGAGACAAAGAGCTAGAAAATTTCCATCATGAGATAGATGTAGCACATGAGGAAGTGACAAGATTGTGTCGGAGAGAGACACGACATGAGGAAGTGACAAGATTGTGTCGGGAGAGAGACATGACATGAGGAAGTGACAAGATTGTGTTGGGAGAGAGACATGACTATTCAAGAGAGAGATAGATATGGAAACATAGGGAGTGAGGAACTAGTAACATCACATGGAGCCATAAAGATGGCTCCATCAAGTACTATGTTACTTAGAGTAGTGTAAGGCCCTCGGTGTAGAGGAACGCTACTATGAAAATATTTTTATGTTGAGGGTACCAGATTGTCCACGATATGTACAACATATCTAGTAGAGGAGGGGAGATCAGGGGAGATGAGTGCAAACAACACCATCCATGAGTACAAACAATGTGGTATAACTAAGGTGATACCCAGTCCAGATATAGGATGGGATGATGGAGACGGAGATGTGCAAGCACCTTCCGAAGGGGAAAGGTTTGATACTTATATTTTCGATGTTCGGATTCACTAAGTAGAGGTGAACATTATATATAGATTTTGATGAGATATTTTGATGTATATATTTTGAGATGGATCTTAGTTGAGGCCTATCACAGATGTATAAACATACTTTAATGATATATATATATATATATATATATATATATATGATATTTTGGCATACATGTGTTGTGTGATGATATATTTGATGGAATTGACTACTTCACTATACTAGGGATGTTAGTGTAGATGATGGATATGATAAGATTTGGATTGATGGTGTGAAGTTTTAATTTATATGATTATGATGTGATGGTTCAATTAGATCTTAGATGTATGATGACATGATGTTGATTCTTAAATGAAATGATGGTAGATGTGGATTAGGAAATGATGTGATTGATGATAGATAAAACATGTGGATGTTTTTAGATTATATTTTTTTTTAGATGGAAGGATGAATTATGGATGCGAGATAATTAGGAATACATGATGAATTGAGATTGCATGTAGATAAGATATGATGGGAATCAGATTAGATGTGACATGATGAATGGGATGAAAGTTAGGATGTTGTAGTTAGAAATGGTGTGAACTTGATAGGGTGACCCAAGCATGAGAAATACACTTCATCATAGAGGGAAGCACATGCGGAAAAGATTCTTATGAATTGGATTAGAGGTGAATGAGAAAGGGAACGAGACAAAGCAATGCATTTGCAACCATTGACAAGTGTTAACACATAACTAATGATAGTTAGTCACACATAAGATCCTAAGGAAAATATGGGATGTGTTCCTATAACCTACTATAGACATGAAAAAGGTGTTAAGATGGAGATTGTACGAGGAAAATAGGTTCTCCTTAGGTGGAAGTCCTATGTTTATGCCCCATCTCTGAGAAATATGGTACAAAATAATCAATGTGAGAAGTTTTCTATAGATAGAGAAATTTGATCGATGAGAGAAGATTTCCAAGGATGATTTATTTTGAGATTTTAATTTTCTTTTGAGATTGGGAAGGATGATCAATGTGGGAATCCTTTTCTTGCCATGATATAAGACAATATCCATCCTTTGAAAGAGTGGTCTACATTTATAATTTTTACTTTTGATAATGACTTGTAGATTTTTTTGATGGAAGGATAAGATATGTATGATAGTTTTCCTTTGAGGGATCAATATATACTTTCAAATTTATTTGTTTTATATGAACATCTATCCTTTGTTAGATCAATTTGTTTTTAGATATGATATATTTTTGATATGATAATCTAGATAGATATGGGGATAGCCAAGTAATGCACTTGGGGAGGGTATGATAAGATGTAAAAGATATACTGGTAGACCTTAATATGGTTCTAGTAGGTAGATAAAGGGTGATGGATGTAATGGTCACGGGGTTCCCATTTAGGAGGAAATTATCCATAAGGAATATTCTATGGGTAGAGTCATGGTGCCCATATTCAAGGTCATAGATAGGAAACTAATGGTAGACAACATAATTCCAAATCATCACAATGATAGATGAGAAGGATGATGATGAAAATGTGATCTTGGAAGTGACTAAGATCATTGGTAGGTATGTCAACAGATAATGGTTGCAAGTGCAAGATGTTAAGATGTTCCATTTCTAGTTTATCATTGAGAGATGCTAAACAATAGGCTCCAAACCCTTTCTTATGTGTGATAATGTATGGTCCAATCCAATTGGGAGAAAAATTTCCACCTTGGATCCTTTCTAGAGTAGTGATGTTCGATTTTATTTCAAGATTAGGTCACCAATATTAAAGTCGTGTTATTTGATATGTTTGTTGTAATAATGTTTGATACACTCTTGATAAACACGATGATGTGGAAGAGTGATTAAGAAATACTCATCTAACAATTCAAGATGTGATAGATGCTTTTGATGATAGTCCTTTTCAGAGATAAATTCATAGAGAGAAACCCATAAGGATGGGATTTGGACTTTAGAGGAATAATGGCACGAGAGCCATAGATGAGAGAGTAAAGAGTAGTTCCCATAAATGTGTAGATGATAGTCCAATAGGCCTAAAGATCGAAGGGGATATAAAGAATATAATTATGACTGATGTGCCAATAGTCTTGGAAATAATATTGGAGAGAGTTTTATAATTGGATTTGTCTGGATGTTATCTTGAGGATAATAAGGGGAGGAGAATTTGAGCTTGATATTGAAAGATTCAAAAATCTTCTTTAGATATTTGTTGTTGAAGGAATTTCATTGTCCATGATGATTTTCAGGTAAAGATGAAGCGGAAAATGATGTCATGATAAACAAAATCGACAATTTTTAGTTTTATTGGATGCGAGTGGAATGGATTCACCCATTTGGTGAAATATTCAATCAAAGTGATGATAGAATAATGGAAATGAGAAGAGCATGGATTGATAAGGACAATTATGTTGAGCCCCATTGTGAGAAATGCCAAATATCTTTAGTGACTACAAGGCTTGAATAGGGATGTAGATAATATTAGAATTTTGTTGACACTTGAAACAATTTTTGACATATTCACAACATTCTTGATTGAGGGTGGGTTAATAATAACCCATCCAAAAAGAACATGCTTGGAAACAATCTGAACCACTAAAATTTCCACCATATATACCTTTGTGGACTTCTTGGATAAAGCACGGGAAGATTCATGATATTTAAGCAATGAAGGAAGATGCCATCAAACCCATATTTGTAGAGGATTCCACCAAGGATGACATAGTGGTTAACGCATTAAAGAAATGACATCCAACCATTTTTGGATAGGTCAGAGGGGATTCGGCTAGATATAGATATTTGAAGATTTGAGAATACCAAAGATCTGATGGATTGGTATTAACATAATTGACATGAGGAAGCTCATGAACATGAGATGGTTGATCGAGAAGATGAACAACAACCTAAATTTTGGATTCCTTTGTTGCCCATGGGATGAGAGACGTAAAATATGTCATCGTGACTACAAAGTTATTAGATGACTGAGGGATGGTTTGGATTGTATAGAAATCAAAGGATTCAAGGATAAAATCAATGATGTCCTTATATTTTGAAGGAATTCATTTTTCATTGATAGATTCCTTTAACTTGGTTGATAAGTTGAGAGTCACCGTAAATGCCAAAGATTTGGATGTTGAGTATAACATCGGTTTCGAGACCCAAAATAAGGATTCATACTCATCCATGATGTTAGTGCATTAAAATTTAATCTTGTAAGCGATGGGGATAGGGGTATCCCAAGGATGAATGATGATAACACTGGTGCTCTCCCCTTACCAAAACTTAGATATGTTAAAGAAAAATTTTATTTTGAGGGGAGATGATTCATGATCAATAGTGAAGATAGTTGTATGGAAATTTTTCATGAGGAAGATGATCGTCAGGAAGAGGGGCTTCAACTAGTTGATTAGTGATAGCCTAGCCCTATATATATTTACGAGAGATGAACTCGGGTAAATCTTGGTTATGAGCATGATCCATCAAGTGATGTGATTGCTATGATAAGGCTTAGAATACATGGTTTTAAGAATATAGAAGATGGTGACGATGAAGGTTTTATGATTTAGGAGATAATGAAAAATCTTAGAGGTTTTGAAGAAGAGGACACAACACAACTTTTTTGTTTCAATGTAGTGGGTATCATAATTGTGAAGGGTGTGACTGATGTAATAGAAAACCTTCTCCCTACCCTACTCATCATGATGTTCCAACATGGAACCCAAAGCATGAGTGGTGGCAGAGATGTAAAGATATAATGCCCCCCTTACATGGAGGTGTGAGCATAGGTGGGGATAAAATATATTACTTGAGATCATTAAAGGAATTTTGGAAATATTCATCCTAATTAAAGTTGATGTATTTATAAATAATACGGTGAAAGGGGTGACACTAGTTAGAAAGGTGAGATAAAGTGATAGACTAATTGATGTTGGCATTGAAGACTATGAAGTTGCTTTAGATTGGAAGGAGGAGGCATCTCATGGATGGATTTTATTTTTATGGTGTCAAACTTCAATGCCCCTGATAAAAATGATGAAACCAAGGATTTTTCTAGTTAGAAATCCAAAAACATTGGTTGGGTTTAGACAAAGGAAGAATTGGAGAAGACACATGAATAGGATTTCAAGATCGGAAAGGTGATCCCGTTAGTTCCTAGATTTACCCAAGAGGTCATTGACATATTCCTCTACAAATTTTTGGATTAGGTCATGGAAGATGTAATTCATAGCACACTAATAGGTGGTACCAACATTTTTAGAGTTAAAGGCATGACATGGTAATATAAGGTCCCCCAAGGAGTGATGAAAGAAGTATTATTTTGGTCTTATGGAGCAATGAGAATCTAATTGTATCCAAAAAAACTTTCCATAAGAGAAATCATCTCATGACCATCGATGAGGTCAACGAGTTGATCGATGTTGGGAATGTGAAAGTAATATTTAGGAAAAGTGAGATTTAAATCCCAAAAGTCACAAAATATATGGAGCTTTCCATAGGCTTTAACAATGGGTACGATGTTGGAAACCCATTGCAGATAATCATTAGATATGATGAAATTGGATGAAAGAAGGCATTGTAACTCATCTTTGACAAGGAGGGAAATGGAGGGGTGCATGTTCCAAAGTTTTTCTTAACCAAAGTGTTAGAATTTGAGGATTTAACTAGTATGGATTTAATCAACATTCATATTAACATTTAAACATTAATAAATTATGCCATATAATAAAATAAACATTACATAATGAAACAAGTGAATACATACCAAAGATAAATATACATGTGACACAATATGTATAGTGGAAAACCCCCATAGGGTAAAAACCACTTTAAATAACCTTTTATTATTGGAGAACCAAACTTACATCCAAGTAAATTCCACCTCCTCCTTCAAACCCTAATCACAAGGGTAAATAATTTTCACCTTTGATATATTTCATGAATATATCAAATGAGGACCTTAATGTATTTTTTATACAAGGTGATTGGGTGTGCCTCGCGACCAAAATTTTCAACCTATAAGGTTGACACATACACCTTAGTTTATACTATTTAATATTAGAAATATAATCATTTCATGATATTAAATATTTAACCTAAAGTTATATACCTATGTTAGTATATTTAATAATAGAAATATAAATATTTCATATTATTAAATATTAACCTATATAATAGTGATGGACCCATATTAATTAAGGGGTGGCTAGCCCACTTAATCATTATGTTCTAACACTCCCCCTTAATGTTAAGTGGGATAACATATGCCAATAGATTACCTGCCGTGGTACACTATAAGATTTACAATCCTTAAACCATAAAGGTTTTAGGCTAGCATATCAGGTGAAGGAATTATAACACCTTCATCATACTCAAGTTACCTTTTGGTATAAAAGGATTTTTAATCCCAAAGATCATCCCATGATCGGTGGCTAAGTATGATTTTTAGTTTTACATGCTCTCACAAGTTATCATAAAAGGTTATTAAACCCAAGCATATAAGAGCCTTTTATAACTAAGGACATCATTAACAATATGCTTACACTATATGTTTACAAGTAAACTCAATAACACTAAAGAGTTTAATGAATACCACCTTTAAGGTCTTTCTAAAATACTTTCTAAAAAAGAAGTCGAGGAGCTATACATGCCCAAAGGTATTTTTACACTTTCTCGAAGGTCTTTATAATTACATTTTTAATATTACAAATACCAAGTTCCATTAGGAGGTGACATTGTTATGCACACTCCCCTCAATGGAAACTTTGACAATCAAGTTTTTGACTGAAAGTGACAAAATTTACAATACTCAAGAACTTTTGAAGATGTCAAAGCAACCTACTCTTCTCTTGGCACAAACTTGAAATTTATCTTATCACTTATCTCCTTTTCATGTATGAAGTATATATGTATCTCAACATGCTTCGTCCTCTAATGTTGAGCTAGATTTTGAATCAAGAGGAATACAACTACGATCACCACATAGAAGAGGAATAATTTTTTTATCTTCCATGTGTATCTCTACCAACAGCCATTGAATCCACATGGTTTATTTGCTTCTTCCATTGTACTTCTACGCTTCTCATTAGAAGAAATGGAGACTGTTGATTGCATTTGTTGTTCCAAGTAATGGTTCCTTTACAAAAAAATTGAACACATATCCAATATATTTTATAACACAACATTAGTATGATTAGAATCACAAAATTCATATAAGATAGCATTTTCATTTTAGTATAATGCAAACCATAATTGATTATTCCTTTAATATATCTAAAAATTATATTTGTAAGATTCCAATGATATAAAAAAGGTTCTGCATAAACCTTGAAGTAATTCCTATTGTATAGGAAATAATTGATCTAGTTAGAGTCAGATAAATCAAACTATCAACTAACAACCTATATAAAATAGGATCAACCTTTTTCATATGCAGTTTTTAGGATCAATATTTAGTCCAACTTCCATTGAAGTAAAAAATGGTTTACAATCAATCATAATAAACTTTTTCAATACATAGGTTGCATATTGTGTTTTGAAAAATAACAATAGAATGAAATGCATTCATACAAAGAACATGATGTGAGAAACCTAACTCATTCATTTCAAAAGTATTGTTTCAATTTCTCTTTAATCCTATGAATTAAAGCAGAACTATCATCACCATTCATAAGAAAATCATCAACATATATACATATAATGATAATATGAGAGCCTTCTTTCTTAATGAATATATCATTTTTAGAAGAACAATTAACAGAACCTAAGAGTTTAAAGAAGGAAAAAATTTTACATACCAAGCTCTAGGAGCTTGCTTTAAACCATACAAGGATTTATCAACTTACAAACATAGTTTTCTTTACCAGTTTCTTCAAATCCTTTAGGTTGAAACATGTAAAGTTATTATTTTAAATCAAAATTCAAAAATAATTTTCCTTATCCATTTGGTGGATTTCCCACCCAAAAATGAGCAACAATAGCAAACAAGGCCCTAACAGTACTCATCTTAGCTACAAGAGAAAAGGTCTCAACATAATCAATACTAGGTTTCTGAGTGAAACCTCTAGCAAAAGTCTATCTTTGTGTTTTTCAATACTACTATCAACATTATATTTTACTTTGTATAACCATCTAGACCCTATAATACTTCTTTTGCTATAGAGGTAGAACAAACTCCTAGGTTTGATTTTGAATTAGGGAATTATATTCACTGCATTGCATTAACCACTTCTCATCCTGAGAAGACTCTTCAAACATTTACGACTTGGGTTCATACAAGTTCATTAATGCATGGTATGTATGATGGCTTCTGGTCATTTTCCTAAGATTAATAGGATTAGAAATTTCTAACACAAATTGAGCCCATTTTGGTTTCTTAACTAGGGAGATAGGAGATTCAGAAACATCCATAATATCAACATAAGAAACATCATCATGACCATTTACCAAATTTTCATTATCAGAATCAAAACCATCATTAGAAGAATTGACATATTTAGGAATATCATCACCATTCATAGATGAACAAAAACATTTTTCCAACACAATAACATTGCGATTTTCAGTTACTTCCCTTTTTACAGGGTCGTAAATCCTTAGACCTATAGTGTTAATACCATATCCAACACAAGAAAAAAGAAGTCATATCAAGTTTCTTTCTTTTCTTTTTAGGGATATATAAAGAAGAATTTAATGAAGCAACTTCAAAAGAAGAAGACAACACATGTAAACCTTTCACTAGATTATATCTAGACATTTCATATAAGCTTTGATAATTAACATGTCCTAACCTTTCATGCCATAGTTTTGAATTATTCAAACTTTGAGATATAAAACAAGATGCAGAAGAGAAATCATCACAAAATATATAGACCATTTCTTTGAATTCCTTTAGCAATTATGTTATCATCACTATCCTTGATGTACCAAGTGTCCTTCAAAATTTGAATAGATAATCCATCATGAGTTAGTTGAGAACATGATAAAAGATTCTTTTTCAGTTTAGGAACAAGTAAAACATTATTCAAAACACCATTCACAAATTTTACTTTTCCTTTTTCTATTGCTTCTAAAAGTGAATTATCACCAAGATATACATGTTCATTGATTTTCATACTATCAAATACCAAATTGGAAATACCAGTCATATGATTTGAAGCACCTGAATCTAGAATCCATTTAGAACTAGAGGAAGAGAATAAGGCAACATTTAATGCAATAGTTTTAGGAGCATCACTAGAACTATCCTTTTTCCTTAAATTATATTTAGAAGACACAACTTGTTTTTATTTTTATGGATAGTTTTCTTAGATTTGTAATATTCCTTTTTATGCCCAAATTTACCACATTTGTGACAATTACCATTAAATCTTACATGTAATTGTTCAGAAGAAACACTTTTCTTATCAACAAATGAAGATTTAGATCTAAAATTTTGATCCGAGAAGGGCTTGTGAGTTCCTGAGAGGCATTCTCCTTAGAGTCAAATTTCAACATCACTTGCTCTTCTTGTATCAGAAGAGAACTAAAAGAATTTAAATCAGGAAATTCATCCTCATTTTGATATTTAGAGTTTAAGATAGAAATAAAATTCCTAAATATTTCATGTATATTCAACTGAATAATAAAGTAGATTATTTTTTCACCAATTAAGTCACAATTGCATCCATCTAATTGTGCTTTAATATTTTTAATTTTGGCTAAGAAATTAACTACTTTTTCATCTCCTTTCATAGGATTCATAAGAAATTCTAAAAACAAGCTTAATTATCTTAGATAAGCATGTACCTTTATGCATGGATTCTAATTGTGTCCATACCTCTTTCGGATGTTCGATATTACCAATGTACATAAGATATTCATCATTCACATTTCACATAATCATGGAAAGAGCCTCTTGCATCCACTGTGAGAATACATTCACATTATTTGTCGTCACTTGATGACAAATGGGAGTAACTTTAGATCCAAAAACAATCATCCAGAGTTTCCTCGCCATAAGTTCTGATTTAACCCTGATCTTCCAGATGTTGTAATTGGCCCCATTCAGGATCTAGGATTTATCGAGGTAGAAATAATTGGACGCCATTGTCTTCCTGAACCTATAAAACACATCTCATTGTAGTATATAATACACCACAAAGTTAGATACATATTTTAAAAAGATGACAATATCCAGATTTTGATCAAAATAGTTTGTATCAACAATCAAGTATATATTTTAAAGTCTGATTATAACTATTTTATAGAACCAGATCTACAAAAATATATGATATGTAATATATACTACCTAATTTTGAAAACATTACAGAAATCACTAGTGATTCCATGAATCACCCGCTTTATTATAGGGTGAATCGTCGACGATTGAGCCAATTGTTGGCGATTTGGTCTCAAATTTTGAGTGAATAAAAATGGTTATATTTTCAAAATTTGGGTTTCTAGCTAGTGAATTTAGAAATGACAAAAATCATCAATGATTTATGAAATCACCCGTGATTCCTAAAATCGCCTACGATTCCTGAAACTATCAACATTTTTAAAAAATTTTATTTTTATTTTCTTTTTGTTCCAATTTTTACTGTCTTTGTCTGATTCTTAAGGGACCAGAGTATAAATTATATCGAAAAACATCAATATAATTTTTTTTTATTAAAATAAAGAATTACTATAGTTTTAAGACTATAGTATAAATTTATTAAAAACAATTAGAAAGAACCCTATTAAAGGGAGCCCACTAAAAAATAGATGATACTAAATTTTAAAAAAATTAAACTAAAGTATTCGGTAACAATATTAATTTTCCCCATTCATAGATTCTTTAACCGAGCCAATAAGAAAAATCAAATTCCTATTTTCGAGGAAGATTGTCTCCCTTTGAATTTTTACATGTTTACCCTGAAATTTAACTTGGGCCTGCACATATTAAAACTTAAAGAAACATAGGAAAATATTTCATACAATATTTAACCCTTACCAGATTTTTCACACAAATATTCATGGGAGGTAATATTCTTCCCAAATTTTCACTTGTGCATCCACATAAATTCTTCAAAAAAAAAGGTAGGTTGCATTAAAAATTTAGAAAGAAGAGGTCTCGACCATTTTGAATACCCTTTCAAAATGATTGAATAAACCCATAAAAATTAAATAGATTAAATATTATACCTCAGATCTAACCTATTTAATTTTACCCCAAGCTCTGGTACCATATTATAAATTTAGGATTCAACTAGTATGGATTTAATCAACATTAATATTAACATTAAACATTAATACATTATGCCATATAATAAAATAAACATTACATAATGAAACAAGTAAATACATACAAAATATCAATACACATGTGACATAGTATGTATGGTGGAAAACCCCAATAGGGTAAAAACCAATTCAAATAACCTTTTATTCTTAGAGAACCAAACTCACATCTAGTAACTTTCACCTCTTCCTTTCAACCCTAAACACAAGGGAAATAATTTTCACCTTGATATATTTTCACGAACATATCAAATGAGGACCTTAATGTCCATTTTATACAAGGTGATCGGGTATGTCTCCTAACCCACCTTTTCAACCTAAAAGGTTGACACATACACCTGGGTTTATAATATTTAATATTAGAAATATAATCATTTCATGATATTAAATATTTAACCTAAATTATATACCTAGGTTTGTAAATTTAATAATAGAAATATAAATATAAATATTATTAAATGTTAACCTATATAATAGTACTGACCCATATTAATTAAGGGGTGGCTAGCCCACTTAATAATTATGTTCCAACAACCAAATTAGCATTAGGTATTGTGACGATGTTGTGAATGATGATATAAGGATCGAGGCCTAACATGTTGGCATATGACCATGCAAAGGCTTGACTATACTTAGAGGGGAAAGCATTGAAAGAATCAAGTTCTTGGGGATCAAGGGATTGACCCACTTTAAGGATGTGGGGATATTATAGAGTCCCTATGTTTATGTCAATGGTGGATTCATTGAGAAGAGTAGATGTTTCAGGAGGTAAGGACTTATGAAGATAGGAATTGTCCTCCCCCATATAGGAAAGAATGGAATCGTCATCGGTACATTGAAGAATTTCAATGGTAGGGGAATCCTCCTCTACCATATTGGGAAATTGAAGAGGAAGGGACCTAGTTTCACCTTCACACTGATAAGTGAGTGGTCTTAAAGTGATCATGGAGATTTAAAATAAAGCTAGAGGAGATGGACACAAAATAATTCATAGCCATGTGATCATTGGATGGATAAGAAGTGGTTGAGGATCGATTTTCATAAGAGATAAAGACAAATAAGGTGTGACAGAGTTGATGATTTCTCCTTACACCCTAACCCAAATTTTTCATGAGGCTTACAAGATTGGTCGATAATAAGAGTGTGTATTCCTAATTCATAACACCCCATACCAAATCCTTTCCATGCTAAATAATGGAGGTATGTGTAGATAAAGGATTTATTATAGATAAAATCAAAGCCATTAGTGTACAACTTGGTGTGGGGTTGAGTGTCAATGTGAGAATAATGGTGGTTGATACCACCATAGATGAGATTGGTTCAAAGAGATATGGTGGTCCAAAACAAATGATATCCCTGAAATTAGATTGGTACATTCGTGCTTTATCGGGTCTATAAAGTTGATTAGGCGTAGGAAGAGAATTGAGAGCGAGGAACCAACATTCCCCAATGAAAGGAACTACATCACATTTTCAATAGATTCGTTATTAGGTAACTTAGATCAAAGGATAGATGAGCTAGTAGATGCATCAGATGAATCTTGTTTGGGCAATAATTCATGTGACATGCTTTAAAAGGTAGAATATTTTCTGGGAGTGTTAGGATTTTTCCTTCATGCTCATACTTGATGCAATGATGGAGAGTGGAAGGGAAACAACACATGGTGTGGATCCATGGTCGTAAAAATATGATAGTATAATAAAACTCCCCCTCAATGAGGTAGAAAAGCTCATGAAGGAGTCTTTCACCAATGCGGATGGGAAGGATAATAGTACCCAAAGTGGGGACTAAAGTGTCAATGAAAGTGTAAAGGACTACAGGTGATTAAGCGATAACAAAGTTAGAAAGCTTGAGTTGATCAAAGGTATGGGATGATATGATGTTGATGTTGGATTCATTATCTATCATTGAATGGTGGATGAATGTATCATTGATATGAAAAATGATGAAAAGGAAGAGATCATGGTCTTCAGGTAAAATATATTGAATTTTGGAGTCATCGAAATAAATAGAGGTAGAGGCTATGAGTGCTCCCATAACAGCCTTGAAAGGTTGAGTCTCATCACTAGTGATAGGGATGTTTTGTAAAGCATCGATGAGAGATTTCCGGTGATTTGGGGAGCTTTAGACGAGCTCATAGAGTGACATTTTAACAGGAACTTGATGGAGCCGCTTACAACACTTTTTTATGGAAGTTGGTTTCAAAGTGGGTGGAGCAAATAAAATTGATACCTTGGCTTTAGATGAAGAAGATGGGTTAGATTGATTAGATGTAGTGGTGAGGAAAAAATTAGGTTTAGATTAAGTATCAATTTTATAATCATAAGGGTGAGCGTTTGGCGATATGAATGACATCGATAAATATAGGGGGACCTTCTTTGGGTGAAATATTACTTGGATGAGGAATCATGACTTAACGTTTAAGATGATGAAGGTGACTTAGAGGAATTGGATGATTTGATTGAAGGATTATGATTGGATGTGGATGTACTAGTAGATGGAAGGGGATGGTCTTCTTCAATGAGAAGGTCATCCTCTTCTATAATATTGTGGATGATGGTTTGAAGATCCCTACAATGTTTAGTATCATGTCTAGGGGTACGATGATAAGCAAAAATGACATTAGAATCAAACCATGTGGGTTTCTACCCATGTGAATCAAAATATTTGATGGGAGGAAGAGTGATGGAAGATGCTTGAATAAGTCGTTGAATAATTTCTAAATAGGATCCAATGGGATTTTTTGATGAGGGGTTGTGTGGGTTATAGATGAATTGGGTTTGGAGATGGTAGATGAAGGTAAGAGTGGTGTTTGAATTTTATGAGGCTTTATGAGCATCTTGGACTGATTTGAATTTGGAAGAAGGGGTGGATGGATGTGACTTTGATTTATATTTAGGAGGGAGAATATGTGACTTTGGTTTTGATTTTGATTGATCGATGATAAGGGATTTTTTTGAAGAGGTCGGTCCTAAAATAGATGGAGGCACTCCTAAGATTAATGATGATACATGATATTATTTAAGATAATAAGGGTTAGGAAGAGGGAGCTCCAAATTTTTATGTGGATGGGTGAGAGATTTCTGAATAAGAATGCCAAGGTTTTTGGGTTTTGGTTGTGAAGGTTTTCCTTAGCGAGAATGAAAATTATCACTACATCGGGATGGTCCTTAGAGGTAGAATTGGATGATTTGGATGCATATTTTGTTGAAGATGTAGGGGTTGAAGATGAATGTGGTGTTGGAATAAGAGGCTTGGAAGAATCTACGGATTCTAAGGACTTTGGAGGTGTTGATGTAGAAGTGGTTGAAAGTGCGGATGAGATGGGGGATTGTTTGTGATTATATGAGGAGGAGATGTTTTCTTGAAAAATTTAGATGTTGATGTGGGAATAGGGATAATCTGCATATGTGGTTGTATGTAAGGATATAAAAGTGGATATAGATGAATGTTTGTGTGAGGAACTGATTAAGAAAAATATGAATAAATGCTATGAGAATGATTGATCTTATTGTTATTGTAGCGAGTAAATAAATAAAAATTAAGTATAATAAATGATCTAAGAAAATTAAGATATAAAAATGTGAAACCCTAGTTGTAATGAAGGGATAGAATGATTTATCTATTTTGCAAATATCTCAAAGGTTGCAAAAAGCTGGAAAAATAAAAATATGAAGCACAGGATGTCGCACCAAAGCTTAGAAAAATAAAAATATGGAGGAATAAGCTGGACAATGGTGCCTAGAAAGGGGAAGGGGTGCATGCGGGAACCACAGACTAGTAGAGGGCACATGTGATTGTGAAAATTATTAGAAAAATATCTTTCTCAAGTCACAATTTATTCTATGTCCTTCTATTTTGATCTCTATGAGGTCTCACATTGATCACTGAGGTCGCTGGAAACTTGCAATGAAATAACGACATGTAAAACCCTTAAAGAGACATCAAATCCTAAAAAATAAAGATGAAAAATTAGGGGTTAAAGTGTCATCAACTATTAAACAAGTGATCTTATGACTAAGCAATACACTACATTTAGGACCCAATTTAGTTTTATGTGTGCTTGTGAAATTGTGCCCTAAGTGGCTCTTGTGCATGTCACACTTGGATAGAAATAAAGTGGCTAGATGTAAAAGATGTAAATAGATGTGTGCATGGAATAGAATAGACTCCCCTCCTATGAAGTGTATGTAGAATAATATAGTCCCTTTCCCTTGAATGGATGCTTGAATGCTCTTGAATAGCCTTTGGATGCAACCTTAGGTGGTGATAGCTAATGCTTAGTGCTTGGTCCCTTATTATGATCATATAACTTTATATTTATATGATTCCTTTGCTTGAATTTCTCAACCAACCTCAAAAATACGACTACCAAAAAGATAAGATGCTAAAACAACTAGAAAGGACCCAAAATATGTGGAAAAAGTAGAAAGATGTTAGGGGTTCCCGGAGGGGACAAGGGCACTTGGCGCTAGCATCTTGGCCTAACGCTAGTGTCTAGGATGATAAATGTTGAGGTATAAAATGAAAGACTAAACTAGAAAAGGTGCAAGACCAAAAGTGACAATAGAAAGAAATCGAATATGGCCAACGATATGGGTTAATTATAACTTTTCTTACTTAGGAATCATATTAATAGTAGTATGAAATCATGGCTAAATAGATACCCAAAGTGCATGGATTTTGTCTCTACATTTGCCCCCACTTTATGTTGTTAAGAAAAAGCTTGATAAAATAAAGTAGATAGAGACGTGTACTTGATAACCATGTAGATCAATGATGAGAAGCATGCCGAGAGACAAAGAAAAGTGTGGAGTGATAAAATGTTGGAGTGTGGAGACTAAAGATGAGAAAGAGTAAAAAATTAATGAACCTAGGGAGGAAACACATGTTGTAGATGTCACCAATGTGCCTGTTGTTGATGTCGATGTTGATGTGTGTGATGTTGTTGATGTTTTTGTTGATGTAGGATGATTTTGAATGATGTTGACTACCATTTTCCATACAAATGAACTTGCAAAATAGAAGAATGAACAAGTAGTCAAATACATGTGTATATGTGTAAAAAGTATGTAAAATGAAAAATGTGAAAAAGGAACATGTGCACCTGATCTGTGATGAGGAAAGAGTGTAGAAAGGATCATGTAGATGTTGTAGAAGACTAAGTTTTTAAGTGATCTCGGACCAATTGTTGCTAGCTGTAAGTTTTTGGGTGATCTCATGCCAAGAAATGGAAGAATTGCTGGGGATAAAGTTTAGATTCACCTTCCAACCTTTAATCGCTTCCCAATGTGTGAAACACCACTATATATGGTGTGTAAAAATATGATCGGTTGAAATGTTTTTGATCCGGTTCGACCATTTCGATACCATGCAAAAAAATAAAATGTTTTATATTGTGTGCTAAGGACTATATGCCCTATAAAATCCAATGTTAAATTTTGGATGAGTGAAAATCAACTCATGACTTTAGGAACACTTGACCTCCTAAGGTCATGCCGGGATAATCAATTTAGAATGGCTAGATGGCTATGTGGGATATGTAAGGTGAAATAGGAGGAATATGGATAAATGAAGATGAAGGAAATCTAATGTCTTGTCAATAACTAATGGAATATGATCATCTAAGGAAATGAATTTTTTCTAACATGTGTGAGAGAAATGGAACCATCTAGGATGATGGTAGCGCATAAATGATGATCGATGTCCGATCATAGAAAATGGTGGTAATGGGTTGTGGAAGGAGGGGAAATATTCTTGCATTTTCCTCATAGAAATTTCCAGACCAAGTCATGGAAATGCTAGAATATATATAAAAATAGGAAAAGTGAGTGGGCTATGGGCACTAGTTCTACTAAAGATGGTTCCACCGAATTCATAGACTTTGTCGACTTCTTTTTTAGGATAGTAAACTATGAAATGATGACAGGTGGAAGTGGTGAGGATCAAAATACCAAGATCCTAAGACTTGTGTCAATTTCTATCTCTAAGTAAGTTACGTTTGGCTATGGGACTCAGGGATTGTATACTTCATCTCTTGGTTGTTGTGGTCCTTGAATGGTCATATGGGATGTGTGAACAAACAACTATGGAGAATGGGAAAATACGTGGAAATGGATGAAAATGGCCGACAAGTGATCAAGGCAACCTATGGCTAGGCTGATTTTCCCAAAACTCGTAAGCTCTATCATCTTTGGCATTCAAATCCCTCAACTATGCACCGATAACATGCTTGATTAGTTATTATGTGGTTCAAAAGATGTGAATTTGAAGGCCTTGGTCAATGTCTGAAAATGCCACTAACAAGTTTGGTTGTGGAACTATTGGTTCAAAAATGTAATCTTTGGGTTCTCTAGGACCCAAAATGGTCATGTAGTATGTGTACTCAATTAATCTAATACAAGAAAGAAAGGGAATCTAAACTATGTTTTTGTGTTTTTTCAATTAAATAAAGGAAATGTAGCAATAAACAACAATCTAATTAAATTAAACTAATCTTTTTGGATTTTATGCTTTCTAGAAAATAAAAAAGGAAATTAACGAGAATAAATACAAAGAAATACAATTGTTTCAACAATATTATCAACAAATCTAAACAAATAAACAATCATGCATGATTATTTATCTTTTATAAGTGAATATAGTCTATTATAAGAAAACATAGCTTTTCAAATTATAATTATGGATCTAAATCCTCTATTCCACCTCAAAGACATGGGAAGAAGCAAGAGCTTCTTAGAAGCACTTCTTCCCCTGAAACTTCCCCGGTTGAAGTAAATCAAGATTCAATAGATGTTGTAGATTGAAATGGAATTGTAATTTCTTTAAAAAAATTTAGAAGTTTTCCTCTAGAAAAACTTCCCTTGTAAACCCATAGGGATAGGCAGGAAAGCAATCTATCACCAGAAGCTTTGTGCAGACAAAATGAAAGCTACAGATAATTACTTAACTATTGCAATGATTTGAATTGAAATGATTTAACTACCCTATTTAATATTTTGCATAAAAATTAAATAAAGAAATCAAGAAAGCTTAAGGAAATCCAAGTACACCTTATTCAACACCAAATTTTGCATGTGCTACATTGTCGAAATGGTTCAAAGTTCCCTATGATGATTATCTTTTCTAATAGTGTTCGATTCCTACTTCCTATTTTTAGTATATATTTTTGGCTTGGAATGCTTCCCTTAACCATTTCCATGCTTTTCTTACTTTCCTTGTCTCTTTCCCAGCTTTTCCCTAAGTTTTTGGCCTTAAGTTACAAAAATTCTATAGAGGTTACTGCAACCGCCTTGACGGTTACGCAACCATCGGTCTATCCTCAGCAGCAGTTGTGTAACCACCCTGGAAGTTGCAGTTGCCACTCGCTGACAGGCGGTTGCGTGTTGTTATTTTTCTAGAATCTTCTTTAGCGTCTTACGAATGGACACCATTTATTCAAATATTATTATAGTTCACGTTTCTTGATAAAATTAGTTGTTCGTAGGTGCGAGACACCCATAATTATGCCCAAGCAATTTAAATACTTAAATTGCACTAATTTTCTCTCCCTTCTTGAAAATTGGTGACATATCGTTAAAGGAGCTCATCTTCTCTCTTACTATCATTAATTAATTACACTATGCTAATTAATTAATTCATCTATCCAATGAACAACCTAATTAACGACCTTTCGTTAATTAATCACCCCTTCTATCTAGACTAATTAATTATTATTAATTAATTAGCTTTCCCTTCCATTTAACCAATAAATCAATATTTAATTGATTTAATCCCCTTCTAATAGCCTAAATTGTACTAATATTCCTCTAATTAGCTTCTATAAGCTTACATCTACCTATTAGTTAATCACCTTTGATTAATTAAAGCTCCCCTCCAACTCCCATGACTTGTTAAGCATAAATTAAACCCTTCTAAAGTAAAGTTACCTTTTATAAAGCAACCTTAACCATTCCTAATCTTGTTTTACCTTTATCCCACATGCAAAGGGATGAAGTGTTTCCTTTATCCATTAGGCTATATAAGGAGCCCTCCTTCTACCTTTATACCTACACCTAAACTTCTTGAGAAGACAAAAGCAAAGCATATAGCAAAATAGACTAAAAGCTTTCTTTTGTTTCCTTGAGAATTCACCATTTTGGAAGAGCTAAGCCTCCTATTCTTGCATTCTTTAAGGATCAAAAAAGAAATTTTTGATTGCCATTGGAGCTACATGGGTCCATTCATTTTTTTGGTAATCTAGGAGAGTAGATATTTTGAATAGCATCATGCTAGTTTTTATCTTATGTTTCAAAGCTATGATGTTTAGTATAGATATTGTTTAACACTTTATCTTGGTGGTGCTTATGCTTTGTCTTAGCTAGGTTATAGAACTATTTAGGTGGTATTTCTTGTTTCATCTAATTTATCTTAAGCAAAGTATACATGCACACATTTGGCACACCTAGTGGGACCTAGTCCCTTGGCATTTTAGTTTAAATTTCATTGTTTTGGCTAACTTTTGATATGGACATGTAGTAATTAATGTTTATTTTCTTGGAATTTTTGCTAATCTCATATGTGTAAGTTCTTGTTCATAGCCATATTTTAATGGGTTGTTGCCATTTTAAAACTAACTTGCTAAAATTTGAAGTATTGTGAGCTTTCTTGTGTTTTTGCCGTATTTTGGGTACAGGGGTGGCGCAGGCACATTTTTGGTGATGTATGCACATTTTTTATGGCATAGACACCTCTTGGGTGGTGTAGGTGCACTGTCAGAACCTGACTCTTTGTTTATTGGTTCTAACACATACGCACTAATCTAGGCACACATACCCTAACCAACGTGCGAGATGCACTAACACCGGGTGCAGTATTACACCATTTAAATCTTGTATCTTCATTACAACTCAAAACCTATCAGATCAGTGCATACACCCTAACCCGAGTGTACATGTTGTTTCGATGGTGCAGACACATTTACGGTGGCGCAAGCGTTCTATCAAAATCTGATACTATTTTACAAAGTGGTAGTGCACACATTTTTCCAGTAGTGCACACGCTTCTCTAGTAGCACACACACTTTACAGTAGCAAAAGAATTATGTGTGAATTTAAGCATGTTTTTAAACAAAGGTAGCGCATACGTTCTTCTTGTGGCACACACAACTCTCTCGAGTGGCACAAGTACATGGTAAGTTATAAACACGAGAGAGTGGCGCACACATATTTTTGGTGGTGCACACGCCTCTTGGGTGGCGCAGGTGCACTATAAATTGAAAAAACATGGAGTGGCGTATCCACTCTAATCCACGCGTAGACACCAAAACAAGCGTACATGTGTCTTTTTATTTTCTTGAGGTTAATGTGTTGAGGTGCTAACATTCTTGCAGGTTTATCTAATTAAATACTTATCTTTGTAGGGTGTTTTTACATGCTTTTACTTGGTTATATAAACTTTACATGTTTACTTATAGGAATAAGATCACATATGCTCTTCCCTCGCATCCCTTCAGGGTGATCTTGAGAATCGAAATTATTCTTAGGTCCTTCGATGCTTTGAGGTTGTTAGAAATATTTGAATTAGAATTGGTTAACTTGGTGTGTTTGAATTAAAGTGTTTTTCCATTTGATATCTTTTTAGATTTTGGAAACATCATGCATGCTCTTCTCTTGCGTCCTTGGAAGATATGGAGAATCGAAATGGTGTTTACTCTTTTAAGGGAAAAATACTAAAAGTCGTCATACAAGACCAAAACACCACGCTTGTCAAAGAAATGAGGAATCAAAACGAAGTCAAAAACTACTAATACAGTTGTTATACAGGTTGCCAAAAGGTGTTCGAGAAAACCACACCTAATTAAACAAAATAAAAATAACAACATATTCAAAACACTATATTGCAGGTTTTAGAAAAGGGTACGTCCCTCTTGCTTAACCGGAATATAACCCCTTTGGCATAACGCCTTAAGCTACAATAATGGGGGTGGTTCTAGGAACCCCAAAGTAGTCCACAAGAGGGAACCTTGTGGATGAAACAGAAGTGCTCCACACTACCTACTTGACTAGTGATTCCTTTGTGAGATAGCATTACTAGTTATTCGTATGGTGACCCCAAAGGTGACAAGTACACGTAGACACATTAGTTGCCTACTATTCTTGAAGGGGCTAAAGTAAAGCCGAGATACTCCTAAACTAGTCGGTGTGACTTTTTGGGTAAATCACGCTCTTAAGACAACTTTGTAACACCTAGGAAAGAGAACCACTTAGGAAGATATTCTTTAGCCATGATCCCACTTTGACCATTCTAAAACAATGTTGAATTGTGAACCATCCTTTCATCATGAAACGGTGACGCATTACTTTCGCTTAGTTTTTCACTTGCCTTAAGGTGAGGTGAAACTTTTCGAAGTAAAGCCATCATTTTTCATCCTCATTTTGATCTACTTCCTTCACATTATTTTGACACTTTGTTGATCAAAAGAAGGGTGACTACCTCTGTGTTACCAATCGATTGTTTCTGCCACTTTTTTGTCTATTTACGCCCATCCATGTTTGTGGCTGGGTAAGTTAAACATCTAAAGTGTGCGGAGGCGTATTCATATCATTGGTGGCCTTTATGATCTTGATACCCATGTCAAGATCATCATTGTCATGAAGTTAGGCGTGGTTCATCATCTTGGAATTCCTTTGAAATGTTACCCTTTTTGTATCGTATCACTACAATTTTGATATTTACGTCTTGTTTCTTGTAAACTTGACTTAAATATCTATATTATAAGGTTACACTTGCACACATTTTAACTATTCCTAGCTATACTTTGAGCTTTTAGTTCGATTATATTATTATTTAAATTTTGGAGAGTGCTACATGTTACCACTTGTGCGTGTTATATCAATAGCATCTTGATATCAATACCTTACTTTCTCACAAAGTTTGGTCAACATATCTTGGTGATATTGTTGTGTCACTCACAAATTATAACTGACACTTTTTGGGATATAGGTCTTAATTGAATTTGAGCTCACTTCTAGTATATCTTGTTAGGAGGTCACATTAACTTTTTGTATTTACTTACGTCTTGTTCATTCTCTTGAACTTGGCATAAGTGAGAACATCTTGTTAATTATCTTATGACACTGAACTACTTTTTGAGACGTAGTCTAGGAAGTACTTCATTTGATAGGCTTAGATACCAAACATTTTTGTCACTGGTGATTTATCACTCTATCACATTGGTATTCTCACATTGTTATTCATTCATATTCTTGCATTTGACTTAGATGTGGTCACAAAGTTTTGGAGCACATTTACAACTCACCCTAGTGAAACTATCAAAAATCATGGCTCCCAAAACACGATTAGGACTCAAGAAACAAACATACGAGGAACAACAAGCAAAAGCTTGGGAAACCTCAAACATACAAGGGTCAAACCCTTTCATTGGACATGATCTAGGGCCTCTGTTTTCTATGGAAAAAGAGATAGAAGATATGGTCGATCATAGTGGTGGCGAATTGGAATCCCCACACGTAGAATTTGAATTTGACCCTACTTTATTAGATGAGTTTCTTTTCAGAAATAAGGATAGAGTGCTAGCATGGGTTGTAGAATTAGGGGAAAAAATTCCCACTAAAAATGAAACAATACCACCTGTAAATAACGCTAATGAGGAAGAACAATCCCTTATCAACATGGAGGATATTTTGACACATGGACATGCTTCTACCTCCAACGTAGGAAATAATAAGATAGTGGGACATAGAATACCCTTTATCAAAGTTCCACGTAAAAACACGATGGGACATGAGAATGGTGAAGAACCTCCACAATACGAGGAAGAAGAGGAACCCTTAGAAGAAGAAACCACCATTCAACAATAGATTAGTAACCTAAGCCAACAACTAGCTTTGCTAACCTCTCATGTACAAAAGGAAGCAAGCAAAAATGTTCAAAATTCAAGGCCTAAGGTTAATATTAGTGAACTCCATAGATAAAATCAAGGAGAAGACGATACGAGGTATCACCGAGTATATATCCCGCTTCTTCCACTAGAGAACAATTTCTCACACAAGAGGTACAGTCTATGAAAGAAACACTCGCAAGCCTACAAGAGAGCAATATAGGGAGCATTAGAAAGTATCAATATGAAGAATTATGTCCCTATCCTTTTGACAAGACTATGACCCTTCAACCTTTTCCTAAGAAATTTGACATGCCAAAATTCAACAAATATAAAGGGAAGGGAGATCCATGGGATCATGTCAAATATTTCTATATGGCATGTCAAGAGGTGTCCTATAGTGACAATTATCTCATAAGACTTTTACCAAGAGTCTAGGAGGTCAAGCTTTGGAGTGGTTTACACGTTTACCTTGGGAATCTATTTTCACTTAGCCAGAATTGGTAGAAAGGTTTGTGTGTCACTTCTTATACAATATAGAGAGTGATGTCACCATGGAAGATTTATGTGGTGCCAAAGAATTCCCTAATGATACTTTTGCCAACTTCCTATAATGGTGGAGAGGGATAGGTAGCCGCTTCCCTTGCGCTTTCCTTGAAAAACAAGCTGGTTAGTATTTTTGCACCCAACCTCAATCTAGATATATCCTTCTACCTCCAAATGCATTGTGTTCACACTTTTGAGGAGGTCATTAAAAAATGGGTTCAAATAGAGAAATCTCTCATTGTAAAAGGAACTCTCAAGTCCAAATATAGAGACAATCAAAATGTTAAACCCACAGAGAAGCCGAAGGTTTTTAACAAAAAAAAAACATGGTAGGAGATGGGATCACTGATTCCAAACATGTACAAATGGTCCAAACTGGTCAACCTTTTAAACTTGACCAAAGGACCAATTCAACCACCACCAAAATGAAGAATGTTCACCTCTCTTAATGAACCTTTGTTGGTTATACTAAAACAATTGGATGCGGCTCACATGGTGACATATCCTAAGACATAACCATTTGATGGCAATGCTCCAAAACCTTCATGGTACAAGGAGCATGAATATTGTGAAATGCATCATGTCAAAGGACATAAGATAGACAAGTGTCTGCAAACTTTTTCATTATATCCAATACCTCATCGACAATGGGGAGATAGAGGTGGAAAACCATAGAAAACACAGACACCCCATGAAAAAATGGGGATATATAAAGAGCCATTCCCCAATCATGATAAATCAAAAAAGACAAAGCCGGATCGGGGAGAGTCATCCCAAGGTTATAAATCAGTGAATTACTTATACACCAAAAAAGACAAAAATCATTACGATTCGCTTATTGGATGTATTCGCTCTCCTACTAACCATATTAATGCCATCCGAATTAAGGGAAAGGATTTCACCGTAGTAACAAGGCATGCCCGCCTCATGATTCCAGAACCTTCTCCATCAACCCCACAAACTGGTAAATACAACCTCTTAGAGCAACTTTAGAAGACATCTGCTAAGATTTCAATCTTAGATCTTCTTAAGATATCCAATGTACATAAAGACATTCTATACCAAAATCTTCAGGGGTCGGGAGTGCCATTATAGGTAGATCCTACACATCTTCAAGCTGCAGTAGCAAACATCATACCAAATGAACACATTTCCTTCAATCATAGGGAGATCCCTACTAAAAATCCAACACATAATATTCCTTTGTATATTGAGGTAGTTTTTACCCGCAGGAAGATCAAACACGAGTGCTTGTGTACAATGGATCAGGGTTGAACATATGCACGCTAAAGTTGGTTAAATAGCTGGGACATACTGAGGTAGATCTTGAGTCAAATATCATCACTATCACCACTTATGACAACATGCAAAGGGAGTCAATGGGTACAATCACATTGCCCATGGAGGTGGGTCCCACTTGACATCAAACAAAGTTTCATGTCCTAGACTTGGAACTTCCGTATAATATGGTTCTAGATTGACCATGGATTCATGCCATGCGAGCCATGCCATCGACATTCCATCGATTGCATTAAGTTGAAGCATGAGGGACACACCATTACAATACAAGGAGATTCGAATCCCTTCTCTCACTACAAAGCTCTCAATAGTTTTGCATATAAGGTCACATATGCATGTCCCTCCACCGATATAGCTGTCCCTCTTCAATATAAGGCCATGGAATCTCATATATTTTCAGATTCTCTCGATTCTTGTGCCCATGGTACATCTACATCAACCTCTCTTTTTGATTCATGAGAGATGAAAATCCTTGAATATGGCTTTAGAGAATATAATGTGTAGCAATCCCTCTTGGTTTTAGACCTCTCATTATCACCCAAGACTAGAGGTCGACCAACTATCACTTGAAGACCTAGAAATGAACACATTATTGGGTCATTCTTACCTGGAGGCTTGTTGGCTGAAGAAAAATTGTTAGATCCACCTACTGACTTGGGTCCTAGAGGATCATCGGCCAACCCTGTTATCAAACCCTTGAATACGAGAAATCTAGAAAAATGGTGTACTCCATGGGCTACTGAGGGCCTAGGATGTGGAAGAAATGAACAAGGACAGAGAGAACTAGTGCTTCTTCCACATTTCAAAATAGAAAGATATGGCATTGGAATTCACCCTTATGGAGCACACCCCAATGATCAAGACGTTACTTATTCTAAACATGAGGATAGCTCTAACTATCTAGACAGCGATACGGATTCCCATTATAGCCAATATGAGGATATTGCCTCCACAAAACTATTCATGAACAACACTATCCTAACCATAACCCCTATAGAACCTACCCTTGACCTTGTTTACCATTCCCTTTTTGAATGGGACCAACAATGTCACATGTCGTTAGATCTATTCGAGAATGACGAAGTTATCACAAAGTTCATGGGCATAAGGATACAATTCCCATTAGAGACCACAAAAAGGGCTTCTATATTGACTTGGATACCTGCACTTACTTTAGCGAGGAGGCTGAGCTTTGTGGTCAGAAAAACTTAAGAAAAAGTGAGGGAAAAAGTTCCAACATAAATCCTCGGCAAAAATCAAAGTCCAAGTCACATAGTGAAAACCTCTTTGAGGCACTAGCCAACAAACAGGTGCAAAAATCAAGGGACAATAAAAGTGACCATGCCAAGGATGAAAATCTCATAGAGATAATCTTGGATGAAGATCTCAACCTTCCTCCCGATCCTACACATATGGAGGACTTGTCAAAATTATTAGTAGAGGAGACTATTGATGTGAATATTAGTACAGAAGAGGACCCAAAAATAGTCAAATTGGGAGCATCACTCTTGGCACGGGAACAAAATACATTCAATATGCTACTATGAGAGTTTATAGACATGTTCGCATGGTCCTACAAAGACATGTCAGTCTTAGATCCAACTTTAGTTATGCACAACCTAGTTGTGCATGCAGATGCTAAGCATATCGAGCAGAAGCTCAGAAAGATGCACCCAAGGGTAGCCCTACTAGTTAAAGAGGAACTAGAAAGATTTCTTACAGAAGGATTCATTTGGCCTATTGGTTACTCTAAATGGATATCCAACATCGTCCCTATCCAGAAAAATCTTGTTGGTATTAGAATTTGCACATATTTTAGAGACATTAATAAAGCTTGCCCTAAGGATGATTTTCTGCCACCAAATATTGATATGATTATGGATTCAACATCAGGATACGAGATGCTATCTCTCATGGATGGATTTTCAAGATACATCCAAATCAAGATAGCTAAAGAAGATTAGCACAAAACGGATTTCATGACTCCTTGGGGTACCTTCTATTATTAGGTGATGCCATTTGGTATCAAAAATGTAGGAGCTACTTATCAGTGGGAAATGACGGTAATTTTTCATGATATGATTCATGATATCATGAAGGAAGATGTGGATGAAATCATCACAAATTCTAAGACAAGAGAAGATCACCCTGTCATTTTGTGGCATATCTTTGAGCGCCTACAAGAGTATAAGGTCAAGCTAAACCCAAAGAAATGCGTATTCGGCGTGTTATCAAGAAAACTATTGGGCTTTATTGTATCAAGAAGAGGAATTGAGGTAGACCCTGCTAAAGTGTCTATTATTACTGAAATGCCTCCACCTAAGAATATTAAACAACTACGCAGCTTACAGGGGAAAATTCGGGCTATTATTGCTTCATCTCCTAGCTTGTAAATAAGTGTCATTCATTCACCCACCTTTTAAAAAGGATGTTGCCTTCATCCGGGGACTAGAGTAATAACAAGCCTTTTCTTTGCTTAAGTAATACTCGGTCAATCCGCATGTCCTCATACCTCCAACTCCTGGGAGCCACTCTTGCTTTATATCTCTACTATAATTTGCTATTGGTGCAATTGCTCACCCAAAACAACCTTGGTCACAAATAAAAAGTGGTGTATTATCTCGGTCGCACTCTCATCGCTTATGAGCTTAACCATCCCCAAATTGAAAAGGCTTGCTTGGCTGTTGTTTTTACTTTTCAAAAACTTCACCATTATCTATTGAATACCAAAACCAAGCTGATATTCAAAGTTGACCCACTCAAGTACTTGTTATCTAAACCAATGCTCACAGGTAGAATGGCTAATTGGATAACTCTACTAAGTGAGTTTGACATAGAATTTGTACATCAGAAGTCGGTTAAAGGACAAGTGCTCACTGATCAACTAACAGAAGCACCTTTGCAAGGCACTAAACCTTTGAATCTAGATCTACCAAATGCCTCATTACTATACATTGAAGAATCTATTGTGTGGCAGATACATTCCAATGGTCCTTTACTTTTCATGGTTTAGGTGCAGGGGTGGTCCTCATTACTCCTTCTGGTGACCCTATACCATAGGATTTTCACCTAGGTTTTCCTTGCACAAACAATATCACAGAGTATGAGGCACTTATCACAGGGATGAATCTCACTATCAAGTGGAACATTCATCATGTCAAGGTTGTAGGTGATTCTCAATTAATTATTAAGTAGGTTAATGATGAATACAAGGTTAAGGATGAAAAGCTCATACCTTACAAAAAGCTGGTAGAAACTCTAAAAGAGTAATTTGTGCACATTACATTTGAACAAATTCCAAGAGCACAAAACAAATTGGCAGATGCTATGGTGACAATGGGTTCTATGCTTCATATTCCGCCAGGGAATAATGACATGCCACTCTTTGTGGAAAACTTATGCCAACTTGTGTATGACATGCCAGAATCCTATCTAGCTTGTAATGTTGTTGGTCCCAATTCCCCATAGTACAAGCCCATCTTTACCTATCTCAAGGAAAATATGTTCCCTCTCGATACCTCCCATTCTAAGAAACAAATCTGATTCACCAAATAGCATATTACACCCTTTTAGGAGGTATGCTCTATCATCGTGGCTACGATGGGAATCTGTTACATTGTCTCGATATAATGGAGTTGATCCAAGTGATCAAAGAAGTACATGAAGTGGTGTGTGGAGCACATACTAATGGAATGGTTTTGGCCAAAAATTGTTAAGAGTAGGCTACTATTGGCCTACCATGAAAATTGATTGTTGCAATTATGTCAGGAAGTGTGTACTTTGCCAGAAGTATGGAAACTTCATCCATGCTCCATCATGCAACCTATCACTACCCCATGGCCATTTTTAAATGGGGACTTGACTTGATAGGGAAACTTACCCCTACCTCATCTGATGGTCATACCCACATCATCACGGCTACTAAATACTTTACAAAATGGGTGGAGGTCGTTCTTTTAACCTATGTAACAGGAGCTCAAATTTCAAAATTTATCATGAATCATATCATTTGTTGATATGGCATTCCTGCAGCCATTATTATGGATAATGGAAATTCATTCAAGAATAAAACTATAAAGGGTCTCTATCAGCAGTTCCAAATCAAGTTAAAATGGTCTACACCATATTATCCCCAAGGTAATGGATAGGTCGAGGCCACAAACAAGACTTTGGTAAGAATAATGGAGAAAATGGTAAGTAAAACAGGTTGTAATTGGCACTTGCAAATCCACCCAACTCTTTGGGCTTACAAAACCTCCATTTGCACTCCTACAGTGTGATACCATATTCTCTAGTATTTGGGATGGAATCTATCATCCCACTAGAAATTGAACTTCCTTCCCTAAGAATCTCTCTTAAGGATTATTTGGATAAAGATGAGGATTATTGGGTAGCAAGAATGGCTGAGTTAGAGCTCCTAGATGAGAAGCACATTCACGCCCTTAATCACCTCAAAGTGTATCAAAACAGAGTCTCTAGAAACTACAACAAGAGAATCATACCTCGTCAGTTTGAGGTTGGTGATTTAGTCATGAAGGAGAATCAGTTTAATACAAGGACATAATGAGAAAAGAAAGGAAAGTTCAAACCACATTGGTTAGGACCCTATGTTATAGTAGCCAAGTACAGCATAGGGGCATACAAACTCGCTCACCCTAATGGTGATGAGCTCCATGAGCCCATGAATGCCATGCACCTTAAGTGGTTCTATGCTTAAACATGGCGTAAAATCAAAAAAGAAAAAAATCAAAAACATGGTAAAATGATCAAAAATACAAAAAAATCAAAAAGAGAAAAAGAAAAAGAGAAAACAAGTCATCCACAAGTGAAAACCACGCAATTGTGGCACTTTGGATAGGTCCTTAGGTGAAAACCGGTTTCCGGTACCTTGGGAGGATTTGTTGTTCACAAGCATCTTACATCTGGAGGGTACTTTTACTTGGCCTAGCCCTAGTTCTACCTTCAAGATTCCCTATGAGCCCAATCCTATCAAGCCTTGATCCGGCTTTGTCTTCTTTTATTCATTTGTGAGGGGCATGGTATTTCGCTATTCCCCATCTTACACTGGGGAAATTCAATGACTTCACCTTCTTGTTCATACGCACGTGGCCTCTGCCCTTGTATATTCCCCATCTAATGTTGGGGGCATCCACACTTTCTTGGTTACCTGTGCATAACTCTGGAAAACCATTAGAAAACAACACAAAAACAATAGAAAATTGTTTCTCAAAAAACACAAAAAAATAGAAAATTGTTTCTCAAGAAAACCACAAAAACAATAGAAAATTGTTTCTCAAAAACTGCAAAAACATTCAAAATATCCAAAAGCACAAAAACAATAGAATTTTTTTCACATAAATAAAAAATAATAGAAAATTTTTGCATGAAAAACAACATTTACAAAAACATTTACTTATGTTTACTTGCATTGTCTTGTTTCTTGCTTTGCTTGTTTGCTTGTATAGTTGCTTCATGTTTATGCATTTGTGTTGTTTGTTGCTTGGGAATACTTTGTTAGGATTCATCTTTTCTTTCTTAGATTAGATTTATTCTTGCTTGTGCATATTGAGGTATGTTTTTACGTGCTAGTGAATCGTGGTGCATTATTATGTTAATTCATTGTGTTCTTTGTTAACATTTTCTTGTGTTTATTGCTATCATCACATCTAACATCATCTATACATCATATATCAAGAAAAAGCTAAGTATACATCATACATGAATGCTAAGCTAGTCATCACATATCGTATCATCAAATGGTTGCAAGATGGATCGTAAATATCAAAATCTATCCCCCACACCCTTATCATCATATCATCCCATCCACTAAGTATGGCACCTCATATAAACAAACACATTCGATATATTCTACAAGGTCAATCATCTAGAAATCAAAACACATGTGATACATCAACAAGATCATTGATACATATACATGTCAAATCAAGTCATCTAACATCATAAACATAGCTATCTATCCATGAGAAATAATAAACAAATTTCCATCTCATATACACATATGTCATGTCACAAATGTCCATATAATACATGTGTGGTATATCTGTATCAAAAATGGATATACATCATGGTAGTACATCAAAAATGCCTTCATCTGAGGCATACAATAAAGTGATACATCAAATCATTGAATAGAAAATCCTTCATCAGAGGCATGTGTCAAAACTATTATACATCAAAAATGAATTCATCTCGAGGCGTATAATAAAGTGCTACATCAAATCACTGAATAGAAAAGCCTTCATTAGAGGCATGTGTCAAAACTTACTATACATCAAAAATGCCTTCATCTGAGGCGTATAATAAAGTGCTACATCAAATCACTGAATAGAAAAGCCTTCATCATAGGCATGTGTCAAAACTGCTATACATCAAAAATGCCTTCATTTGAGGCATACAAACTAATGGTACATGTATCAAGGAAGAATAGCCTTCATCAAGAGGTGTATGTGGAAATACAAAACATCAAGGCTGACTCAATCCCTCTGATGGGGTATCTGGTCTATCTCATGGAGGTGGCATGACATGAGCATCACTAGATCTCCCTGATTGTGGCTTCTCCAGTGAGGCCTAAGGCCTCTCTGATCTGGTGCCCCTTCTCGACTGCTGACTATAAGAAGGTTCTCGCCACTTAGCAGGAACCACCTCAAAATATAAGGACCTATAATAGGAGGCCCTTCCCTCTGTTGTGGCTAGATCTTTGTGAGTCTAGGAAGTCACCGTTGTACCCTTTGTGCGTCGGTAGGACTCTATCTCTGTTGAGGCTCAGGAAAACTCAACTTGGCCCAATATGCACTCTGCCCTTATCCTATCTCGCTCTAATATCACAGGCTACAGCTGGGCCTATTTCTGCTGGTATAAAATCACTGGCCTGGGCCATCTATTGAATCTGCTAGAAGTACACAACACTGTCACCTCCTAGGCTAGCTTGGGCCCGAGCCTGATCTCACTCTGATAATAAAGTCAAACTCGAGCCCGAGCCTCATCTTGCTTCACTGTCACTGTCACACTCAGGGCTTGGGCCTCGTCTCTCTCTTCTCTAGCTGCTGATCTCTCTCGGCTAGAGCCTACTCTAATCTTGCTACTACAAGGTGGCTATCTGTGCCACTAGGCTGTGCCACTAAAATTGGTCCCTGTGGCACCTTAGATGATTGGCCCTGCTCTAGGACTCTAGCTCTTGGAATCTGTGTAGGCACCTATCCTAGACCCTGTGGTCTTGGTCCCTATACCTATGGGGCACCCTACCTATCATGAGGTAATCCATCAAATGGATCCTCTGGATCATGCCCTGCTACACCCTCTCTCTCACTCAAAGACTATGCCAAATCTCTATATGTGGTCAAACGCCCTCCCAGGCCTCCTCCACGATAGTAAGACATGGGTAACATAGTTGTGTACAGGTCTAATAATCCACTATAGTACCTGGGTCCCTGACCTGTCATGTTGGGTCCCATGCCTGTGGGACCACCTGAGAAGCTCACCCTGGCTTGGGCCACCGGTATGTGTGGGCCCGTAGTATGCCTCTCTGAGTCTCGGTGGGCATACCATATGTCCATTCTGAAACCCCTGTACTATATCAAGCTGTCGCTGGCACCCGTCAACTCTATACATCTCTATGATGTAGCTATGACTGCCAAGGATAAAGTGCTCTACTGAGCACACACTGAGCTCTACGGAATCCTCTGGCCACTAAATATGTCTATAGGGTCTCCATATGATGTCTATCTCTGGAAAGGCTCATCGAACTCTTCCTGTATCTATATAGGCTGCCTAGGTGGCCTCGTACATCGCCACCTACGATACCACACCATGTAAGATGTTTCCTCGGGTCTCGAACATGCAATGTGCCCATAGGGCATCCTATAGAAATGTGGTCCCATGACCAGATCGTAGAAATGAGGCTAGCCCCATGATCTTCTGATTGTGGTAAGTGATCAAATGTAAATCCCAGTACAAGTGCGCTAGTATGCATTACCCCAGCAATAACGCTCACCGCTGAAAATGCCATGTACTAATGGTAGTAACCCTCTCGTAAAAATGTCCCCATCTTATCAGTGAGAAAAAACCCACTGATAAGTGACATGATGTATAGGGGCCCCCGAGGCAGTGTCGGGTTAGAAATACACTCGTGAAAAGCAATAGTCATACTATCATGTGGTATGTCATCTCTATCGAAAAGGCCGCTACAAGTTGCTCTAATCTACCCTATATTAGAGGTGTACTCAATCAAAGTACCCATGATCGGCATGCAGAGAATCCACCATACATCCTCTAGAGTCACAGTCATCTCCCCAGTAGGAAGTCTGACACTGGCTCTCGCTATGCCACCACTCGGCCAGTGCAGTAAGTAATCCATGGTCTAGAATGATGGATGGCATCATAAGACATGGGGCCTAGCCCCACCGCCTCGAGGAGTATGGCCATAGCACATCGGTCTCACCGACACATACTCCCCTCTAGCTCAGTAATCTGGGAATGACACTCCCGCATCTGCAACACTGGAAATCATCTCTGCAAAATATCAATCCACTCATCAGTTACTAACATTTCTTCTAAAAATCTATCTATCATTTTAGGGTTAACCCAAAAATCCTAAATTTCTTCCAAGTGTCATCTTTTTGGCATTTTTCCTATCTATCCACCATTGGCCTAGGATGCCTGTGTAGCCTTTAGGCATTTGCACCTTCCTTTTGGCACGCACGCATGCATGCACGCAATGGTCTTCAGGTGCTTGCGCCATCATTCATGTGCTGCGCACCTTTTGGGCATGTGCACCACTCATTTAGTGCTTGCACCATCATTTGTGTCCTTGTGCTTACGTGAGTGCATTTCCCCTCTGTGTGTACTCCCCCTTTGGTGTGTGCACTCCCTTTACGGTGTGTGTGCATGCACATGCGCACACATGTGTGGCATGTGTGCATGTGCGTGGGTGTGTGGAGTGTGTGCATGTGCATGCATGCGTATGTAAAGAGACGCCGTGCCCTGACTTGACACACACTGCACTGTGTGCATGCGCCAATGTGAATCCCTAACCCTAATTACTCATTTTTGGGCATTAATGAAAAAATTTGACAAGTGAGGTTCGAATACTCACAAAGACACCATTGTCGGCATGTCTTTGGTATCCTCAGATTACGCGTCTGCTTGTCTTAATCGGTCCGTGTGATCACCATCATTCTCATCGATGTCGAGCCTCATAGTAAAATCTCAATAGTGGTCGGTAAAAGTGAATTGGTCAAGGTGATTTACCCCCCCAGGTGGGGTATATCAACTTATTTTTCACCGCCGTGAAGGCCTGGAGGCTCATTTCAACCATCATTTTCTCCTCTGTTCACTATGGAATAATTATTTTTATTAAATAATTATTTTCTCTTATTTTTCACCGTATTGGGGCATTTTTTTGCTATCTAATACCCCTTTCTTCCCCCTAGGGCAATTTTATTTCTCCTAGGCAATTTTTCTTCTTATTCACACTCTCGTAAATAATTATTTTTTAAAAATAATTATTTTATTAATTTTTCCACTACACAAGGACATTATTTGTCGCTTGTTTCTTCTTTCTTCCACCTAGGGCACTTTCTATTGTGCCTAGGCCCTTCATTCTATTTCTTCTATTTTCTTCTACTATCCACCACATTTTAGAAAATAGAAAACAAAAATATATATATATATATATATATATATATATAGCGTTAAAAATCCAAAAGGTGGGAAATTTTTTCACAAAATCCCAAAAAGTTAAAAACCTAAAAATGGTAACTTGCTTATTATGGCTGAAACTTGTGTCTTGCGCATGGTATTTTCTCCATATCCTACTGGTTTGTTTCATATCTTCCCCGATTAATACGACTCACGGATTGACAGATTCACAACCATTCACAAAGCTAGCTACTTGCTTTTGTTTGTACTCTGGGGCATGTTTGTTGCCTGGTGTTGTTTTGTTACACACAATGCTTTTTACTTGGACCAGTGTCCATTATCATTTCCCCTTACATGTATCCTTTCTCGGGAATCATTTTTAACCCTTGTCATCAATCACGAACATGTGGATCTCTTTAGCTTGATAACAAAACATTTGTACAACTGTCTTGACCATTGTTGGGTTGGAAATGTGCATTTGTACTTGTTTTCCCTGTTAAGTGAGCTTGTTTCCTTCTCATATTGCATTGGAGTGTTGTATGTTGCATGGAGTTGGTATTTTCAGCAATGGACAATTGTTCATAGTATGGATTTTCATGTCATTCTACCTTTGTCGTATGCTTATATTTTTCATAAGGACCGATGACGTAGCTCTTGTGGCAATATGATGACATCAAAATTGTTCCAATAAATAGTGGCTAGAGGCTAAGATATTCTCTCCACTCCATATTTCTTCTACATCACTTTTCTCTCACCCCTAATCTTTTGTCTTATCGGGGCATCCTGCCCCTTCCCATTCTTCTATCTATCTCTCACCTTTTTCAATCATTGATCATCTTCCTTCATCACCCCATCGACACTCGAGGGGGCATCTCTCCCTCCTACTAATTTTTCTTCTATCCCTTCAAAATTTCTTCCGTCTACTATCTTTGAAGTGGCATCACTTATGCCACCCCAAAGAGGGGAAAATGTAGACACCCATAATTACGCCTGAGCAATTTAAATACTTAAATTGTGCTAATTATCTCCCTTCTTGCAAATTGGTGACATATCATCAAAAGCGCTCATCTTCTCTCTTATTGTCATTAATTAATTACACTATGCTAATTAATTAAGTCACCTATCCAATGAACAACCTAATTAACGACCTTTCATTAATTAATCACCCCTTTTATCTAGACTAATTAATTATTATTAATTAATTAGCTTTCCCTTCCATTTAACCAATAAATCAATATTTAATTGATTTAATCCCCTTCTAATAGCCTAAATCATACTAATATTCCTCTAATTAGCTTATATAAGCTTACATCTACCTATTAGTTAATCACCTTTGATTAATTAAAGCACCCCTCCAACTCCCATGACTTTCTAAGCATAAATTAAACCCTTCTAAAGTAAGGTTACCTTTTATAAAGCAACCTTATCCATTCCTAATCTCCTTTATCGCACATGCAAAGGGATGAAGTGTTTCCTTTATCCATTGGGCTATATAAGGAGCCCTCCTTCTACCTTTATACCTACACCTAAACTTCTTGAGAAGACAAAAGAAAAGCATATAGCAAAATAGACTAAAAGCTTTCTTTTGTTTCCTTGAGAATTCACCATTTTGGAAGAGCTAAGCCTCCTATTCTTGCATTCTTTAAGGATCAAACAAGCAATTTTTGATTTCCATTAGAGCTACATAGGTCCATTCATTTTTTTGGTAATCTAGGAGAGTAGAGATTTTGAATAGCATGCTAGTTTTGATCTTATGTTTCAAAGTTATGATGTTTAGTATAGATCTTGTTTAGCTCTTTATCTTGATGGTGCTTAGGCTTTGTCTTAGCTAGGTTATAGAACTATTTAGGTGGTAGTTCTTGTTTCATCTAATTTAGCTTAAACAAAGTATACATGCACATAGTGGGATCATTTGATACATACCAACTTCTCCTCCTTTCCTTCTTGAATAATTAAATTTAAGTCTCCCTTCTTGTTGTAATGTGGCATCCTCTCTGGCTACCAAATGGCCTAGACCATTTCCCCACCATTTTTATATAAGAGCCAAGATTATACCCGAAGCACCAGGTTGGATATTTTTTTGTGAATTTCATCCTTATGTTGTCGTAATATTTATAGGAAATACATAATCAAGCCCTTTCTCTTTCATTGTTATTCTCCTACCCGCATTGCTACGAAATTGTTTGTATGTTGTCATTACTCTAGCACTTCTTCACTAATTCTTCTACATTACCCAAAATAGTTCCTGGATTCACCTAAGCATTGAAGATGGAAAATAAAGCGAGGGGACATTAGAGTAAAACATCACTAGCTTTTCCACTATTCAACAAATTCCGGGTTTGGAGTGTACTTGGATTTCCTTAAGATTTCTTTGATTTCTTTATTTAATTTGTATACTCAAGATTGAATAGAGTAATTAAATCATTTAAATTCAAATAATTGTAATAGTTAAGTAATTAATGTACCTTTAATTTTGTCTGCGCACAAAGATTATGGTGATAGATTGCTTCCTATAGATCCTGCTTGGGTTCACTGAGGAAGTTTATCTAGAGGAAAGATTCGCATTTATTTAAAGTGATTACAATTCCATTTAAATATGCAATCTCCATTGAATCCTTCTTTACTTCTACTAGGGAATTTTTAGGGGAAGAAGTGCTTCTGAGAAGATTTTACTTCTTCCCGTGTCTCTGAGGTGGAACAGAGGATTTAGATCCACAATTATAATTTGGAAAATCTTTGTTTTGTTAGAATAGGCTAGATCTACTCAACATAGATAAATAGTCACACTCAATTATTTATTTGTTTAGATTTGTTAATAGTATTGTAGAAGTAATTATATTTCTTCATATTTCTTCTGTCAATTTCCTTTGTTATTTTCCAGAAAGTATAAAATACAAAAATATTAGATTAGATTAGTTAGTTTTTTTATTCCCTTTATTTAATTAATGTCCTTTCAATAAGTAGATTAAATTGTTCATTTTGTTTTGGTTAATTAATTGGGAATGAATTTAGCTAATTAAAATATTAAAACACACTTGTCTTTTATTTAAGCTAGATTTACTTTTCTTAATTAACAAAATGAACCTTCAACGTAGCTCAACATTTAGATCAAATCCAACAAACAAACAATAGGTAATTCATGCTACCTATGCATAGCCTCTAATTCCCCTTTGGCCAACTAAACTACTAGGAAATCACACTACCCGATCTTAGTCCCTGATTCTCCTATAATTTCCCATCTACATTCCCATAATATTCCACATCGGTTATCCCGGCACGACCTCGGGAGTTCAAGTGTGCCTGAAATTCACGTGTTGATTTTCAGTCATAAAAATTGGTGAACCCGACATGATGGACTCGTTACTTATTATTTCCTTTTCTTTCATTTTATATTACCTCACCTTTCCATCTCTTCCCCTATTTTGGTAAGTATTTTATGCTTCCTAAAATATGTCAGTAGAGAGTTTGGTGGACCATTTGGATTTGATAGATATTACACCAACATCTATCCACAACAATCCCATTCCTTTCTAGATTGGATGACAAATACACCAACAACATGCAATCCTACCCTATATATATTTCAAACCCCACTAGTTAAGTGAGGATAGAGGAGGTTGATTAACCTTTAAACATGTAATACAATACACCCAATTCAAACAACGTGGATTTTGTGGGTAGAACAAATCCTTATCGTAGAGTCTTGTCAAGACCTCACATTAGCATGTAATCAACAGAAGATGAAATTTTTGTGTGAATTTTTAACCCTATTTTCCTAATAGATGAGTCCTTAGATAGGATGAAGGTTCACACATCTAAGATGTTCAATAACAATGTATCGACAACCTATCTTGAGACTCCTAATTGTTAAGGAAAATAAGAATGAAAACATTGAACAATTAATAAAAGGATATCATGTTCCCTCTCAACCAAACCCTACACAACGGCACTCAAAAAAGAAAATCAATCCTCACATCATGATGTTATTTCCACTTTAGTAGGGAGGATTAGAGAACTAGAGTGCAAATCCTTCAAAACCAACCTATGTAGTAAGGTAGAACATGGGGCATCCAATCAACAACAAAGGGTACACCCCTATCAATGCATAACCAATGTAACACCCTATGCAACAAGGTCATCTTGTCCAATCAAATCTGGGTGATCTTCTCATGGGGGATGATACCCTAGGAATGGAACCTCACCCTTTTGATGCTTATCCTACACAAGGGCTAACCGGAAGTGCATTCTTGAATTTCACTCCATCATGTAATACTGACGTTCCTTGGTTTTACCTCCACTAGCCCATTTCCTAGTCATGTTCCACCTTACATGCATGTGTAATAAAATTCCCCCTAGATGGACCCATATACCTTCCCTATTCCTTATACATCATATCAAGGAGCTCCATACATTCTAGCTAATGCCTACCCTATGGCCTATCCAACTCCTCCTCCTCCACCTCCTCACCAAGGGGCTTCAATGGTGAAATATTACACAATGGGTACTTACGTTGAGTATTTGAAATAACCCCTTAACTTTACCATATGGGGTGTCATGCTTCCACACCCATTTCTTGATCTTTCTAAATTTAAGGGAGAAGGAGACCAAAACACTCATATTAAGGCCTATACCACTGACATTAGGGAGTTGTTTCCTTTGGACACTATGGTGGCTAAGATATTTCAAAGACACCTTGAGGGAATCACCTTAGATTGATACTATAGAAAATTCTAGAAGCTTATAACCATTCCTTTAAAAAAATTGTTTCATAATTCATTAGATATTTTGACATGAACAAGTTACTTCAAATGGGAATAAGGGAGTTTTTGCATATTAGGTTGAAGTAAAATGAATCTATCATGAATTTCATTCAAAGATCACATAAAGTTATTTACTCCTCTACAAGTGCACCTAACATGGACTAGATGGAACTTTGTGACATTTTCCTTCACTCACTCAATCAAGAGACCAAGGAAGAAGTCTAAAATTTTCCTTTCTATAGTTATGAGGAAGTGTTGGAAGGTGTGCTTCAAATCAACCAAGACTCTATTGATAGTGGACGTAATAATTATGGTCTCAATGGGAAATTGGTATCCCTAATCGAAACAATGCAAGTCATCAAAGCAATAGGTTCCACAACCAAGGACCCAAGGTCTTGAATCACAATTACAGGGTTACCACAGATGGTGTTACCGATCAAGAAAAGAATGTTGGTTTTGCAAAAATGGTAATACTAACAACAACAATAACAATAATAACATGGGCAATCAAAGAGAACCTAATTATATTTCCTTTGTTAACAAGGTTGATTTCAATCACCCCCTCCTTTGACAAGATCAAACCCAAGGCTTGATTCAATACCAAAACTTTGGTCAATGGGAAACAAACCACAGTTACAACAACCAACTTCAAAACAACAATTGGGCTTATAATCAACAAAAAAAATTGAACCAAAGGCCAAGGGACTATGTTCCCAATATTTATTGTGGTTTTCATAGTGTTATTAGTCATGAATCTAGAACTTGTAGGGATTACAACAAGTTTATACAAAGTATCCCTGAGAAACAAAGGTAGCTCTTTATGGACATGTTCTTAGAAAATCATAATGGAATGTTACAACCTGGTCATACAGGACCTGTCACACCTCAAAATGTAAACATGGGCATCTTTTGGGACCCATTCCCTAAACATCCTTAAGATGTTAAGGTGAATCCTCAAAACATAAACAAGAGTATTCATATGGGGTGAATCCTCAAAACATAAACAAGAGTATTCATATGGGATGAATCCTCAAAACATAAACAACAATATTCATATGGGTAATAATGACCATGAGGCCTCAACTTCTGATAACTCTTGAGTCACTCTCAACCTTGTCTTACACAACAATACAAAGATTTTGGGATTAGTTGAGCTATAGGTTGAACCAAAAATTAATAAAAAAACTCGAGACAAGGGAATACATTTCACAACCCCTCCACACTCATTCTTTCTCACATGATGACATTCCTACAATCTCAAAACCGGTAGGAGCCTATGATTTGATATCGGATTTGAACAAGACCTTTTCTCACATCTCATTTTTTAGATTTGTTGAAAAAATCCCCTGTGCATCAATCTGTATTGCTTGATGCATTGGGTCTTGGTCATCTAATCCATGTTACACCTCTTCTTGGAGCTCAAATAAATCATATTGACTTTGACATAAATCCTCTGGGGTAGAGTGATAAGGATACTAGGTTTGTTTTTGATATAAACAAGATGCCTTCTAATGCCAAAATTTCCTAAAGAGGTGATCCTACTTTATATTTGTAGGTTTGGGTTTATAACAACTGTATTAAAATATCCATGATCGATGATAGGGCTACTATGAATGTGGTTCCCTTCTCTTTCTTGTAGAATTTGGGATATGCGGAGACAAATTTCTCCTCTACGAGTAACACATTACGAGGGTATGATAGTCTTAAGGCCACCTCGATAAGAACTATAGTTCTTCATGTCTCCCTTGGGCCAAAAAATATCTTGACATATTTTTACATCATTGATAAGTAGATGAATTATAACATGATCCTTGGTAGAACTTGGATTCACTGGACGAAGGCTATTCCCTCCACATTATTCCAAGAGGTTAGATTTCTCCACTTGGAAAAGGTCTTCGTTTCTCAAGGGATCCTAATCCCTTCGAAATACATTTGGAAAACCTCAAGAAGAAACCATGGGTCCATTAGGAATATGAGATCCCTATGAACCAATTCAAACAAATACCTCAATCAACAACATTGGTCATGACTACCACTGAATGTGCTAAAGGTTGAATTCGTTTGACCAAGAAAAACATTTGAGGTACGGAAAATAGATAATGGTAAAACAATATCCGTAGAAACCATATTCACCAAAACCACAATGGAGATCGTGAAACTCTTAGAGAGTGATGAGATGATCCTTTTCCCCTTCAAACCACAAGGAATGGGTAACCTCCTTGGTATAGATTCTCTTCTTGTTGATGATCTTGTTCTAGGCATAAACATGATAGAAATAATGAAGGAAGGAGAGGATTTCGAGAATAAAACAATACCCATTGAATTATTCTCTAAGGATTCAAATTTTTGAACCTTGGTCTAAACACCAATAAGTTAAAAGCCAAGCTTGGTGCATGTCTATGGAACATGACCCAATAACGTAACAAACGCCAAATGCAATTAGTATGTCCTACGCTTTGGGAATAGAGCTAAGCAACATAGTCATGCTAACATGAATAAAATATGTCAAACACATGATAAGTAGGTTCACAAAGATCTCTTTCGAATAAAATGATTCATGCTAAGATCGGGTGATTAGATATATATAGTTGAAGGAAAGGGTTATAAGTTTAAACCCAAAGTATTAGGCCCTTGTCAAGAAAAGCAGAAACTTCAGCGGTGATCATGTGGATCATTTATGTCTGTCGACATTAAAATTTTCCTCCGTAATTTCTATTTTATTAATGTATGTATTAGGAATAGGATGTTGTTAAGTATAATTAGTAGTGGCGTCCAATAGAAGATAACGATGCCATCAGTACGGTGCTGCCAATAAAGTAGAGTACGGTAATAGTCAAAGTACAAAAGGAATGTTATGGTAAAAAGTAAATATTTGTCATAAGTGGTCCTAGTAATGTTAAAATGTAAAAGTTTGGGTAAGTAGAGAAGTAGGGTCTACATGATTAGGAATTAGAAATATTATATTTGTAATAAAGACAAAGAGTGATGTCATAAATATTTTGTGTATTTTATTTGTGAAAAGTCTAAAAGGTGGAACCCATGTGAGATGATAAGGTTTATCTTATCTTAGAAGATAAGCCCACATGTAAAGGAAAGAGTTTAGGCATGGAATATGATTGGTGGAAGATATTTCCTATCCTATCTTAGAGATAGGGTGTAGGGTGGATAAGCCTGAATTCCTATAAATAAAGAGGCCACCCCCTCATTTAGCATAGAAGGAAGTAGTGAGAAATATTGTATGAGTAAGTGTGTAAAGGAAGCCATCATTTTGAAGGTGTGTTAAAGAAGCCATTAAGAGGTGTAATTGTGAAGTTTCTCCCATAGTTATTGTTGGAAGGCAAGTGAAGTCAGTAACACTTGAAGTACCTCATGGGTGAGATTGTAACAATTTCATGTTGATATGGTAATTTACATTGATATTTTAGATTTATCATCATTCCTTCTTATCATAGTCTATGGTATTCTTGTGTTATGTTTGTTGTTGTGTTTCTAGATTACATCCACCAAACTAAAAGTTGTGCATTAGTAAATAATCATAGCACGAGGAGTTCTCGGTGAAGAATTATCATAGTGCTAGATTGGTGATGACATTTTGGTTCCGTTGCTGGGACCATTCCTCATTGGTGGATTTTCTGGAGAGATATTCCCACTTAGTCAGAAATCATTTGGAGGGTAACCTTGTTTTTACTGTGCATAGTAGTTACCATGGTAAAGTCACTTTTTTCCATGAATAGTATTTACCATGCAAAGTAAAGTCACTTTTTACCATGAATAGTATTTACCGCAGTAACTTCACTTTTTATTGTGAATAGTGTTTACCACAATAAAGTTAGTTTTTACCGTAGTAAGTCAAGTTTTACCATATTTTACATGTGGTCATTCATATTTTACTGTAGAAAGGTGTAAAGTCACTTTTATTGTAGTGAGTCTAATTATTTGTGCACATAAGTCTTGTTGATTATACTTGTGAGTTGGTATTTCACTGTGGTTACTTTTAAAAATGGGGAAGATTCCTATTTTTTCAGCCCAATCTAATGAAGATGCTTCCTCTTTCATTCAAGAGTTTAAACGATCTTGCATTTGTAATGGCCTCATAAGAAGGGAACAATGGACTAAATTTTTCCTACCTTTTTGGATGGTTCAACACTTAGGTGGTTTGAAACACTAGGTGATAATGTGAAAAACTCATGGGATTTATTAACTAAAAGTTTTCTTGAAGAATTTGGTGAACAAAAAAAATATGTAGATCTCATGATTGATATCACAAAGTTATCCCAATGAGAGAAGGAGAAGATAAGGGATTATCATGCTCATGTTCTAGAGCTAAGGAGGAAGCTCGATGCCCAGATCTGGAAGGAAGGATTAGTGGATGGGTTGATGAATGGCATGGATAATCTCCTCTGTAAGCACTTCATTCTTGGGATGAAGCCAGAGATCAAACAATGAGTGAAGTATGACCACCCAGCTACCATTGAACAAGTAAAGGAGATTGTAAGAAGGTAAGAAGAAAGCATGGAAGAGGATCCCAAAGAAATTGTTGCTAAAGTAGAGCCTACACTAGCACCTTTGGTCTAGAATCCACAACCACTCTCGGTGAGCACAAATCTTTCTCCTAGTACATCTACTGAGTATGAAGATCTACTCAGGAAGATGGGCTAGTTAACTATTAATCTTCTTCAAGGAAAGGAATTTAGTTCTCAGGGAGGAGATAGAGGTCCAAAAAGAAATATTTATGAAGTTGTATGTTATGGTTGTTATAAAAAGGGTCATTATAAGTATAATTGTCCAAATAGAGCTTCTACATCTAGTATAAGAGATAATGATAAAGGAAAAGCACTGTGAATTCTTTTGATGTAGTAGATAAGAGCATAAATAATGAAGTAGATGTGTTTGTAACAAAAAGAAAGAAAGAAAAAGATAACCAAGATGGAAGTGATCCTAATAAGATGAAAGGAGAAACTAGTAAGAAACATAGGAGAAGGAAGTTGGGTGTGTAGGATTTTCTAATTTCACAGGGACAAGGACCATAATCCATCTTAGAAGATCTGTCTAAAAGGCTGCAAATATTACATATGGTCAACTTTTGGCTATGTCTTCTGAGAAGAGGCGGGAGCTGCGAAGTGGACTCAATGCTTAATGAAGTAAGGAGGTTGAGGTACCTATTTTGGAGGTAGAGGCGGATCCCTACGCTCCATAAGTTGAGGTATTATGTAATGGTATTTCAATTCATGATGTCTTAGTTGATGGAGGTACTGCAGTTAATGTAATGACCGAGTCTGTAATGAATATGTTGGGTTTAAAAATTGATCGCCCCTCAACACTTATGTTAAGGTCATTAAATAAGGGAAAAACTAAACCAGAAGGTGTTGTTTCAAATGTGGCAATATCTGTTATGGGTGTTGTATGTGTGGTAGACTTTCAGGTGATGAAAAATGGTATTGTTGCATACCCAATGTTGTTGGGAAGACCATGGCTAAGGAGAGTTCATGCAAGAAACTACTGGAATGAAGGATTCATGACACTTGGACATGGCAAAGAGAGGGTGAAGATAAATGTGATCCTCGGCATCATAAGGAAGAACCTGTGGATTCAAGTGATGAAACTAATGATTGGACCTCCTCTAATTACTCTAGTACCAGTGAAGTGGACACAGAAGATGAAGAAAGTGAGGTTGATGTTTCGGTCATGGATATCCTTCCAGTCACTCGACTCATGAACCCATAAAATTATCTCGAAGAATAAATTTATGATCGTCTCCAACAAATAAGATTGGTGATCTTTGTGATGGAGAGTGAGAAGGAATCCTACCTCCAGCTCTTTCAAATGTACATACACATATTAACTTTTGATTACAAGAAACTCTATCACATAAGTTGGGTAGAACATTCTATTGAGCTAGTAGATGGTGCTAAGCCCATAAAGCAAATGCCATATAGAATGAATCCTAATTTTTTCAAGACTGTAAAAGAAGAAATAGATAAGTTGCTTGATGTAGGATTCATATTTGCTATGGAGAATTTAGAATGGGTTTCTCCCATTGTGATCTCAATAAAAAAGAATGGGAAGCTATGCATTTGTGTTGATTATAGGAAGCTCAATAAGGCAACAAAGAAGGATCATTACCCTCTTCCATTCTCAGATCAGATCTTGGATGAAGTAGCTGGCTAGGAGTGTTATAGTTTTGTTGATGGATATAGTGGATACAACCAAGTTCATATAGCAGAGAAAGATCAACTAAAGACCATGTTCACCACTCCTTAGGGAACATTTTCTTATAGAGTTATGCCTTTTGGGTTGTGTAATGCTCAGAAATGTTCCAATGCTTGATGAATAGGGTGTTTGAACCCTACATTGGGAACTTCATCAGAGTATTTCTGGATGATTTTTACATCTATGGGAGCAAGATGGACCACCTGCACTAGATGGAGACATCATTTCAAAGGTTATATGAAGCACAAGCCTCACTAAACCCTACAAAGTGTGTCTTTGGATGTTCTAAAGGTGTTTTGTTAGGGCATGTTGTATCAGAGATGGTATTGGTATTGATCCTGATAAAGTTTCAAAAATCAAAGAGTTACCATTTCCTATGAATAGAAGTAAGTTGAGATCATTTTTAGGCCATGTGGGTTATTATAGAAGGTTCATCAAGAATTTCTCAAAGATTACACAACCACTAACCTAGTTCTTAAAGAAGGATGTTACTTATGAACCAAGAAATAAGGCGCATGAAGCTTTTAAACAACTGAAGGAAGCTTTGGTGTCTTCACCTATTTTAAAGAATCTAGATTGGAGCAAGCCATTCATTGTGTATACTGATGCCTCAGATGCAACACTAGGAAGTACTCTGAGCCAAAAGGATGAAAATGGGAATGATCATCCAGTTTACTTTGGGAGTAGACAAATGAGTAGTGCTGAGGTAAATTATATTGTAACTAAAAAAGAGGCTCTAGCTATCATTTTTGCTATAAAGAAGTTTAGAAATTACTTGCTAGGGCAGAAATTTATAGTTGTAACAGATCATCAGGCTCTAAAATATATTATAAATAAGCCTAACCCATTAGGGAGGATAGCAAGATGGATAATTTTTCTACAAGAATTTGAATTTGATATTATAGATAGGCCAGGAAAGAAGCATGTCAATGCAGATGCACTCTCTCGAGCCTATGATGGTTTAGGTTCACCTTGTGATGATGATGATTTCCCAGATGCAAGCATTGTTATCCCTTGACACAATCCCTAGTGAATACATAGATATTTGGAATTATTTGAATGAATTCAAGTTTCTTGATGGTGTCAATGCAAAGACTAAGAGGAAGATTACTCAAGCTAGTCATCCATATTCTATTCTACATGGAGTATTATTTTGAATAGGACCTGATGGACAGAGTATAAGAGAAGCGATTGGACGTGATCAAGGGAAGGAGATGATAGAAGAATTCCATAATGGTACATGTGGAGGACACTTCTCTGGACAACTTACAGCAAGAAGGATCTTGGATGCAAGTTATCACTGGCCCACTCTTTTTAGAGATTGTTATAATTATTGTAAGACATGTGATATTTATCAAACACATGGTAACCGTAAGACTTCATCAACTCCATTATGCCCTATTCTTCCACTTGGTCCCTTTGAAAAGTGGGGAATAGATATTATAGGTCCACTTCCAACTACCCCATGCCAAAATAAGTATATTTTAGTGCCATAGATTATTTAACCAAGTGGATTGAAGCTAGGCCATTGAAAACAACTTCCATGGATGAAGTGGCAAGGTTCATATATGAATGCATTGTCACTAGATTTGGTTGCCCATTAGAAATTGTAACAAATCAAGGAAGCCACTTCATTAATGAGGTGGTAGAAGCCCTAGTCAACAAGTTTTCTATTAAGCACAGGAAGGCAACAACATACAAGCCAAACACAAATAGACAAGTGGAATGAACAAATTTTGTGTTGTGTCAAATTCTAGAAAAGGATAATTGCCTTGCAGTACATAAGTGGGATAAAAGGATTCATGCAACATTGTGGGCATATAGGGAAACATCAAAGTCAGCAACATGATACTCCCCATTTCAGTTGGCTTATGGCATTGATCCAGTTCTTCCTATTGAGTTTGATATTCCCACTATGAGAGTTATGAAAAATGAAAGGATGGATGAAAGTGATTCAGTAAAAGAAAGGTTGGTGCATCTTCATTTGCTAGAGGAAATGAGGGAAATAGCAAAGGATACAAGCTATAAGAATAAAATGAAGCAGAAGGAATACTTTGATCAAAAGATCTATTGGTCTCCATTTCATGTGAATGACTTGGTTCTAGTATATGATTCTAGATACAAAAAGAAGGTAGAGAAAATTTCTTCCCAAATGGATGGGGCCCTACAAAATAGCAGTTGTGCATGAAAATGGTACATATCAACTGGAGGAATTGGATGGTACTCCCATTACAAAATGGGTCAACCATGACAAGTTAAATATTTTCCAGGCACCAGCTTCAGAATGTCCATAAGAGTCTACTCCGAGGACGGAGTAGAAGCTAGGAAGGGGAAAATGTCAACATTAAAATTTTCCTCCGTAATTTCTATTTTATTAATGTATGTATTAGGAATAGGATGTTGTTAAGTATAATTAGTAGTGGCGTCCAATAGAAGATAACGGTGTCGTCAGTACAGTGCCGCCAATAAAGTAGAGTATGGTAACAGTCAAAGTACAAAAGGAATGTTATGGTAAAAAGTAAATATTTTTCGTAAGTGGTCGGTAATGTTAAAATGTCAAAGTTTGGGTAAGTAGAGAAGTAGGGTCTACATGATTAGGAATTAGAAATATTATATTTGTAATAAAGACAAAGAGTGATGTCATAAATATTTTGTGTATTTTATTTGTGGAAAAGTCTAAAAAGGTGGAACCCATGTGAGATGATAAGGTTTATCTTATCTTAGAAGATAAGCCTACATGTAAAGACAAGATTTTAGGCATGGAATATGATTGGCCGGAAGAGATTTCCTATCATATCTTAGAGATAGGGTGGATAAGCCTGAATTCCTATAAATAAAGAGTTTATCCCCCTCATTTAGCATAGAAAGAAGTAGTGAGAAATATTGTATGAGTAAGTGTGTAAAGGAAGCCATAATTTTGAAGGTATGTTAAAGAAGCTATTAAGAGGTGTAATTGTGAAGTTTCTCCCATAGTTATTGTTGGAAGGAAAGTGAAGTCAGTAACACTTGAAGTACCTCATGGGTGAGATTGTAACAATTTCATGTTGATATGGTAATTTACACTAATATTTCAGATTTATCATCATTCCTTCTTATCATAGTCTATGGTATTCTTGTGTTATGTTTGTTGTTGTGTTTCCAGATTACATCCACCAAACTAAAAGTTGTGCATTAGTAAATAATCATAGCATGAGGAATTCCTGGTGAATAATTATCATAGTCTTTGGATTGGTGATGACAATACCTTGGGAGGTGAAGATTTTTGTCAAATGGCTCACCCTAAATACTTCCATACATGGTTCATTTGCATCTCCACCTATACATTACTGCATTCACATTGGATATCATTTGCAAAATCATATTGTAAAATTGTAGTCAAGAAATTTATTTTTCAAACAAATTCCAAAACTTCTAAATATTAGCAAAATCAATCCCATGCTTCTTCAAATATCCACCATATCATCATCAACAATTATAATCCCTTCATCATTTCAGCAAGTTAATATAGAATTTTGACATTGATTCTACCAAGTACTTGGTTCTACCCATAGTTTTCTTCTAGCTTAGGTATCTTTTCCCATAGTATTTTCTAGAAGCTTCTTGATGTCACATATTTCCCATAAAACCTCTTTGGTAACAAAAGCACTATAAACACTTTTCCCAGATCGTTTGCTTGCCTATCTCGGCCTTCCGATGATACCTCAATCTTACTAGTTACATGGGGTTTAAGCTAGGGGAAATATCACCCTCCCAAAGGCACAAATCTAATTTAAAATTAAAAAAATTATATAATTTAATCAATAAATACAAAAAAATTAATTTACAAATAAAACTACACTTCCTTTCCCTACCAATCTTTGGTGATGAGCCCATGCCTCATACTAGTGGCATGAGGTTGGGAAAGGAGGGAAGTGCCCTTACTCACCTATATCTTGTCCTTGGTGATGAGCCCATGCTTCTTACTAGTAGCATAGGGTAAGGTTTAGGGGTCTTTTATAATAAATCAGTAAGGTATAAGCAATTTAGCAAATAAAAAGTGTTTTGAAACTTCAAATCCCAAGAAAGTGAATTAGATGTATATGTTCTAAGAGAGTCAAAACCTTAAAAATATATTTTTTCAATCAAGAGGCCATATACGAGATCTAAGTCTAGATAAAATTGCAAGCAAATCACATTCTAGACTATGTAGTAAACTATGTGTAAAGTTAGGTTATAGGTTTCTAATTGGATTTTTGTCAAAATCTTGTCTTCCTTTCATCATTTCCATTCATCAAAACCATATAACTCGTATCCCTTATGGTTCTTGGTGTTGAGCCCACACATCTTACTAATTATGGAGTTAGAAGAGGAGTGGGTTCATTCTCTTATTTTATCACATTCATCACATTTTGCCAACAAAACAAGAAGTACTAAATATTGTTTGAAAACCAAAGTTTTAGGTTACATTGTGTTTGCATAAGCATCATATAAAGCAAAACAACAAAAAGAAATCATTTTTTTATCACATCATCATCCTCATGCATACATTTATAAGGCATATAAAACATCAGAAATTTTGAGCATCTAAGAGTACACAAGTGAAGCAATCCATTAGTGAGATAAACTCTTACACGAGATATTCGAGCCAAAAATAACCATATGTGTATATATATACGTAAATAATTGAGTTTTTGTTCAATGCAATCACATTCTAGGTGGGGTCAAAATGATCGTAATGAGCATAAAATCCCACAAAAATTGGTATAAACAATAAAAAACAATCCGAAGAAATAAATGCCTATGGCTTATCCCTCTCTATGGGATCTAGTGAAGGTGCATAGTTGGGGCTCCTACTATGGATCCTATGGTGGAAGTGAGACCTTTCATGCCTAGATATTTGGGAGTAACCATGAGATGATGAACTGGGTGATCTACCAGTGGTGGTATCACTATGTGAACCATCTCATCATTACTTCCTCTTGGCTATTGATATCCAACGAGATTAGTCCTCATCTTGGTCACTTCTCTACTACAATCCATGTTGGAGAAAATACATCAGTGTGCCACCCTACCATGATCAGCCACCCGAGTCCACAAGTAACTCTTCTTGTGTCATGCCCATAGGGTGTGCAAAAATATCAATAAGTATGCTCCAAATAAGATCTCTCCAACCATCATCAATGGCTGAAAAAAAAAGAAAACAAAAATGACTTAGAAAACTTTAGAAAATAAATAAATATAAATATATACAATGCATAATTCACTAACACTTCTAGTCCATGTGGTAGATTCAAGAAAGTAATGTCCACTTACTTAGATCTCATGACCACCGAGATGGATCTACCGAGGATGGTGGTGGTGGTTCCATGAGCACCTCCTCGGTTGTTATCTCCTCTAAAGCCACATGCTTTGCCAAAAAACAAACTCATCATCCCCTCCTACATAAGGGAGAGTGTCCTGTGTCTATAAAATCTCCTCCTTGGCCTTAAACTCAGCCTTCACCATTTTGCAAGCCTCTCTCTAGTGGTCGTCCACTCAATATCGAGTGTCCTCCCATGCAGCTTCCTCCTCATCACCACTCTCCTCCTCCTTTTCCTCTCCATTATTCTTAGGAGTGGCCTCAATATAATGGGCAGATCTAGCCTCTCTAATTCCTTTGTATATAACCGAGAACTATTGGGAGGGCATCAATATAAGGTAACCCTGGATGGAGCTCCACCTGGGCTATTCATATCCTTCAACTATGTAGTAGTGTTTTATGTCACCAAAATAACGAAATCCTTACCCCATAGGTCGACCATGTTCTGGTACGACTATGCAATCATGTCATCAGTAGTAAGTGTAGTAACAGGATGATGATGCCCCTTTAGGAGGCTACAATTGTGCATCGAATTGCTCTGATAGCCCCAAGATCTGCTATCCTGACACCCCTCTGGTAGGGAATCATGCACTCAAATACCAAGCTAGTCACCAAAGCAGGATGACTAAGGGCCTTGTACTTTAGTCGAACCACCCTGTATAGGTCATGATAGGTAGTACCAAGTATGTCAATTCCCTAGGCATATATGTGACCATGCTCCTTTATGCTCTGAATAATTGGGGCCCAACAATAAAGTAGCTTTTCCCCACCCTTGTCCCCAACCAAGTGCGAAGCCAAAATTCTAATGATGGCCTTGCATGTGCAAAGAAGGAATATAGGAATAGTGAACTGATAATAATTTCATGCCATGCTTGGCATGAGTTTCAGTGTTAATGCATCTCCCATATATGCATCCCAACTGCGAGACTGTACCACTAATGTAGTGCTCTCTAAACTCAAACTCCTACTTGTAACAAGAACACCCGAAATCTTGTATACAACCTTGAGAGAGATAGTCCACTCTCCTCTAACCCCAAGGAGATGGAAAGTGTTCCGTTCTACATCCTAATAGCTCAATAGATCGGATAACAAGTAACCATGTGGTGTAACCAGTGGTGTCTGGGATATCCTCCATATCCCAACTCGTGTAAGATCTCTCTCTCTCTCTCATCTTGAGTGATTGAATAAAAAGGAGGAAGCCAATCACACTCTCTAGCTCTTCTCCATTTGATATACAGGCATGAACTCACCAACACATCAAAAGAGAAAGTTAGAAACATCTCGTGCATAATAAGCTCATCAAAAATATCATAAAATAACACAAAAACCAAAAAAATTATTCACACTTAATTAAAATTAGAATTTTATCTGGTAATTACACAACTAACCTCTACTACGCAAGCAGTGTTTTCATAACTACCGCGTATGCAAAGCAAAGCAATTCATTCGAAGGGGCGTTTCGTACCCTAAAACCTAAAAGCTCAAAAAGACAAAAATTGACAATTTTTACCAAATAAAAGCTAAGAATGCTTAGGTTCCCCCCTTGTGAACATTTTCACTACAAAATTATTCAAAAATTACTCGCCTAGATAGGATTTTTAAATTTTTTCACATCATAGGTTAAAAATAAATAAATGCAAATAATTTACCCATATTTGAGTCATTGCTCCTCTCATTTGGTGGTGGTGCCACCACGTTGATGTGCTATTTAATTCGATTATAATATCGGGAGAAACCATCACAAGTAATCTAGAGCTCAAAATTCACTAAGTGGGTGAGTGAAAATGATTTCTAAAAATAGTGGTTTTAGTTATATATAGTATTTTTAACTTTCTTGAGTATGTTTGTTTTGCGGGAATGGAATGCTAACACAAGTATATTTATATCCCCATGGACATGGTGAGTCTTCTTATCATTTTATTTTAGTGTATTTTGTTAGTTCTCAAGAGTAAATCCCGGTCTAGCTAGATCAAGGACACCTGTGGCATGAAAATCAGAACCCTAGGTCTAACAAAAGTCCATGGGAGCTTGCCTTTATGGGCAAATCTAAGCCTCTCTAATTCCTTTGATACAACTGACGAGAACTATTGGGAGGGCATCAATATAAGGTAACCCAAAATGTTGGGGTACCATTTGAATTGGATGGACCTCCACCTAGCTAGTCATGTCCTTTAACTATGTAGTAGTGTTGTATGTCGCCACAATAACGACATCCTCACCCCATAGGTCGGCCATGTCCTGGTATGACTGTGCAATCATGTCATCGCAGTAGTAAGTGTAGTAGCAAGATGATGATTCCCCTTGGGGGCCATAACTATCCATCTAACTACTCGATAGCCCCAAGATCTACTATCTCGACACCCCTCTGGTAGGGGATCATGCACTCAAATACCCAACTAGTCACTAAAGTAGGATGACTAAGGGCCTTCTACTTTAGTAGAACCACCCTGTATAGGTCATGATAGGTAGTACCAAGTATGTCAATTCCACAGGAATAGATGTGACCATGCTCCTCTATGCTCTAAATACTTGGGGCCCAACAATAAAGTAGATTTTTCCCACCCTTGTCCCCAACCAAGTGCGAAGCCAAAATTCTAATGATGGCCTTGCGCAAAGAAGGAATATGGGCATAGTGAACTAATAATAATTTCATGCCATGCTTGGCATGCAGTGTTAGGTGTTAATGAATCTCCCATATATGCATCCCAACCGTGAGACTCGCACCACTAATGTAGCGCTCTCTAAACTCAAACTCCTACTTATAACAAGAACACTGGAATTTGTATACAACCTCGAGAGAGATAGTCCACTCTCCTCTAACCCCAGGAGTTGGAAAGTGTTTTTTCTACATCCTAATAGCTCAATAGATCATCTAACAAGTAACCATGTGGGCGCAACTAAAGTGGTATACGGGATATCCTCCATATCCCAACTCTATATAAGATCTCTCTCTCTCTCTCTCTCATCTTGAGTGATTGAATAAAAAAGGGAGGAATCCAATCACACTCTCTAGCTCTTCTCCATCTGATATACGGGGCATGAACTCACCAAAACATCAAAAAGAGAAAGTTAGAAACATCTCGTGTATAATAAGCTCATCAAAAATATCATAAAATAACACAAAAACCAAAAAAATTATTCACACTGAATCAAAATTAGCCTTTTCTCCGATAATTACGCAATCGAACCTCTACACAGAGTGGTGGTTGCATAACTACCATGTACGCAAAGCAACATTTCCGTCTGAAGGGGGCGTTTCGTACCCTAAAACCTAAAAATCTCAAAAAGACAAAAAATTGACAATTTTTGATCAAATAAAAGCTAAGAATGCCTAGGTGCCCCCCTTGTGAACATTTTCACTACAAATCAAAAACAACCTGCCTAGATAGGATTTTTAAAGTTTTTCACATCATAGGTTAAAAATAAATAAATGCAAATAACTTACCCATATTTGAGCCGCTGCTCCTCTCACTGGTGGTGCTGCCATCAAATTGATGTGCTCTTTAATTCGACTATAATCTGGGAGAAACCATCAAAATTAATCCATAGCTCAAAATTCACTAAGTGGGTGAGTGAAAATGATTTTTAAAAATAGTAGTTTTAGTTATATATAGTATTTTTTAACTTTGTTTTGAGTATGTGTGTTTTGTAGGAATGGAACACGACACAAGTATATTTCTATCCCCGCGGACATGGTAAGTCCTCTTATCATTTTATTTTAGTGTATTTTTCAGTTCTGCATTATATCGTACTTGATTCCTATTTTCTCTGGTAGGTAACAAGAAGCTTCGATTGGTGACACTTCAACAAATAGGCATGTATGGTATACTTTCTAACCCCCATTTTGGGAATGCCATAGTCGAGAATCTACATTTTACACCTCTTCATGGCTAAAATGCTTCTCTGAGGGAGAAATATGTACACACCCAATTTTACACTTGTTACATTTCTAGAATGGTTCAAATTCCCCTATGACGATTATTATCTTTTCCAATGGTGTTCTATCCTAATTCCTATTTGCAGTGTCTATTTGTGGCAATGCTTCCTTTAACCATTTCCATGATTTTATTTCTTTCCTTTACCTCTTTCAAAAATTTTGCTAAGTTTTTTGCCTTAAGTTACAGAAATTTCATGACATTTACGCAACTTCTTATATGCCCTCGGTGGTGGTTGTGTAACTATCACGGCGGTTGTTAGGAAATAAAGGATAAAATATGTGGAATAATCCCTCACAGAATCACAACAGTGGAAACTAATATGTAGAAAATATTGCAGATCTCAAATAAAAGTGTAGAATAATAATAACACAACACAAAGAGACAATATTTAACATGGTTCACCCAATTTGGGCTACGTCCACCAAGAATCACTTGCTCAGATTTTATTACAAGCTACCACTCTCTCAATATAATATCTAGATTTGTTTGGAGCTATGCTCAAGAAACTCTACAGAATTCGCACCTGAATTCAAAACACATATGCAATGTTACATTATTCCTACCATATGCACAAAACCACATAAGTAGAAAACTACTTAAGTAATTTTACAAAATTGTGGGTATTAAAACCATGGGCCAAAACCGTCCCATAAACTATGGTTCGAAAATCCTACCCATATGAGAAAAAGAACATTTCTCAGTTTATGGGGCATGTTTTGTTTTGAGGCCAAAACCCCGGTGAGACAACTATGGAAAGTGTATAATACTCTTAGTGTACAGTCTTCAACACTTTCACACATGAAAACAAGATCCACAACCTAACAATCTCCCACTTGGAGACTAGTTTTCCTCTGAGCAAGCTTCTCAACCCTTCACTAGTTTCCGTGAAGACCAACCAAAGCTGAACACAACTTCAATTTTTCCCTTGTGACCACCTTGGTCATCATGTCTACAGGATTCTGACTAGTATGAATCTTCTCCAACTTCAACTTCTCTTCCTACAAAGTTATCCTAATGAAATGGTACCTTAACTGTATATGCTTCGTCCTAGAGTGGAAAGAAGAGTTCTTAGCTAAGTTTATAGCACTCGACTATCACTATGCAACTTTCCTTCCTTTTGCTTATGCCCCAACTCCTCAAGAAATTTTTGTAACCATTTCTTTTCTTTCCTCTGTGGCAGCAACATACTCAGCCTTCGTGGTTGACAAAGCCACCAAATTTTGTAGTCGTGAAATCCATCTTACTATTGTCCCACCTACAATGTAAACATAACCTATCGTGCTCCTCCTACTATCTACATCTCCAGCCATATATGAATCTACATAACCACACAAAGTGGTGTCTAATCCATTGTAGCACAAAATTGTCCCCATGGTCCCTCTTAAATACCGAAGGATCCACTTTACTACCTATCAATGATCTCTACCTAGATCACTCATAAATCTACTCACCGCTCCCACTACATGGGAAATATCAAGCCTGGTGCACACCATGATATACATCAAACTACCAACCACCGATGAGTATACTACCTTGGACATTTTGTTTCTCTCTGCTTTGTCTTGGGACACTGCTCCTTTGATAACTTGAAATGGCTTACCAAAGGAATCCCAACTGGTTTAACATCCTACATATTAAACCTCTCCAAGACCTTCTTAATGTACTCTTCTTGAGATAAAGTCATCTTTCGTTCCTTCCTATCCCGAGATATCCTCATACCAAGGATTTTTTTTTATGCCCCCAAATCCTTCATAGTAAAGGATTCACTTATACGCTTCTTGAGTACTTTTATTTCTTGCATGGTTTTACCAAAGCAACCAACATTTCATCCACATACGAGACACATGATACTATAACTCGCCATCCTCAAATTTCTTTGTATACACACAATGGTCGAATGTCATCTAATATAACCTTGCTCCATCATGAAGCTATCAATTTTCTTATACCATTGATGTGGAGCTTGTTTCAAGTCATACAATCTCTTTTTAGTTTGCACACTATCTTCTCTTTACCTTTGACCTCATAGCCCTTTGGTTGTTGCATATATAGATCCTCCTCAAAAATACCATGGAGAAATGTAGTCTTTACATCAAGTTTCTCTAAGTGTAACTCTTCTACTATAACTATTCCAACAAAATTTCAAATAGAATTCATTTTTACTACAGGAGAAAAAATCTCATCAAAATCTATACCTTTTTTCTATGCAAACCCCTTGACCACCAACCGGGCCTTGTATCTTTTATTGCCTCCTTATTCCTCTTTGAATCTGAACACCCACTTGTTTTGTAATGCTCTTTTACCTTCAGGTAGCTTCACCAAATCCCATGTTTGGTTCTCCATGAGAGCCTGATGCTCCTCATCCATGGCTTGCTCCCACTTCTTCCTAGAATCTACCTGCATTACTTTATCAAAGCTCTCTAGCTCTCCACTTTTAGTGAGTAATAAATAATAAAGAGAAGGAGAAAAATGTTCATGTTCTCTTCTTACCCTAGAAGACCTCCTCAATATGGGAATTTGGGGTTCCTGTTGAGGAGGTTCCTGAACTGATTCATGTGTCACTTTCCCATCCAGAAGATCCTCTACCACTGCATATTCTTTCTCAGATTCTTCCTTGTTTTCCTGAAAATGCTACATATACATGAATTTATCTTTAAATCCCTAGATCAAATGATTTTCTTGTCCTAAATACTTCAACATTTATATCAAAAGTCATCACCACCATAACCAATGAAAGTACATTTTTATGATTTAGCCTCTAGCTTGGTCCTATCATCCTTGTCTATATGGGAAAACACCTCACATTAAAAGACTCTAAAAATGAATAATCAAATTTCTTACCATACCAAGCCTCCTCGTGCATGCCTTCATCCAAGACACTTGAGGGTCATCTATTTATCAAGTACACAACTATGCTCACCGCTTCCACCCAAAAAGAAAGAGGTAGTATTGCATGTAACCTCATGTTCCTAGCACTTTCAATTATTGTTCTATTCATCCTTTTTCGACACCCCATTTCTACCTGCAGATTTCTAGAACCATCTTTTCCTATAGATTCCATTCTTAGATCAAGTAATCATCAAATTCATTGTTGTAATACTCCCTCCATTATCCGACTTGAGACATTTTAGCTTAAGACCTATTTCATTTTCTACCAAGGCTTTCCATTTAACAAAAGTGTCAAATAAATTAGATTTTTTCTAATGCAATAAACCCAAACTTTCCTTGTTGCATCATCAATAAAAGTAACATAATAACTTGAACCCCAAGAGATGATACCTAAGCTAGCACCTGGACATCGAATGCACCAGCTCTAAACTCTCCTTGAGAACCTTGAGAAACTTACTTTTGTTTCCATATATGTAGTCCTAAAAAAATCTAAACTTATTTCTTTATATCCCGGAAAATCATTCTTTATGATCTTCGTGCCCTTATGGCTCATATGACCGAGCCTATAGTGCCACAAAGTTGTATCTACTTCTAAAGCCACAAGATTACAAAAATTAGTGCTATAAGTGGTTAAATACAAGGTTCTAACCTTCTTACCTCTTGCCACCACAAGAGCACCCTTGGTAACCTTCCAAGAGTCCATTGTAAATATCATAGTACAACCATCACTTCCTAACTAGCTTGTCGATGTCAAATTTCATTTTAAAGTAGGCACATGTCCGATATACTTCAATAGTCATGTATTACCATTCTAAATATTAACTCGAACAAATCCTTATAAAAATATAATGCAAGGCTCATCATCACCAAGAAAAACATGCCCAAAATCCCCTTAAACATAATCAACAAAATAATGTTTATGTGGAGTAGCAAGGAAAGAAGCCCCCAAATCTAAAACCCAAGATTCAATAATATTGTTCAAAAAAAAGAATCAAAGCATCCACGATATACATTACCCGTTGCCACATTTTCCTCCTTGTTTTCTTCATGTTGTTTCTTCTTGTCCCAAAGCTCCCAATAGTCCTTCTTTGTATGCCCAAAATTTCCACAGTGCCAGCATACTATCTTGCTTTTGGATTTTGATCTTTCCTAATCTTTCAATTTTCCACAGCTTCCTCTATTCTTCTATCTCACTCTAGCTTCCATTGTTAAAGCATTCCTTGAAGTAGAAGATTCCCCAGTGTTTTCTTCACATTTCCTCACTTAGAATCACCCCTACAACATCCTCAAACTTCAACTTTGTGTTAGTTGGAACCGAGTTGCTTACCGCCATTACTAGGCTATTCTAACTCTCAGGTAAAGAGCAAAGAATTAATAAAGCCCTAACTTCATCAAATTCTATTATAACCAAAACTAGCATATTTACAATTGTATTAAAATCATTTAAATGATCTACTACTGAACCATTCTCAGACATCTTCATATTAAACAACTTTTTCATTAAAAATATCTTGTTAGAGGCAAAAGGTTTTTCATATAACTTCCCTAATGCATCCATCAGTTCTTTTGTAGTCTTTTCCTTTGAAACATTAAATAATACTGAAGATGCAAGACACATCCGGATTTTCCCAAGTACCTTCCTATCTAGAAAATCTCATTCCACATTCGTCATGCTTGAGGTATTTTTCACCTTCTTAGATAGCGGAATATAAATATCTTTCGATAAAGGTAATCTTCCATCCGCATCTTCCAAAGATTTAAATTCTACCCATTGAATTTATCAACCCTAGATCTTCCATCATCTGCCATAGCTCCCACTTAAGCTAAAACTTTCCCTGCGATTCAAAACTTTAAGCAAACCAAACCTCACTCTAATACCAATTGTTAGGAAGTAAGGGATAAAATATATGCGGAATAATCCCTCACAAAATTTCAATAGTAGAAATTAATATGTAGAAAATATTGCAAATCTCAAATAAAAGTGCAAAATAATGATAACACAACCAAAGAGACAATATTTAACGTGGTTCACCCAATTTGGGCTACATCCACTAAGAATCACTTACTCATATTTGATTACAAGCCACCACTCTATCAATACAAGACCTAGATCTATTTGGAGCTATGCTAAAAAACTCTATAGAATTCACACCCAAATCCAAAACACATCTACAATGTTACATTATTCCTACCATATGCACAAAACCACATAAGTAGAAAACTACTTAAGCAGTTTTACAAAACCGTGGGTATCAAAACCATGGGCTAAAACCGTCCCATAAACCTATGGTTCAAAAACCCCACCCATATGACTAAAAACACATTTCCCTGTATATTGGGTGAGACAACTGTGGAAAGTGTAAAATACTCTTAGTGTATAATCTTCAACACTTTCACACATGAAAATATGCTCCACAAGCTAACAACGGTTGTGCAACCACCCCTCTCTGCAGACTAAGGTTGCGTGCAGATTTTTGAGAATTTTCTTTAAAGATCTTCTAAACATGTGTCATTTCTACAAACATGATTTTTACACACATTTCTTAGTAAAATTGGTTGTTCTTAGGCTCATTTGATACATACCAACTTACCCTCCTTTCCTTGCTGAATAATTGAATTTAACTCTCCTTATTATTGTGATGTGGCACCCTCTACAGGTTTGCCAAATGTCTTAGACCATTTCCCCATAATTTTTCTATAAGATCCAAGCTTCTACCGAAGGATTGGTTGGGGATTTTTGTTGTGAATTGCATCATTATGCTGTCATAATATTGCTAGGAAATACACAATAAATGTCGTTATCTTTCATTGTTATTCTCCTACCCACATTGCTATCAGGCTACCTGTAAGCCGCCATTTCTCTAAGACTGCCTCACTACTTTTTTTGCATTAACCAACATTGTTCCCTAGATTCACCTGAGCATAAAAGTTGGAAAAGAAACTAAGTGGACATCAGAGTAAACCATCAATGGCTTTGCCACTATTATGAAAATTCCAGGTTGGGGATGTACTTGGATTTCCTTAAGCTTTCTTGATTTATTTATTTAGTTTATATACACACTATTGACTAGAGTAGTTAAATCATTTCAATTTAAATCATTGTAATAGTTAAGGAATTATTGTACCTTTTATTTTGTCTCGCACAAAGCTTCTGGTGATAGATTTCTTCCTTCTTATCCTTGGGGTTTATAAGGAATTTCTCGATTCTTCCTTGTTTTCTTGAAACTGCTACATATACATGAATTTATCTTTAAATCCCTAGATCAAATGATTTTCTTGTCCTTAATACTTCAACATTTATATCAAAAGTCATCACCACCATAACCAATGAAAGTACATTTTTATGATTTAGCCTCTAGCTTGGTCCTATCATCCTTGTCTATATGGGAAAACACCTCACATTAAAAGACTCTAAAAATGAATAATCAAATTTCTTACCATACCAAGCCTCCTCGGGCATGCCTTCATCCAAGACACTTGAGGGTCATCTATTTATCAAGTACACAACTATGCTCACCGCTTCCACCCAAAAAGAAAGAGGTAGTATTACATGTAACCTCATGTTCATATCACTTTCAATTATTGTTCTATTCATCCTTTTCGACACCCCATTCTACTGCAGATTTCTTGGAACCATCTTTTTCCTATAGATTCCATTCTTAGATCAATAATCATCAAATTCATTGTTGTAATACTCCCTCCATTATCGACCGAGACATTTTAGCTTAAGACCTATTTCATTTTCTACCAAGGCTTTCCATTTAATGAAGTGTCAAATAAATTAGGTTTTTTTCTAATGCAATAAACCCAAACTTTCCTTGTTGCATCATTAATAAAAGTAACATAATAACTTGAACCCCAAGAGATGATACCTAAGTTAGCACCGGACATCGAATGCACCACTCTAACTTACACTCGTTCTTTATAGGTCTAACCTTGAGAAAATGTACTTGCTTTTGTTTCCCATATATGTAGTCCTAAAAAAATCTAAACTTATTTCTTTATATCCCGGAAAATCATTCTTTATGATCTCTCGTGCCCTTATGGCTTATATGGTGAGCCTATAGTGCCACAAAGTTGTATCTACTTCTAAAGCCACAAGATTACAAAAATTAGTGCTATAAGTGGTTAAATACAAGGTTCTAACCTTCTTACCTCTTGCCACCACAAGAGCACCCTTGGTAATCTTCCAACGATCCTGTAAATATCATAAGTACAACCATCACTTCCTAACTAGCTTACCAATGTCAAATTTCATTTTAAAGTAGGCACATGTCGATATACTTCAATAGTCATGTATTACCATTCTAAATATTAACTCGAACAAATCCTTGTAAAAATATAATGCAAGGCTCATCATCACCAAGAAAAACATGCCCAAAATCCCCTTAAACACAATCAACAAAATAATGTTTATGTGGAGTAGCAAGGAAAGAATCCCCGAATCTAAAACCCAAGATTCAATAATATTGTTCAAAGAAAGAATCAAAGCATCCCTGATATACATTACCTGTTGCCACATTTTCCTCATTATTTTCTTCATGGTGTTTCTTATTGTCCCAAAGCTCCCAATAGTCCTTCTTTGTATGCCCAAAATTTCCACAGGCTTGCTGAGCATACTATCTTGCTTTTGGATTTTGATCTTTCCTAATCTTTCAATTTTCCACAGTTTCCTCTATTCTTCTATCTCACTCTAGCTTCCATTGTCAAAGCATTCCTTAAAGTAGAAGATTCCCTGCAGTGTTTTCTTCACATTTCCTCACTTAGAATCACCCCTACAACATCCTAAAACTTCAACTTTGTGTTAGTTGGAACCGAGTTGCTTACCGCCATTACTAGGCTATTCTAACTCTAGGGTAAAGAGCATAGAATTAATAAAGCCCTAACTTCATCAAATTCTATTGTAACCAAAGCTAGCATATTTACAACTGTATTAAAATCATTTAAATGATCTGCTACTGAACCATTCTTAGACATCTTCATATTAAACAACTTTTTCATTAAAAATATCTTGTTAGAGGCAAAGGATTTTTCATATAACTTCCCTAATGCATCCATCAGTTCTTTTGTAGTCTTTTCCTTTGAAACATTAAATAATATCGAAGATGCAAGACACATCTGGATTTTCCCAAGTGCCTTCCTATCCAGAAAATCTCATTCCACATTCGTCATGCTTGAGGTATTTTTCACCTTCTTAGATAGCGGAATATAAATATCTTCTCGATAAAGGTAATCTTCCATTTGCATCTTCCAAAGATTTAAATTCTACCCATTGAATTTATCAACCCTAGATCTTCCATCATCCGCCATAGCTCCCACTCAAGCTAAAACTTTCCCCTGCGATTCAAAACTTTAGCAAACTAAACCTCACTCTAATACCAATTGTTAGGAAGTAAGGGATAAAATATGCGGAATAATCCCTCACAAAATTTCAATAGTAGAAATTAATATGTAGAAAATATTACAAATCTCAAATAAAAGTGCGTAATAATGATAACACAACCAAAGAGACAATATTTAACGTGGTTCACCCAATTTGGGCTACATCCACTAAGAATCACTTGCTCATATTTTATTACAAGCCACCACTCTCTCAATACAAGACCTAGATCTATTTGGAGCTATGCTAAAAAAACTCTATAGAATTCACACCCAAATCCAAAACACATCTACAATGTTACATTATTCCTACCATATGCACAAAACCACATAAGTAGAAAACTACTTAAACAGTTTTACAAAACCGTGGGTATTAAAACCATGGGCTAAAACCGTCCCATAAACCTATGGTTCAAAACCCCACCCATATGACTAAAAACACATTTCCTGTATATTGGGTGAGACAACGTGGAAAGTGTAAAATACTCTTAGTGTATAATCTTCAACACTTTCACACATGAAAATATGCTCCACAAGCTAACAACAGTTGTGCTGTAACCACCCCTCTCTCGCAGACTAAGGTCACATGCGTGCAGATTTTTGAGAATTTTCTTTAGCATCTTCTAAACATGTGTCATTTCTACAAACATGATTTTTACACACATTTCTTAGTAAAATTGGTTGTTCTTGGGCTCATTTGATACATACCAACTTACCCTCCTTTCCTTTTGAATAATTGAATTTAACTCTCCCTTATTATTGTGATGTGGCACCCTCACCGCCAAATGTCTTAGACCATTTCCCCATAATTTTTCTATAAGATCCAAGCTTCTACCGAAGGATTGGTTGGGGATTTTGTTGTGAATTGCATCATTATGCTATCATAATATTGCTAGGAAATACACAATCAATGTCGTTATCTTTCATTGTTATTCTCCTACCCACATTGCTATCAAAGCTACTGTAAGCAGTTCGCCATTTCTCTAATTTGCCTCACTACTTTTTTGCATTAACCAACATTGTTCCCTAGATTCACTGAGCATAAAAGTTGGAAAAGAAACTAAGTGGACATCGAGTAAACCATCGATGGCTTTGCCACTATTATGCAAATTCCAGTGTTGGGGATGCACTTGGATTTCCTTAAGCTTTCTTGATTTATTTATTTAGTTTATATACACACTATTGACTAGAGTAGTTAAATCATTTCAATTTAAATCATTGTAATAGTTAAGGAATTATTGTACCTTTTATTTTGTCTCGCACAAAGCTTCGGTGATAGATTTCTTCCCTTCTTATCCTTGGGGGTTTATAAGGAATTTCTTAGATTCTTCCTTGTTTTCTGAAACGCTACATATACATGAATTTATCTTTAAATCCCTAGATCAAATGATTTTCTTGTCCTTAATACTTCAACATTTATATCAAAAGTCATCACCACCATAACCAATGAATTTACATTTTTATGATTTAGCCTCTAGCTTGGTCCTATCATCCTTGTCTATATGGGAAAACACCTCACATTAAAAGACTCTAAAAATGAATAATCAAATTTCTTACCATACCAAGCCTCCTTAGGCATGCCTTCATCCAAGACACTTGAGGGTCATCTATTTATCAAGTACACAACTATGCTCACCGCTTCCACCCAAAAAGAAAGAGGTAGTATTGCATGTAACCTCATGTTCCTAGCACTTTCAATTATTGTTCTATTCATCCTTTCTGACACCCCATTCTACTGCAGATTTCTTGGAACCATCTTTTTCCTATAGATTCCATTCTTAGATCAATAATCATCAAATTCATTGTTGTAATACTCCCCTCCATTATCTGACCTGAGACATTTTAGCTTAAGACCTATTTCATTTTCTACCAAGGCTTTCCATTTAACTGAAGTGTCAAATAAATTAGGTTTTTTTCTAATGCAATAAACCCAAACTTTCCTTGTTGCATCATTAATAAAAGTAACATAATAACTTGAACCCCCAAGAGATGATACATAAGCTAGCACCCAGACATTAGAATGCACCACTCTAACTTACACTCGTTCTTTATAGGTCTAACCTTGAGAAAATGTACTTGCTTTTGTTTCCCATATATGTAGTCCTAAAAAAAATCTAAACTTATTTCTTTATATCCCGGAAAATCATTCTTTATGATCTCCGTGCCCTTATGGCTCATATGACTTAGCCTATAGTGCCACAAAGTTGTATCTACTTCTAAAGCCACAAGATTACAAAAATTAGTGCTATAAGTGGTTAAATACAAGGTTCTAACCTTCTTACCTCTTGCCACCACAAGAGCACCCTTGGTAATCTTCCAAGAGTCCGCTGTAAATATCAAAGTACAACCATCACTTCCTAACTAGCTTACCAATGTCAAATTTCATTTTAAAGTAGGCACATGTCCGATATACTTCAATAGTCATGTATTAACATTCTAAATATTAACTCGAACAAATCCTTGTAAAAATATAATGCAAGGCTCATCATCACCAAGAAAAACATGCCCAAAATCCCCTTAAACATAATCAACAAAATAATGTTTATGTGGAGTAGCAAGGAAAGAAGCCCCGAATCTAAAACCCAAGATTCAATAATATTGTTCAAAGAAAAATCAAAGCATCTTGATATACATTACGTGTTGCCACATTTTCCTCCTTGTTTTCTTCATGGTGTTTCTTCTTGTCCCAAAGCTCCCAATAGTCCTTCTTTGTATGCCCAAAATTTCCACATACAAAGATACTATCTTGCTTTTGGATTTTGATCTTTCCTAATCTTTCAATTTTCCACGTTTCTCTATTCTTCTATCTCACTCTAGCTTCCATTGTCAAAGCATTCCTTAAAGTAGAAGATTCCCTGCAGTGTTTTCTTCACATTTCCTCACTTAGAATCACCCCTACAACATCCTAAAACTTCAACTTTGAGTTAGTTAGAACCGAGTTGCTTACCGCCATTACTAGGCTATTCTAACTCTTAGGTAAAGAGCATAGAATTAATAAAGCCCTAACTTCATCAAATTCTATTGTAACCAAAACTAGCATATTTACAATTGTATTAAAATCATTTAAATGATCTACTACTGAACCATTCTTAGACATCTTCATATTAAACAACTTTTTCATTAAAAATATCTTGTTAGAGGCAAAAGGTTTTTCATCTAACTTCCTAATGCATCCATCAATTCTTTTGTATTCTTTTCCTTTGAAACATTAAATAATACTGAAGATGCAAGACACATCTGGATTTTCCTAAGTACCTTCCTATCTAGAAAATCCCATTCCACATTCGTCATGCTTGAGTTATTTTTCACCTTCTTAGATAGCGGAATATAAATATCCTTCGATAAAGGTAATCTTCCATCTGCATCTTCCAAAGATTTAAATTCTACCCATTGAATTTATCAACCCTAGATCTTCCATCATCTGCCATAGCTCCCACTCAAGCTAAAACTTTCCCTGCGATTCAAAACTTTAGCAAACCAAACCTCACTCTAATACCAATTATTCGGAAGTAAGGGATAAAATATGTGGAATAATCCCTCACAAAATTTCAATAGTAGAAATTAATATGTAGAAAATATTGCAAATCTCAAATAAAAGTGCAGAATAATAATAACACAACACAAAGAGACAATATTTAACATGGTTCACCCAATTTGGGCTACATCCACTAAGAATCACTTGCTCATATTTGATTACAAGCCACCACTCTCTCAATACAAGACCTAGATCTATTTGGAGCTATGCTAAAAACTCTATAGAATTCACACCCAAATTCAAAACACATCTACAATGTTACATTATACCTACCATATGCACAAAACAACATAAGTAGAAAACTACTTAAGCAGTTTTACAAAACCGTGGGTATAAAAACCATGGGCCAAAACTGTCCCATAAACCTATGGTTCAAAACCCCACCCATATGACTAAAAACACATTTCCCGTATATTGGGTGAGACAACTGTGGAAAGTGTAAAATTCTCTTAGTGTATAATCTTCAACACTTTCACACATGAAAATATGCTCCACAATCTAACAACGGTTGTCTGTAACCACCCCTCTCTGCATGAGACTAAGGTTGCGTGCAGATTTTTGAGAATTTTCTTTAGCATCTTCTAAACATGTGTCATTTCTACAAACATGATTTTTACACACATTTCTTAGTAAAATTGGTTATTCTTGGGCTCATTTGATACATACCAACTTACCCTCCTTTCCTTGCTGAATAATTGAATTTAACTCTCCCTTATTATTGTGATGTGGCACCCTCTAGCTGCCAAATGTCTTAGACCATTTCCCCATAATTTTTCTATAAGATCCAAGCTTCTACCTGAAGGATTGGTTAGGGATTTTTGTTGTGAATTGCATCATTATGCTGTCATAATATTGCTAGGAAATACACAATCAATGTCGTTATCTTTCATTGTTATTCTCCTACCCACATTGCTATCAAACTACCCGTAAGCCGCCATTTCTCTAAGATCGCCTCACTACTTTTTTGCATTAACCAACATTGTTCCTAGATTCACCCGAGCATAAAAGTTGGAAAAGAAACTAAGTGGACATCGAGTAAACCATCGATGGCTTTGCCACTATTATGCAAATTCCAGTTGGGGATGTACTTGGATTTCCTTAAGCTTTCTTGATTTATTTATTTAGTTTATATACACACTATTGACTAGAGTAGTTAAATCATTTCAATTTAAATCATTGTAATAGTTAAGGAATTATTGTACCTTTTATTTTGTCTCGCACAAAGCTTACGGTGATAGATTTCTTCCTTCTTATCCTTGGGGGTTTATAAGGAATTTTTTTCGGAGGAAAGCTTTTGTATTTGTTTAAAGTGATTAAAATTCCATTTCAATATGTAATCTCCATTGAATCATTCTTTACTTCTACCAAGGAAGTTTTAGGGGAAGAAGTGCTTCTAAGAAGATTTTACTACTTCCCATGTCTTTGAGGTGGAATTGAGGATTTAGATCCACAATTATAATTTGGAAAAGCTTTCTTTTGTTATAATAGGCTAGGTCTACTTAGCATGAGATAAATAGTCACCCGATTATTTATTTTTATATTTGTTAATAGTAATTGTAGAAGCAATTATATTTATTCTATTAATTTCCTCTGTTATTTTCTAGAAAGTATAAAATAAAAAAAATATTATATTAGATTATTTAGTTTTATTTTATTTTTCATTCCCTTTATTTAATTAATGTCCTCTCAATAACTATATTAAATAATTTATTTTGTTTCGGTTAATTAATTGGGAATGAATTTAGTTAATTAAAATATTAAAACACACTTACATTTTATTTAAGCTAGATTTAATTTTCTTAATTAACAAAACGGACCTTCAATGTAGCTCAACATTTAGATAAAATCCAATAAATAAACAATAAGTAATTCACACTACCCATGCATAGTCTTTGATTCCCTTTTCACCAACTCAACTACTAGGAACTAACACTACTAGATCTTAGTCCCTAATTCTCCTATATAGTTTCCCATATGCATTCCCGCAATCTTCCACATCTGCTATCCCAACACGACCTCATCTTGTAGATGTTTTAGAAGACTTAGTTTTTTGAGCGATCTCGGACTAGTTACATTAGTGCAAGTCTTTCTCGGAAATCTCATGCCAAGAATTGGAAGATGTGTAGGGAGAAAAGTCTAGAGTTGTCCTCTAACCTTTAATCGCTTCGCAATGTATGGAACACCACTGCAGATGGTGTGTATAAATTCAATCCGGTTAGACCATTTCCTATCCAATGCCAAAAATAAAATGTTGTATATTGTGTGCCAAGAATTGTATGCCCAAGTAAAAGCCACATCTGGAGTGTTGTATACTGTTGCATTGAATAATGTTGTCTAAATTCCCCTAATCACAAGCTTCTAGGAATGGTCATGGAAACTCGGGCATTATTTTTGGTTCTAGGTGTTTGTGTCTATGATGTGTTAAGGATCCAAGTTAGGATCTTATCCCTATCCAATTTTGATGATTTTTTTGTACCACTACTGTGTTATGATGTATGATGATTTTGGATCTGTTGTATAGGGTGATGATTCACCCAAATGAACCCCCTTGGTTGGGGTGCATGCAACATTGTTGAAGGGGTATGTGGCCCATAGGAGGACCGATCTCTATGCTGAAATTGTGCCTTCTTTGTGGGTAGGAAGTGTTTGGTAGAAACCAAGGCACACACAACCAAAGTGGCTAGGAAATAAGTGTTAGTGAAAGCAAAGTAAAACATGCATGTAGAAATCATAATGTAACTAAGGAGACAATGTGTAAGCTAAGACACAAGAAGAAAATATGCAAGAATACAATGTTTGTGAAAATAAGGTTTCAAATATGGTACATCAATCATGATGTCGCAAGAAAATAAATTCCAAATAGGACGAAAGCATACAAGTGTGCACACAAGAGAAAGGGTAAAGCGCACAAAAAATAGAAAATAATATTAGACAAGAGAAAGCAATGTAGTAGAAAACCATGGTGGTAAATAGACCTACTAGAAAAATGATGCACATGAAGAACCTATTAGCATGTTAGAAAGATAAAAAGTATGTCAAAGCATATATAATATGATAAATTAATGTGCTATGAAACAATAAACACTGCGGTGTACGAAAGTGGATGCCCTTAAGAGCCAATGTGGGACCTGGTAATAGTACTACGCAAACATCCATACTACATGTGTAGATATATAGAATCTATGATCAAAACTAAAAATCAAGTGAGTGTGCATGTTTGTATGGAAAAATATAATAACATATAAGATATATATCTAGCATGTGTAATAAAGTGTACACGTAACAAGTAAATGTAAGAAAGAATAAATGCAAACAAGCTTTGTAGTATGTTGTGCATGAGATGGAATGGAATGTAGTTTGAGTGATAGGAGCCGCGTGACCCTAATTGAGTGTGGACATGTATGCATGTGATGAGGTTCATTTATACATGCCCCCCTTAGATGAAAGAATGAACCTAAAAAAAAAAGAGCATAATTGGGAAATGGTTTGAACTGTGTGCTAGAAATATATGATTGACAAAGCATAGAGCATAAAGAGTGAGTGAGTGTTGTGAGGTTCATTTCAAACTTATACCCTTGGTAGTTGAGTATAAACCATGGAACTAAAGTGCACCATAGGGTAATGAGCGCAACATGTAGAATAAGATGTAAGAAAGATATGACATGATTGTGTAGAGTGTGTAATTGTGACGATGCATAGTGGATGTTGTGTAGAAAGAGATGTCATGAGTGTGTGATATGTGAAGTGTACAGTGTGTGAGGTTCATGTGTATAGTATTCCCTCAATAGTCAAGTGTGAATTGAAGCACGAGAGTACATCATCGGGTAATGATGATACAAGAGTGTATCAAGATGTGTATGATGTATGTGAAAGACTAAATGTGATGTGTGTAAGATGTAAGACACCTAATAATGCTAGAAGGTGGGGGGATAAGTGCAATGCCCCCAAAGTGTGCCAATGATGGATATCCACACAGTGATGTGAGAGGTATCACGCCACTCGTGGGAGAGTGTTATCTCTATCCCGATAAGAGAGATAGCCAACACAATGGTAGGTAGAAACAACATTAGGACCATGCGATGATGACAGAGTTTCAAATGTGTCATGTCCATCAATAGAGGGAGTAGTTACTTTGAAAAAAGTGATTGGATGTTGAAGTGGTGATGGATTAAAAACCTTGAGATGTAGAATTTGAAAGAGGCCACCTATATTTTTCTCATCTTACGTAGCTAGTGGTTGCTTATTTGGTAATGTCATAGAATACTTGAGAGGAGGAGGTGTTGGTTTTTTTTTTGACTTGCTAATGCATCATATGACTCAATAGGAAGAGGTTTCTTGGTTTGAGTTCATTGTATAGGCAACACTTGAGTGAGTGAAGAAGGAACATGAGAAGTGTAAGTATGATGCTCATTAGACATAGATGGATCAGATTTAGGAACCCATTGAGATGTAACAAGTGGAGAGGACAATGTGATAAAATGTTGTGCAGTGAATGAGATAAAACATTTATTCTCAAGATTCTGATTTGATTTTTGTTATAAAGCATAGAATTCATTTTCATTGTGGCCATTGATTCAATGATAATTACAATATTGAAGACCTTTCTATTTTGTAAGATGATAAGGAGGCTATCCATGAATAGATGGAAAATTGATCAATTGATGACTAAGGATCTCAGTAAGAGTATCATGTTGCTTAACATTTTGATCAAATGTGAGAGACCATGATATTGGTATGAATTGTAGTGATGCCAACATAGATTGATGGAAAGAAGACTTAAGAGATCATAAAGGCGATTTAAGACAACATCAATTTGAGAAGCAGCAATGCATCACTAGGAAGACATGGGGTGCTTAAGTTTTTAGAAGAACGTATTTACAAGATGGGTGTTTTTGAATAATTTGATGCAAGGAGACTTGAGATACCTTTGAGCCATGATAGAAGAAACATGAGGATCTAAGTTTATTCAAATGAGACAGGTTCACCAAAATTATTAATAAAATATGAATAAAAGCTATGAGAATGCTTAATCTAATTTCTATTGTAGTAGTAAATAAATAACAATTAAGTACAACAAATGACCCAAGAAAATTAAGCTAGAAAATGTGAAAACCTAGTTGTTATGAAGGAATAGAATGACTTATTTGTTTTGCAAAGATCCCAAATGTGTGTCTGAGAGATAGAAAAATAAAAAATTTGAAGCTCGGAAAAATGATCAGAAAACCATCTTTCTCAAGTTGCAAGTTATTAATTTTCCTTCTTCTTTGATCACTATGAGCTCACACAATGATCGCCGAGGTCTGGAAAATTGCAATGAAATAATGACCTACAAAACCCTCAAAGAGACATCGAATCCAACAAAAATAAAGATGCAAAATGATGGGTCAAACTATCCTCAAATTTGTAAAATAAGTGATCTTATGACTGAGTGCTGCACTAAATTTCAAACCCAATGTATTTTTAAGTATGTGTGTTCAGAATCGTTCCCTAGGTGGCTCTTATGTGTGTCACACTTGGATAGTGAGAAAGTAGCTAGATGTAAAAGATGTAAATAGATGTGTGCATGGAATAGAATAGACTTTCCTCCTATGAAGTGTATGCAGGATAATGTAGTCCCTTTCCCTTAAATGGATACTTGAATGCTCTTGAATAGCATTTGGTTACAACCTTAGGTGGTGATAGCTAATGCTTAGTGTTTTCTCCCTTATTATGATAATATAACTTTATATTTATATGATTCCTTTGCTTGAATTTTGTAATTGACCATGAAAAGGCTGACTACCAAAAAGATAAGATGCTTAAATGGCTAGAAAGGACCCAAAATATGTGAAAAAATTACAAAGAGGTCGGGGGCACCTAGAGGGGATGAGGGTGCCTAGCGTTGGCATCCTGGTTGAGTGCTGGTGTCCAGGATGATAAATGTCGAGGTATAAAAAGAAAGATTGAGCTAGAAGAGGTGTAAGACAAAAAGTGGCAATAGAAAGAAAGAAAATATGGTTAAAGACATGGGTTAGTTAGTACTTTTCTTATTTAGGAATCATATGAATAGTAGTATGCAATCGGGACTAAATAGATACCAAAAGTGCATGATTTTGTGTCTACATGAACATGTTATAATAGATGTAGGGATTAATATAGATAAGGGATAGATGTGATTGGTGTAATAGGAGTAGATATGGATGAGGAAGGAAATGTGATAAGAGTAGGTGTGGGTTAAAGAATATTTGTATCTATGATGGACACCGAAGTAGGCATAGGTGCGGACAAGGTTGTGGATAAAGGAGGAGATATTTCACTTTGGGGAGAGGTGGGTGTAGGTGATGATGTCAATTCTTGGCTTAGAGTGTTGATGGTATGGGCGTTAGGTGCTTGAGATGTTTTAGGAGTGGTTTGATTATTTAGTGGATGGTTGGGGAAGGGTTATTTGAAGACATCTAGGGGTTGATTAGGGGGTGTGTTAGGGTTATCTAATTGAGGTCACCATGATATATGATCCATTGTATAAGATCTTTAAATGTGTGGCACTTTTCAATTTAATGACCACGGACTTGGTGGTATTTATAATAGTACTCCTCGTGATACCATGTGGGTTTGGGTCACAATTTGTCAAGAGGTTATATAGGGGGAAGTTAAATGAGATGCATGACCATTAGATTGTCAAAAATAGAACTATAAGACTCCCCATGAGGGTATAGTTGGGATTTGTTCTTTGATATATTTGTGGAGGATTTGTGTGAGAAGTGGACATTGATAAAGATTTGACAATGATGAAGTTAGCGGAATTTTTATATTTTTCACCATGACTGGATGGATTAGTGAATTAAGATTTGGTTTTGTTAGATCGGAGTTTGACTTGACATTATTCAAGGGTGAAAAGTTCAAGTTTATGAGCCATGGTGAATGCCTCTTCAAAAGTTTGGAAGGATTGGATATGAAGAGTGGAGGAAATATGCTTCACACAAGACTATGAAAATATTTTTATTAGTTCATTTTATGGAAGGGAGAAAGATAATTGATTGATTATGCCATGCCATCTAATGATGAAATCTGTAATAGAAATTGTCTAATGGTATAAAGATATGTAATGGTGATTTTACGTGCAATGTTGATAGAAAAGTGCTCTAAGAATAGTTGCATGAGTTGGTGAAGGAGAATAGAGAATGTTGAGGAATGCCATTATACGAGTACAAAGTAGGGCCGACCAATGACATAGGGAAGGTACAAAGCATAAGATCTTGGTCATGAGCAATAAGGTAACATGTGTTCTGAAGTCATGAAGATGATGTTGTGGGTCCTCCTTACTGTTAAACTTAGAAAATTTGGGAGCTCCTAGTGTGGAGGATAGGGTTTTACGGGAACTGATGGATTGATGGGTTCATTACAAATTTTTTCATAAGAGAAGGTGGTTTTAGACCCTAAAGTAGCGGCTTCAAGATTGGCCATTCTACTTAGTAAAGTGTGAAGAGGGTCATTAGATGTGTGAGGATTATAAGTAGATGGATAAGATTTGTGGATATAAGAAGCGGATGGGTGAGGTTGTGCATAAGAGTGATATTGTTGTGGGTAAGTGGGTGTTTGAGGAGGTGGTTGATAAGGGGGGATATTGTTGAAGGGATGTGATTGAATGGGTTGAGAAATAGGATGTTGTTGAGAGGTAGGGATGTAATTGGATGGATAAGTTTGCATTTGTTGTTGTTGAGAGATGGGGATGTTGGATTGATCTTACATGGGGTGAGTGGAAATACAAGTATGGGGCAGTTGAGATGATTAAATAGATTTATTGGGGAGGATATAGTGAAAGGCACTTCATAGGGGAGGTTGGTGAGTTTGGGTAGACTTCAAGGGTGAGGTTGTGAGGTGATGAAGTTTGCATGGATGTGGGATGTAGAAATAGGGACCAAAGTTTGATCATGTTTTTTGGGTGGTGGAGGAAGTATATAGGATTCTTATAAGGTTTGGATAGGGATGCTAGTGATGAAAGTGGATGAGGAAGTGATAGGGATGGAAGAAGTGGGCATGGTGTTGATGTGAGGAAGATTAGGAGGAATGAGATCCACTAGTTGAGTGGATTGGTGAGTTTGAGGGATTGTGGAAGAAAATTTATGGGAGCCAAACTCACATTGTGCCAAGAAATCTTGTTCATGGATCTTGGGAAGAACGCAATGAGTTGTGATGTGAGGACTTGAGTGGATTCGGGGTGAGAATAATAGGTATAAATTTGTTGAAGAGGGGAATTTTTATGGCGGTTTGAACTTACAGAGAAGGTAGTCATAAAGGGTGATGGGGTTAGTGTCCAAGAGTTCCTAGAACTCCAAATATCCACGAGAGATAATGGGAGGCCCAAAGGTCTCTAAAGAAGAGGAAGATGGGGGTGTAGCTAGTCTAGAAGGAATTAAATAAAAGGGAATAGTCTCAACTCCGGGGTTGTTTTGGAAAACTTAGGATTCATGCAGAGGGGGAATGGAAACTATGGATTGAGTAACTAAAAAGAAGTGACCAAGGGGGTGGAAGAGATAATAAAAAGAGTTGAATTTTGTTGGGAAACAATGTTGGAAGTAGGAATGTTGTTGGATGACATGGCTTGTTCCATTTTTCTTTCTTGAGAACATGTAATAATGGGAATGAAACAATAAAAAAAGAAACTATGCTGATTTTTAATATTTCAAACAAGTCACACAACAAAGTTTTAATTATCTTGATTATTAGAATAATGTAAGAAAGAAAAGAAAATGGGCTCAAAAGGGAACCTAGGAAATGGCCAAACTATGGATGGTTTCAGGTAGTTTTGGATGGTATCCTCGATATACCCGAAGGTACGTGAGTTTAAAATATGTGATGACTACTGGTACAGGGCCTGATATTGGGGCCTACCCCCACACTTCATGCAATGCAGCAATAAGGGTGTCAGATGCTTAAGCAATAGACCAATAGTAAAAAAGTATAACATGGCGAGTAACACCACGGTGGCTTTCCTATTTGGTGATTAAATCCTAATAGTTCCACCTGGTAGGAGATGTTTAAGATATGTAAATCGATGTGTGTGTTTTGGATGTGTGTGGAAGAAGTGAATGTATAAGATATACCTCCTAATTAGACTACGCTTTCAAGAAAGGATGAAGAGGTTCTTTTTAAATCCAAAATTGAAATGTGAAATTTGATGAAGTTGAGCAAAAAAGAAGGGAAAGATGATGCAAAAAAATAACAAGCGGGAAAAAAATGAAGAATACCGGATAAATCTATTTTTCCTTTTTTATTTTAGAAAGTGCATTGTTGATCCAAGAAAGAGATCCAACACATATGCAAGAAATAAAATATCCTATCTGCGAGGTTAGTATAAATGTGAATTGGGTCAATGATGATTGGGTAGGGTTGACGATGACTAAGAGAGATCTATGGTTTTGATGGAAGAGGATGGATGGAAATGACAATATGCGTAAAGAGATGAGAGATGACTTATGCAAAGGAAGATCTTTGAGATGGCTAATGATCCCGAAAAATTGATGAGGAATAATGAAGGGATGACAATGTGCAATCCAAGCATGAAAAAAGAGAAAGATAACTTCAAATATCCAAAGGTGAGGCACAATATCCCCAAAATTACTCCAAGGGGGTGATAGTAGCTACAAAGAAGAGAAAGAAATAAATCCAAGATCACAAGAAACCTCGAAGTCTAAAAAATTACATCTTCAATAGAGGAGGGATATGGTCATATTTATAGGGTTTTGGTGACCCATTATGGATCGCCGACAACTACATTTGCGGTAGTCCGTTATTTTTTCAAATGGAAGATTGATCACTCGAGACAATGAGCGCTTGTGGAGGCGAGATTAGGGTTTCATGTGGTAAATACGGGTTAGGGATGCTTAGGGAAGATAAAAGGGTAGTTGGGGATAAGAATGTATTAAATGATTATGTATGGGAACCCAAGGATGGTAAATAGTGGGTTTAGGGAGAATAAAAGTGGTTAGTAAAAATTTTTAGGGGTAATTAAGGATGATTATGGATATTTTAGGGAATAGAACTTAATGATGTTACTAGGATAGGATTAAGGTGGGGAATAATAATTAAAGGGATAAATGGAATTTAAGAGGGAAAAGATAATTTTAATGAGAAGAGAGGTATGTATGTGAATAATGATGACGAAGGGGATGGGGCATAGGGTGAGTGATAAGGGATACCAAAAATTGGTGTCTACAATTACACCAAAATAGAAAGAGAATGGATTTTAATGCTTTATGTGCTAAATGTTTTAGACAATATCTTCTAGTGACACAATTTTTCTTGTACACTAACCATATGTTGTTAAAACACTTGGTGAACAAGGAAATATTACATGGGTATATATGCAAATGGATAATCTTATTCTAAGAGTTACAATTCTCTATATTAGTAAAGTGATGTAAGAATAATGTAGGGTTAGACTATCTCACATGCATTACTACTAGATAAGAGGCCAAAAATTGAAGAAGGAATGCATAAACACAATTATTATAGATCACAAGATTTCTAGATGAGTTCAATGATATCATATTGTTCCTTGAATAAGGGATTTCATTGGATAACTAGATTACCCAAAAAGAAGTAACTTGCAGAAAATATGCCCCATTCCAAATAATTAGTGGTGCACTTTACAAAATGGGTTGGGATGGAATATTAAAGAGTTTTGTAGTGGAACATAAAAATAATTAAATCTTTCATGAATCACATGAAATGGTAACATGAGGAAACTATGTTGGTGATGTTATTGTGCATAAATTTTTATCCACAAGGTTATAATGGAAAAAGTTGTTCCATGACATGAAGGAGTATGCATGTAATTGTGATATTTTTCAACGTGCCAAAAATCCTAACAAATGGGATGTAATTCCTTGTATCTAATTATTACATAATATCTATTTTAGAAATGGGCCATATAATTTTTAGGGTTAAAAATCTAGTTGTGAAAATAATCGACACACACAATACATTATCACAAGAAAATCTACTTAACAAGATGGGCCAACCATGCTAATGAAGGAATGTACAACAAAAATAAATTCAAGTTTTATCAAGGAAAATATAATAAGTATATGTGGATGTAATTTTAGTGTAACAAGTGATAGGGGAACACATTTCCTTAATGATATAGTGTGTGTTCTACTATAAAAATTCATGGTTGTGCATGATAAAAAAACCCTTCATGTTCACAAGAAAATGGAACAATTAAAGCATTCAAAAAAATAATAAGTAACACATTGAATAAAATATGTGATGTTGGGTGAAATAATTAGGATTATAAGATTAGAAAAATGTAATGGGCATACGTGAAAACCTAACAAATTATTGAACAAAGAAACACCTTTCCAACTGGTGTTCAAAGGATAATTTATACTACTTATTGAATTCATGGTTTCATTTCTTAGGATAGTGTGTGTTGTAACTTTAGATGATGACATGTCAAGAATAAAACATCTTAATAATATTCTATAGCTAGATATATAGAGATCACATACATAATGGAGCTAAGCCATAGAGAAAACTTGTTATAATGCATGGCATGATCATCATATGAGGAGAAAATATTTGAATATAGGTGTGAAAGTATTTCTCTATGACTAAAAGTTTGTGCAACACCCAACAAAGTTGAAGAAACACTAGTTGGGTCTATATGGAATACATGCAATATTTACTACTATGACATGAAAATCAAGGACTTGAATGGGGAATTTATACCAAGTCATTTAATACGAGTAGGTTCAAACCCTATTTATAGTGAAGATATTATTCATAATTGAATAAGGCCTATACCCTTAGGATAGATGTTATTTCAATTTTTAAGCTATTTTATTTCATGTACTCATGATAGTTTGCTTTCAAGTATTTCCTTTTGTTGTAATAAGCATGCACATTCATGCAAGAATATACTCCAAATGTTATACTCAAAACATGTATTATAAATTAAGGCACAATATTTTGATTCTATTCATAAAAATACCTATTTATATTCTTCTTAGCATGGTTCATTTTAAGATACCTCTTGGAAATTAGAGGTGGAAAATACCAGTGAATATCTTAAGAACCAGCTTACACGGGAAGGTAAATTTTTTGGGGGTCCGACAGTAAAATTTTTGCCTAATTTTTAAGTGGTTTGACAGAAGGATGTAGATGCGCAACATGATATTTGATGTCATGCATCAAAAAGGTTGTTGATGCGTGTCAACGAACCTTGCTGACGAGTGCATCAACAACCTTGTTGACGCGTAACATCAAATCTTTTGTAGCATGTTTGCAGCCTCCGCCTCTAGCCGCATGATAACAAAATATCTATGTCACGCATCAAAAAATCTATGTCACACGTCTACTTCCTCCGCACTCCTATCACATGTCAACAAATCTCCCTGTCACGTGTCAAAAACTCTTTTTCATGAGTCTGTAGCCTCGCTCTCCCGTCATACATCTATAGCCTCCACCCTCTTGTCACGTATTTATTGTACTTGATAATACATATGCCCCCAATGGTATGAGTGAGCTAGTAGTGTTCTACCTAGTGAATAATCTAGGATTATATAGGGGATAGTTTCAAGGGTAGGCGAAGCCAATCCTAAAAAAATTAAACTGTAATTTTTATGCTAACAGTCACTGACCTGCGCCATAAAATTCACCTTTCATTTTTTCAAAAATGGAATATTCACCACTAAAATTATCCCCGCTTCTTAGTAATTGATATGAATGTGATATGTAGAGGATCGTGTATGAAATTTCATTAAGGAGGAGAAATATATGTCTTCACTAAGATATTGATTAACTAAAAATGAACTAACTATGTAGTGTGGGGATAGTTAATCTAAGCTATGAAAAACTTGTTGTCACCTTCAAAATCCCCCTCATTTTTTAAGTCAAATTCAAAAATTTTGAGCTCACGCCTCCATAAGTGTTCAAGTAAAGTGGAAGTATGAAAAGATAGAGAAATTCATGTTTTAAAGTAGTTTAAAATCTCCAAGATACACGTTTTGATAAATTTTCCGTTTTCCTATCCTAAGCGTGAAAATTTTATTTTGGCCTCATTTGAATGAAATTTTCAATCTTTCTATGGCCATGGATCATCTAACCTTGTATTATTTTCAATTCCTTGGTTCATGAAAGAAATTTGAAAATTAGGCATGAAATGGTGGAGTTTTCTTCTTCTCTACATTTTTCCACAGTCGTGAATGATGAGTGTTTTCTTCCCCGTCAAATTTCGCCCCATTATTCACGGGTCCGTGGACATATCTAATTGGATATGGTAGGATGGGTCCTTTTTGTGTTTTGAGGCATTGTAGTGAAAAGGAGAAAAGTTGTAAAAGTGAAGCACAACCTGCGTGGGCATCGGGTGATGCCACATGTTGATGCCTGTGTTGAAAAGTCAAAGTGGGGAGGTAGATTGTTGGAGCCTTTTGAGATTTTGAGCCTTGTTTCCAAGAGGGAAAAATTCAAACGTTGAGCCCGCATTAAAAGAGTCAAAGTGGGGAAGTAGGTCGGTGGAGAACTTTGAGGTTTTGAGCCTTTTTGTAAAAAGGGATAATAGTCATAAAGTGACCCGCAGCCCCGATCATGCTATGAGGAAAAATTCAAGTGTTGAGCCTGCATTGAAAGTCAAAGTGGGGAAGCGGGTCACAGAGAACTTTGAGGTTTTGAGCCTTTTTGTAAAAAGGGATAAAAGTCATAAAGTGACCCGTCAGCCCCGATCATGCTATGAGGAAAAAGTCAAGTGTTGAGCCCACATTGAAAGTCAAAGCGGGAAGCAAGTCGACGGAGAACTTTGAGGTTTTAAGCCTTTTTGTAAAAGGGCTAAAATTCATGAAGTGAGCCATGATTCCTTCACCAATCAAGTGAAGCCATGTGTCGCTTATATCAAAAGCGGAAGGGCGAACCAAAATGTAAAAAATGCCAAATCTCTTTAAAGTCACAAATGTAAAAGGCATCCTCCACGTCCGCTCCAATAAATTTATGCCATGTGTACGACTCTAGTTTAAAGTTTCAAATGAAAGATGAATGGTTCAAATTTAAAGTTACAAAATGAGTGTAACAGATACATTATGAAAAGTCTAGTTTTTCTCACCATTGGCATTTCTTCGCGAATCAAGAATCTGAACAAATGTAAATGATTGAAAATATTGTAAACCGTTTCTTGCTAACAAAGAAGAAGTTGTACTCATTTCTTGAAAGATATTTAATGGGTTCTTCACGTAATTATAAAGGGTTGGTGATTGATCTTGTAAACTCAAGAGTGCATTGTACCTAGAGAAAGAAAAGGAGATAGCCAATTTTATTCTACTTTCCTCCACTTCTCAATTTCCTCCATTTCTCCACTATGTACAACTTTTGTTTAAGTATCAATACAAGAAGAAGGATTTTCTAGCTTTCTTTGACTAAGGGGTTTCTTGATACTTGGTGATCAGTGAATTCTATTTGGTCTTGTTGCTATTCGCAGAGTTGTTTCTTCCCATAAATGCATGTGTTGAAGTTTCTAACTAGTGTGTGTGTAGGAATCTAATTTTCTACCTGCAACATTAGTTCTCATACCTCAATTCTCACTCCCTTTCCCACCTTCATAGAAAATTCCCCCTTCTAGATAACTACAAGAATTTTCCATAGGGTCAGTGGAGTGCCCCTGTTGGATCCCCAACCAAAAGGTCACCATAGAAATCTACACTTTTCTTCGCGCATACATACATGGCACCGCATCGTTTGAGTAGAGGGACTTAGATTCCCAGAGCATTGGCAAGGAATCCACAAATTTTTCACCCAAAAAATTTCCTCGCTAACAATTTTTGTCACCCACCGTGGGGCGATTTGGCAAAGATTCGCACCTAAATGTGACCGCAAGGTCAGAAAATTCAAAATTAAAAAAAAGAGAAAAATTTCTAGAATTTGAATGGCTATATGAGCCACATGGATTCAAATCATGGATATTCTAGGAAACCCTCCTATTGAAAGACTGAATTGCTCTTCCATATCCAAGAAGACATTGCTTTAGATTTGAGGGAAGCTATCTGGCATAATAGACAAAGTGCCAATCACTACTTCATTGCCATGAGAATTTTAGACCTTGAAGAAGAACGCGTTGCTGAATTAGAGAGGAAAAGATAATTCCAAAACCACAAAGAAGAGCATAGATTTTCAAGCTGGAAGATAGAATATACACCCAAAAATAGAGACAAGGGGACAAATTGATTCCATTTTTTAGGAACTTCAAAGGAGACAAGAGCTACTTGGAATCCAGAGGCTTCCTAAGTAGCCAATCACGTTGGGAACCTGAGTGTTGCAAATCCTTTGGATGGTGAATTTCCATACATCAACGAGAAACTTGAAGATTTCACTGATGTAGAGACCGAAGAAGAAGCTAGAGAAAGAGAAGCAAGAGTGGAAGAGGAAATAAGATCTCAACTTGAAGAAATCGAAAGACTTCAAGCCGAGGTGGATGAAAGAGTAGTAGCAGAAGTTGTAGCCTTAGCAAGGTTAGAATCTAGAAATAGAAATAGAATGGGGGATCATGATCGTGAGCATGAACATGATCATGAGGCCCATAGGCCTAATGTACCATGGGGAGGAACAACAATGGTCCAATGGCTCTTTCTCAACTACTCCATGAGTTACCGAGAGGCTCGAGAAAAACTTTCCAAAATTTAGAGGGGATGGTTCTCAACTCCCTGAAGAGCATGTAGTAAAATTTATCACTGCTTGTAGTGTGTTGGGTGTTGAGGATGAAGATGTGTCAGTCCAACTCTTTGTGGAGTCACTTCAAGAAAAGGTTGTCGAATGGTTCTACATGCTACCCCGAGGTCTGTCACCTATTGGGAAGATATAAGAAGTGCATTCGAACACAAGTTCAAGACCATGAAATATTTTCAGGATCTCTTGGTCCAATTGGTAAAAATGAAAAAAGAAACCTTCGAGTCAATGAGAGACTTCATAGAAAGATATAACAGAGTGATAAGAAGAATCCCTAAAGATGTGGTGCCTCCTGAAAATAATTTGAAGAGATTCTTCATCAGTTCCTTACTATCAGAAGTAGGTTTCTTCCTTATAAGAACCCAACCAATAACATTAAGGGAAGCTCAAGACCATGCAATAGAAACCGATGATGATCTAATCTTGTTTGGTAAAGTGAAAGGCCCAAATGGGAAACAAAAGGGTCAGAATTCAAACTTTGTCACCATAGATCCGATGTTCCAAAAATGGAAAATGACTTGGTTTCCTTGAAGAAGCAACTATCCCAGATCACAATGTAGAATGCTCCAAGGAAACCAAACTCCCCAAATAGGCCAAGGATTACTCCACCTCCTCACTGGCTTGCTCTTGAAGCACCATTAGTCAATGCCATCTGTGACATCAAGAACCAGAGGAGGAAGTGGAAATTGAAGAAGTTGAAGAAGAAAATGTGGAGGACTATGAAAACTATCTTGAGGTCGAGGAAGTTGATATGCACAATGGCCTAATTGAGTACATTGATGATGAAGATGAGGATGATGAAGAAGCTCCAAGTTTCTCATGTGTTGTTTCCACTCATGCACAATCTAGGAAAGGTGCTTCATCCTCAACGGTTATGGTAAAGGATAAGAAGAATAAAAATATTCTCCTCCAGAGGTCACACAAAATAAAATCATCAACAAAGGATCACCATTACCACCTTCTATGGAGTTGGCAAAAGGAAAACCAGACTCACCGGTTGTCGTGGATCATGCTCCTATGCCAAGTAAGTCATCTAATTATTCTCCTAGCTCAAAAGTTGCTAAGAAAAATTCTCCTTTAAAAGTTGTTCCTGCAAATACATCTAAGGTTCAATCAAAAGCTACACCCTCACCCTCTTCCAAGCCAATTTCTACACCCGAAAAGGAGAATTCAACACCATAAGTAGAAAATCCTCTACCATGTAAATCTTCCTCCATTTCTGGAACCTCCTCCTCGCTCACCATAACCCCATTTGAATTTGTGGAACATGAAAGCAAAACCAAAGTCTAGCTCTTAGAAATAGAATACCTACAAACACACCCTACCCAAACTTGACAGTTCATTAATGCATTTTGTGGTGGTAATCGTATATCCTCGAGTCCTAACTCTAAAGGTTTACTTCCCACACCATCCACACCACCTTCCCAAATCATGCTAGCCTCAAGTGCCTCCAAAACTAACTGAGTTTAAACCTTTCTACATGTCACTCCTCATTAAAGGATTCCAACTAAATAATTGTATCATAGATTCCTGAGCTTCAGATAATGTGATGCCAGCCAAAGTTACAAATTCTCTAGGCCTCACCTTGACCCGAGTAAATGGCACCTACTACTCAATGGAACCTAAACAAGTGCCATTGGTAGGAAGAATCAAAGATGCACATGTAGCACTAGCTGATTTTCCAGACAAGAAGGTGCTCCTAACCATACTGGTAGTAGACATCCCAACATCCTTTGGTATGCTATTGAGTAGGAGTTTCTGCAAAGACCGGGTGGAGAGATAAAAATGGATTGGTCATGTCCAACTATCCCAATAAAAGGTGAGATGAGGAAGTTGCTACCAGTGAGAAAGATAAAGTTCATAGTTCGAAGGTCTAATGATCTGAAAGTAAACATTCTCTTTCAAGATTGTGGGCTAGGAAACTACTTCCTCACATAAAAAAAAGAGGATAACTTGCCACTTCTCATGGAGGAAGAGGAAGATAAAATTTGGAAAATGGAATTTGATGGTAGTCACCCAAAGTGCAAAATTGGGAGCTGGTGTAGTATTATACTCTCCTTCCAATGTGTTGTACCCATTTTCCTACAAGCTACAATTTGATAATACAAATAACATTGTAGAGTATAAAGCACTACTCTTAGGCATGAGTGAAAAATAGGACATGGGAATCAAGAAATTGAGATTCCGAGGTGATGCAGAGGTTGTAGTAAAGTAGGTCCGCCAACAATATCAAGTGAAGAATCCAAGACTTTGGCATTATAGAAATAGAGTGTGGGACTGCATTGAATCTTTTGATGCATTTTCCATTGAAGCTATTCCAAGGGAACAAAATGAAAAGGTTGATTCTCTTACGAGTGTCGCCTTCCTAGTGACACCTCATCCTTCTTTTGGTAAAGAACAAGTGATCATTGAAATGGTATTCGTGCCTAGTGTACCGTAGAAAATGCAAATCATTGGCAAGTCTTCAATGATGATAACCAAATTCTATCCTTTTTAAAGCAAAGGGATAATTTCAATAATCTCTTCTTTGAAGGAGTTGAAAATCCACATTGAGAAGCAGTCCCCAAAGAAGAGAAAGAAGGAATTGAAGGGATTGATGATGAGGGAGTAATAAAATTGAAAGGGAAAAAAATTCCCAAATGCCATGTCTCTTTAGAATACCTCTTTGAAAAACATGACAGATTCATTCAAGAGAAAGAAAAGAAATCTTCTTGGTGCCCAACTGATTTTGATAAAGAAAACATTGGTACCCCGGAGGAGCCAAGGGTGGTCAATATTGGAAAATGTTACTCACTTGAAGAAAAAATAAGGTTTGTTACATTACTCAAGAAATATTCAGATGTCTTGGCCTACTCTTATGATGAGCTCAAATCCTTCCAACCAAAGGAAATGCATCACTCAATTCCTTTGAATCGGGTGTTAAACCCTTCAAGAAAAAACAAAGGCCATACAACCCAAATATTATTGATACCATCAAGGAGGAGGTAACAAAGATGCTTAATGCAAGGATCATATTTCCCATCCACCATTCAATGTGGGTGGCTAACATTGTGCCAGTGTGGAAGAAGAATGGTGAAATAAGGATATGTGTAGATTTTCACAACCTGAACTAGGCATCACTAAAGGAAAATTATCCTCTTCCTATCATGGACCATATCTTGCAAGCAGTCACTAGATCTGAAATTCTTTCATTACTTGATGGATTCTTAGGATATAATCAAATCAAAGTGGCAGAGGAGGACCGCACCAAGAAAACCTTTACAACACCTTGGGGAAATTTTTCCTACAGTAGAATGCCTTTTGGCCTAATTAATGTAGGAGCTACATTCCAAAGGGTGATGGATTTTCCTTCAAAGATCTGAAGCATTACATTGTCATATATCTTGATGATCTCACAATATTTTCAAAGAAGAGGGGAGATCATATCTATCACTTGGAACAAGTACTTGCAAGGTGTAGGAAACATGGCATATCACTAAATCCAAAAAGTGCATTTTTGGAGTCACAGAAGGCAAGTTATTGGGGCACATTGTGAACAAACATGGAGCACACATTGATCCTGAGAGGATTAGATCCATTCAAGCATTAGCCCTACCCACAAGAAAGAAAGGAGTTCATTCATTCTTCAGAAAGGTGAACTTTATTTGTCATTTTGTTCCTGAGTTTGCTAAGTTGATGAAGCACATCACTTCCATGATGAAACCATAAGAAAACTTCAAATGGAACAATGAAGGGAAGGCAACATTCGAAGAGATCAAGAAATCCATTTCAAGGCTCCGAATCTTGTATCTCCAGATTTTAACAAAGAATTCATCATGTATTGTTATGCATCATAACATATCCTCGATGTCGTTCTCATTCAAAAAAATGTTGAAGGCGTGGAAGCACCTATTGCTTTCATGAGTTGTCCTTTGAAAAATCATGAGCTAAAATATAGCCAATTGGAGAAGCATGCCTATGTAGTGGTCAAGGTTGTAAAAAACTTCAGGTTTAACATCCTCAATTCCCATACGGTGGTGATGGTCCCCAACAGTGCAATCAAGTCCATCTTGACACAAGTAGGATCCTAGAGCTAAAAGAGGAAATTAGATAGCAAAGACTCAAGAATATGACTTGGAGATTTGACCCTCCAATCTGGTAAGGGGAAATGGCTTGTGCAAGTTGATTACTGAAGATGAAACACTCAAAGTTAAACATGGTGAAGAAACTTGTGCTTGCTCAACTTGTTCAGAAGACAACCCACATGTTCTCTTTGTCACCACTACTGATGAGTGGTATGTTGATATCACCTATTACATAACTTATGGAGAATGCCCCCCCATCTTGATTACAAGCAAAGGATAACACTCAAGATGAAGGCAACTAAATTTGTAATCTAGAATCATGCACTTTACAAAAGAGGCCTGGATAGTTGTTTCCTCAGGTGTGTAGCTAAAGAGTAATAAGAAAAGGTGCTTAAAGCATACCATGACCAAGCATGTGGTGGAAATTTTTCAGCAATGGTCACTACACATAAGATCCTCCGAAGAAGGTATTATTGGCCCACCATCTTTGTAGACACTCAAGAGTGGGTTTCTAAATGCAAAGCATGCCAAGAGTTCATTGGAAGACCAAACTCCTTGCATTACCACTCAGTGCCTATGGTTATCAAGAACCATTTCATTAGTGGGGTTGGACTTCATTGGTGTTATGAACCCTCACTCAAGTGCAGGGCACACCTATGTACTCACAGCAATAGACTACTTTACCAAATGGGTGGAAGCCATTCCGGCCAAACAAGCCAACACTGAAACAATATGAAACTTCATCAAGGAGAATATCATAGTCCGTTTCGGAGTGCCACAAAAGATTGTAGCAGATAATGCTACCTATTTCTCTTCAAGAGAGTTGACCGAGTTTTGTTATAGCTATGAAATCTCCATATCTCATTCTTTTGACTACTATCCACAAGGAAACAGACAGACAAATCAAGCAACAAGAACATTGTGACCATTTTCCGTAAGCTTGTAAATGAGAATCAAAGGAATTGGCACAAAAGGTTATATGACGCATTGTGGGAAGATAAAATCACTCCCAAGAAGGCAATAGGTATGTCATTCCAACTGATGTATGGATTCAAAGCAAAAATCCTCTCACAATCAAGATGTCATCTCTCAAGCTATTACAGGAAATAGAAGATGGTTAGTACAAGGATTCCATTAACAAGAGGATCCTCTTTCTTGAGAAGCTAGAAGAAAATAGAATCCAAGTGGTGGATTGCATTAAGGAGCACCAATTGAAAGTAAAGAATATTTTTGATAAGAAGGCCAAGGCAAGAGAATTTAAAGTTGGAGACTTCATTGTGCTATGGAACAAGAGAAGAGAACCAAAAGGCAGCCATGGAAAGTTTGATTCATTATGACTCGGCCCATTCTAGATTCGTGAAGCTTGCGGTGAGAGAACACTTTTCTTCTCTCATATTTGGATGGAACACCACTAGAATTTCCTCAGAGCGGGAAATATTGTAAATTATATCATCAGTGAAAGCGGGTTGTTCCCCTGCCTTGTACCATAGGTGTGTTTCCCTTTTGTGTGTGGTTTTGTTTCCCCTTATGTTGCATGTCATGTATTTCCTTCCCATTGTGTGCTTATGTGTTTCCTTCTTCTGATATTTCTTTCTCAAAGTTGTACATGACTCTGCAAGGCCCAATGGATAAGGCACTGGTCAATGAATTATAGGGTCTAGAGATTGAGATTTTGGATTCCCATGTCATGTCTTCACTATGCTCAATCCATGTCATGTCCCCAAGCTAGAGCCAGTTGTTGTCACCCTCAAAATCCCCCCCTCATTTTTTAAGTCAAATTCAAAAATTTTAAGCTCACACCCTCCAGAAGTGTTCAAGTAAACTTGGAAGTTTGAAAAGATAGAGAAATTCATGCTTTGAAGTTGTTTAAACTCTCCAGTCTACACGTTTTGATAAATTTTCTATTTTCTATTTGGATGCGTGAAAATTTTATTGTTGTCCTCATTTGAATTAAATTTTCAATCTTTCTATGGACATGGATTGTCAAACCTTGTATTGTTTTCAATTCCTTGGTTTGTGAAAGAAATTTGAAAATCAAGCACGAAATGGTGGAGTTTTCTTCTTCTCTACATTTTTCCATAGTCGTGAATGATGGGTGTTTTCTTCCCGTCAAATTTTGGCCCCATTATCCACGAGTACGTGGACATATCTAATTGGATGTGGTAGGATGGGTCCTTTTTACATTTTGAGGCATTGTGGTGAAAAGGAGAAAAGTTGTAAAGTGAAGCGCGACCCCGCAGGAGTCTGGGTGATGCCACGTGTTGATGCCTGCATTGAAAAGTCAAAGTGGGGAGGCGGATCATCGGAGCCTTTTGAGATTTTGAGCCTTGTTTCCAAGAGGGAAAAATTCAAACGTTGAGCCCACATTAAAAGAGTCAAAGCAGGGAAGTGGGTTGGCGGAGAACTTTGAGGTTTTGAGCCTTTTGTAAAAAGGGCTAAAAGTCATAAAGTGACCCGCAACCCTGATCATGCTATGAGGAAAAATTCAAGTGTTGAGCCCACATTGAAATTCAAAGCGGGAAGTGGGTCGGTGAAGAACTTTGAGGTTTTGAGCCTTTTGTAAAAAGGGATAAAAGTCATAAAGTGACCCGCAGCCTCGATCATGCTATGAGGAAAAAGTCAAGTGTTGAGCCCACATTGAAAGTCAAAGTGGGGAAGTGGGTTAGCAGAGAACTTTGAGGTTTTGAGCCTTTTTGTAAAAAAGGGCTAAAATTCAAGAAGCGATCCGTGATTCCTTCGCCAATCAAGTGAAGCCACATGTCAGGCTTATATCAAAAGTGGAAGGGTGGACCAAAAATGTAAAAATGTCAAATCTCTATAAAGTCACAAAATGCAAAAGGCATCCTCCACACCCACTCTAGTAAATTTATCCCACATGTACGGATTTGGTTCAAATTTTCAAAGGCAAGATGAACGGTTCAAATTTAAAGTTACAAAATGAATGTAACGACTACATTATGAAAAGTCTAGTTTTTCTCGCCATTGGCATTTCTTCGTAAATCAAAAATCTGAACAGATGTAAATGATTGAAAAGATTGTAAACCATTTCTTGCTAACAAAGAAGAAGTTGTAATTGTTTCTTGCAAGATATTTAATGGCTTCTTCATGCCATTGTAAAGGGTTGGCGATTGATCTTGTAAACTCAAGAGTGCATTGTACCTAGAGAAAGCAAAGGAGATAGCCAATTTTCTTCTACTTTCCTCCACTTCTCACTTTCCTCCATTTCTCCACTATGTACAACTTTTATTTAAGTATCAATACAAAAAGAAGGAGTTTCTAGCTTTCTTTGACTAAGGGGTTTCTTGATACTCGGTGATCAGTAAATTCTATTTGGTCTTGTTGCTATTCGCAGAGTTGTTTCTTCACATAAATGCATGTGTTGAAGTTTCTAACGAGTGTGTGTGCAGGAATCTGATTTTCTACCTGCAACATTAGTTCTCCTACCTCAATTCTCACTCCCTTTCCCACCTTCATAGAAATTCTCCCCTCTGTAGATAATTGAAAGCATTTTCCACAGGGTTACTGGAGTGCCCCTGTTGGATCCCCGGCCGAAAGGCCACCACATAAATCCACACTTTCTCATGCATGCATACACAAAAGCTACACTGTTTAAGTAGAGGGACTTAGATTCCCAAAGCGTTGGCAAGGAATTAAAAAAAATTCCACCTAAAAATTTCCTCACCAACACAATCTGTAAATAAAGTAAATTAATGAAGTAAATAATAATGTAAATGAGCTAAACAACTATTCAAAATGAAATTCTAACCCTAATGTGCAAGAAGGAAGAGGAAAGAACTCAAATGAATAACAAATTCCTGTTAGAGAGTGTCACAGAGGTGACTGTAAAAATTAGGAGCATGAACGATTGTGTAGAATTCTCGAAAAGAGTGGATCTAGAGGATCTACCTAGATCGAAGCACCTAGAGCAAGATCGAGGTGCTGGGTGCTCAGTCCAAAATTTGGGCACATTGGTCTATGAAAAATCTCTAAAAATGATCTCAGTAGAGATGGAAGATGATCTAGAACCTTCGATGTGTGTCGTATTATATTTTTTCCTATGCTAGATTTGGCCAATACTCCAAGATGAAAGAAAGACCTGTAAGACCACAAAACAAACATCAAACCCTAAAAATAATAATACATATGAAGGGGTCGACTGACCTCATCTTCCACAATGGTGGACTTACTAACTAAGCATTGCACTACATCTCAGACCCGATGTAGTTCTATGTGCAAGTGTGTGTGAACATGCCCTAGGTTTCTCTTGCATTAGTCACACTTTGTGAAGTAGCGAGCAATAACTATGTGTAGAAAATGTAATAGAATGTGTGCATAGAATAAAATAGAATCCCTCCCCTATGAAGTGTGATGGAGATGTCCTAGCCTTGTTTCTTGATGATGGAGCTATGTGGATGCAAGTGATATCCAATCCAATAGATGGACGGAACTCTAGATGGAGTGATATTAGTGAGTGATGCTAGGTCCTTCATTATGGTATCAAAACTTTATATTTATAGGGTTCTCTTGATCTAATTTTTTAATCAACCCTAAAAAGGTCGACCACAAGAAATATAAAGATGTAAAATGGCTATAAAGAGCCCAAAAAGTGGCGGGAAAGTGCAAAGGGATAAGGGTGTCCCTGGTGAGACCAGGCACCTATGGACACCCCCAGATACTAGCACATGGTGCCCCAATCAAGGCTGAAATGATGAAAAATGACCAAAACAGTGGGCATATGGGTGAAAGAGGTTGGTAATGATGAAATAAAATAAAATAAGATGGTCAAAAGATGGGGTTAATTAGTACTTTCTTCACTCAAGAAGCTTCTAAATAGTAGTATGATACTGGGATAAATAATGTCTAAAGTTCATGATTTTGTGACTAAATGTTTCCCCCACTTTATGTTGGCGAGCGGAAATCTCGGTAATATAAAGTAGATAAATATGCATACCTAATGTCCATGAAGAGTGTAGTAGAAATGTGTTGAAGGACTAGAAAAAGCATGGAATGATAAAAAAATGGAGGAGCGTGGAAGATAAATATGAAAAATGTGCAAAGAAAAAGTGATGAGAGTGAAGCTAGAACGAAACACGTGGGTAGTTGTTGTAGTGTGTAATGTACCGCATGGTTAGAAAGTGTGTGCTATCATGAAGCGTTGTTTTTTATGTTGTTGTTTTTGTTTCCCTAGTTGACTATTTGTTTCTCATACTAATAGGACCTATAAGGAGAAAATGATCAAGTAGTCAAATATGTATGTATGTAAGTGTAAAAACGTAATGTAAAAAGATACATGTATATGAAAGCATGTAAGTGTAAAATATGCAAATGTAAATGGAACATGTGCACATGATCCATGTCAAGAAAGAGAGTGTAGAAGGATATCCCTGATCTGCGAGTTTTTGGGCAATCTCACGCCACCCTAGCCAAAGAAGTGTAGGGAGGAAATGTTATGTGTCCTCCAAGCTCTAACTTATTCCCTTAATGTGTGTGAAGAGATCTCTATATTGCCCTAGTTTTTTTCGTGATCGACGCCACTAGCCAAAGTAGTGTAGGGAGGCACACCCATTGTAACCTCCAAGCTTGTAACTACTTCCCAAAATGCTAAGAACACCATGTCATGTAAAATATGTTGTGTATGGGGTTCATAGACTAGTATGAACCCACTCATTGTATATAAATGAACCAAACCGATGTAGGATCTCTTTGTTAGTATGTAAAACCCCAAATGATGCCCACCTCTTTGGAGGCACATGCGACATTGTTGATAGGAGAGTACAACCCCAAAAGAGGACCAACCACATGTACTCTGTAACTATTCCCTTTAGGGGGAAAGGGAATGTGATTAGTATAAACTAAGGTGCATACAAACATGGGTGGATAGCCAAAACAAGTGTTAGTAAAAAAACACATGCATGTAATAAGAAAATGTGTAACCTACTGTGTAGACAATGTAAAAACTACCAAGCACAGTAGTGTAAACACGCAAGAAGATAAGTAAGCCGCAAAAAGTGGTTCACAAACATGTTACATCACTCATGATGTCGTAAGACATGTAAGGTGATCATGGATGTAAAAAAAAGTGTGCATGCCAAACATAGGGCAAGGCCCACATACAAGAAGTAAACAAAGGAAGAAAAGTATTAAAAAGCAAAATAAGTAGTCATGAAAACATGTAATCCTACAAAACAAGTGCTACACATGGAACACCCATTAGCATGTTAGAGAAATAACCAATATGTCAAAGCATGAATAACCAAGTAATGTAAAGTTCTAAGTAAAAAATGAAACCATAACACCTGAAAGAAATGAATGTGGATACCCCCAACGATTAGTGTAGGAAGGGTAGAAGGCAAGCATCCATGTTGCGTGTAAAAGATATGTATCTGCAATCACAACTAAACAAAGAAATGAACACGCATGTGTGGATGGTATAGATAATGACATATAAGAAATCAATCTAACATGTGTAGTAAAGTGATCATGTAAAATACTAGTAAATAAAATTAAATGCCCCTAAGACAACGCAATATGTTGTGGATGAATGAAATGGAATGCAATATGGAATGATAGGATCCATGTGCCCCCCGAGTGAATGGATGTGTATACAATGAGGTTCATTTTTTTACCCCCTCGGTATTCAAGAATGAACCATAAACAAGAGTGTGTCATCAGGAAATGGTCGAATAGTGTGTCATGCCTAACGCACTGTGATGAATGTGTAAGTCTAGTGATGTGATGCGGCATAGAAATGGTGTGTGCATGAACCCTATAGCGAAGTGTATATCATGAATAGATGAACATATAAGTGATGATTTATCCTAAGCGTATATCACTATAAGATGAATGGATAAGTGATGATTTAGCCCTAAGCGTATATCACTATAAGATGAAATGAGGAAGTGGTGATGTAACCTAAGGTGTATACCACTACAAAATGATAGAATAGGTGATGATTTAGCCTAAAGCGTATGTCACTACAAGATGAAAGGAGGGAGTGGTGATGTAACCTAAGGTGTATACCACTACAAAATGATAGAATAAGTGACGATTTAGCCTAAAGCATATGTCACTAGCCTAGGATTGTCGCATGTGTGATGAGTGTAAGGTCCATTTGATTGGTAAACCCTCGTAGTTGATTATGGACCGAGGAACTAAATTGTGTCATCAGGAGGTGAGTGCAGTGCATAGAAGACAATGTAGTATAAGTGATTACCATGTGATGAGTAGAATGTGTAAATACGAGTGTAGAATGTGAATGCAAGATGTGTAGAATGTAAAAATTCAAGGTGAATAGAATGTGTGACTATGTGATATGTAAAATGTAAATTCCAAATATGTAGAATGTGTAAATTTGTATGTACGAATGATACAATGCTAGACTCATATGTGATGAAGACTAGTGTAATATGTAGAAAATGTATGACATGAAGATGCGTAATGTATGATGTATGGTATATGAATATGTATAGGATGTGAGGCAATATGCATAAATACCCTAATAGTGTATGTAATGCATAAGATGAATAGTGTATGGTAGTAAACATGTGGATGAGATAAGGAATGTAAGATGAAGACTAATATAATGTGTGATGTATCAATGTGCAAATGTGGAAAATTTTGGAGATTAAATGTTGAATGTATGGTGTATGAAACGTGATGCAATGTATAATGCCTATAGTGTAGTGTGTGGGGTTCATTTTGGCAAAGTAATCCCTCAACAATCAAGTGTGAACTGAAGTACAAGAGTGTTTCATGGGTAACGACGATGTTAAAACATATGATGAAAATCACCTATATGAAAGTTCAAAAATGATAGATTTTAAAGTGATTGGGGGAGAATAGATGTAATTCCCCCAAATATATAATAGGAAATATGACTATGGACCGTTATACATAAGATCGTTATTGTCATGATCAAAACCTACTAGAGAAGCATCATAAACTTGATAAGCTATTGAATGGGGATGGTCATACGGGGACCCATTGGGTGGAGTGTGTACACATTCATTGGATATTCTTTGTCAGTAAAGGTGATTGGTGGGAAACTATGAGCATGCCAATGAGAGATGTTTGGAACATAAGTGGGAGAAGAATCATTATTAATACATATATGGCCAAAATGTAGAGGAAATGTAAGCACAAAGTGATGAAATTTGATTTTATTAGCCAATGAATTTAAGTCATGACTGTCCAAGTGTGAGTGGAGAGTCACAAGGGGTGCACACAACAAAGATTGTTAGATGAAAGAAACGCAAGCCATAAGATGTCATAGTGTGAAAATAGCCATGATAGAGATGTGGTGAATGAAGAGGTGGTAAAATATCATTGAGGGTTATGCTAAACCTAGCCAAATTGTCATGTGTACAAATAGTTTCTAAGCACGTAGAGTCGATAGGGATGTGTTGCCAAAAGGACCTATTGATGAATAATGTGCATGTAAAAGGAGGCAATGGAGTTGTGACCCATGGAGGGGAAGATAAAATAGCTTCGAATAATACCATAGCATTAGTAGATGGAGGGTCTTGAACCTATACTCTCCTGGACCATCGGCCACAAAGGTTTCTTCAAAATAAGAATCATCTACACCAAGAGGAGTAAAATTGAGTTTCCCTAATGATTCATCAATAAGTTCTATAGAATCAACCTCGTCATAAGAATCCTCATAATCCTTAGTGTGAGAATCATATTGTTTTGTGGAACTATTAAGTATGTTAGTAGGTGTCACCGTATTCGGAGGAGTAGAAGGTGCCACAACTAGTGGAGATGGAACACTAGTAGGGTCGAATATTGTAGGTGAAATAATGGCCATTGTGTGAGTGGATATATCTAGAGCATTATAATTTCTAGTAGGAGACTTTGAATTTCTAGATTGACCAATGTCATATGTACCGAGGATGTTATATGGATTGTGTTACGAAGGTGGTATGGGCATAGAAGTAATGGGATCTATGTGACAATATTTGGATGGCTCGGGATCAGTGGTGATGGTATGTTATAAACCATCATGGAAGAACTTGACACATTGATGAAAAGTAGATGGGACTACATGCATTGCATGAATCCAAGGCCTTCCTAACAAGAGATTAAACTGAAAAGAGGCATCAATAACATAGAATTAAGTGAAAACAATATTAGGCCTAACACAAATATGTAATGAGATAGTACTTAGACATGAGTGAGTGGTAGAGTCATAACCATGAGTGAGGGTAGAATTCTTAGTAATTAAATCATCGTTAATTCCCAATTGATTTAAAATTGAGTGAGTGCATAAATTGATGGCTGGTCCATTATCAATGAGGACTATTTTAATGCAAGTAGTTCTAACAACAGTAGTAATAAACAAAGAAGCACATGGATAATTTTTAGCAAAAGGAGACATGTCCTCATCAGTAAAAGATATAACATGAGGTAGGTTATGAAGAGACTATATAATATGTGCAAAGGCCATGACAAAGTTATCAACTTTAATGTGAATGGAACAAAGGAAACTTCTTGAGTGTATTACAAAATTTAGTGTGTTACACAATAATTCATAAAGAGATATCTTAGTAGGTGTATTTTTAAGTTGTTCAATGATTTCATATCCTTTAGAGGTTGTAAGAAGATTTTCCAGAGTAATGGGTGGTGGAATAGATGTGGGTGGAGCCATAAGTGGATTAAGATGAGTATGATGAGTAGTGAAAACATTAATAGATGACTCAACCTTAGGCCCGACAAAACGAGGAGGATGTTGGGTTCACACGCATATGAAACCAACAACGGTAGTAACTACACCTAAGACCTTAGTGGTTGCATATGTCGAGATAAGAAGATTCAGCCATAACTTGATACAGATACAACATGATCAAAAAGTTAGTGTTGAAACCGTCAATTTTACCAAAATGATTAACTAATAATGGACTAACTATGTGGTGTGGGGATAATTAATCTAAACTTTGAATAATTGTAAATAAAGTAAATAAATTTAGTAAATAATAATGTAAATGAGCCAAACAACAATGCAAAATTAAATACTAACCCTAATGTGCAAGAAGGAAGAGAAAAGAACTCAATTAAAAATCAAATGCATGTCAAAGAGTGTGCAGAGAGGTGACTGAAAAAATTAGGAGTAGGAACAACTGTGCAGAAGTCCCGAAAAGAGTGGATTTGGAGGATCTAGTTGGAATGAAGCACCGAACTAGGGTGGGGTGCTGCAGTGCTCTAGTCTGCAATTTGGGTGCCCTAGTTTGTATAAAATATCTTAAATTGATCTCTACAGAGCTGGAAGATGATATGTAACCTTTGTTGTGTGTCATATTAGATTCGTTATCTTACACTAGATGTCACCAATACTCCAAGATGAAATAAAGACCTACAAGACCCCAAAACAAGCATCAAACCCTAAAAAAATAATAATGCATATGAAGGGTTCGAAATGACCTCAGCTACCACAATGGTGGACTTACTAAATTAGTGTTATACTATATCCCATACCTGATGTAATTCTATGTGCAAGTGTGTGTGAACATGACCTAGGTTACTCTTGTGCTAGTCACACTTTGTGAAGTAGCGAGCAATAACTATGTGTGGAAAATTTAATAGAATGTGTGCATGGAATAAAATAGAATCCCTCCCCTATGAAGTGTGATGTAGATTTCTTAGCCTTGTGCCTTGATGACAGAGCTATTTGGATGCAAGTGATCTCCAATGCAATAGATAGATACAACTCTAGATGGAGTGATAGTAGTAAGTGATGCTAGGTCCCTCATCAAGTCTCATAAATTTATATTTTTATGGTTCTCTTTATCTAATTTTTCATTAACCTAGAAAAGGTGACCATAAGAAAGATAAAGATGTAATATAGCTAGAAAGAGCCCAAAAAGTGGGAGGAAAGAGAAAAGGGAGGGACTGGGCACCTGGTGGGACCAAGGTGCCAATGGATGCCCCTGGTGGGAAAAGGATGCCCACAGATGCCCTAGTACTAGCTCACAGGCACCTGATCGAGGCTAAAATGACAATAAATGACTGAAATAGATTGGCCATATGGGTATAATAGGTTGGTCATGAAAAAATTAAAAAAATAAGTTGGTCAAAAGACAAGGGTTAATCAAGACTTTCTTCACTCAAAAACCTTCTAAATAATAATATGAGACCGGGATAAATAACATCTAAAGTGCATGATTTTGTGACTACAAGTGTGAAAAATATGGGGAAAAAATGATAATTCTTGAGCAATCACGCATATTGAGATAAGGAATCACGGATTTTGTACATGGATGTAAACCAGAAACATGGAACATCAAACTAGTGTGGACTATACAAGGAAATTTCCAAAGAGTGTATGAGAAAATGAAAACATAATTGGATTGGAATTAAAAAATATTTTGGTAGGAAAGGTATGTGTTGTCTGAATAACCCATAGGCTATTTTGACAACTTGCAAATTTGATTTTGGACTTAGAAAAAAAATTGGTTCAAAAATCTATAGAACATTGCACCTCAATGTTCTACTGCGGAATTGAAGAACAAAGTGTTCCGCAAACTCCCAAGTTTGTGGAACAAAAGGAAACTTGATTAGAAGTTTTCCACCGACTCTCCAAGTTTGCATAACAAAGGGAACATTCAAATGGAATTTGGTATATTCCAAACAAAAAAATTACAAAGAACTTGAAACTAAGTTTGAAGTGTGGTGCTACAATGGGAAATTAAATTGGAATGCATCTAAGGAAAATCCATGGAACACTAACTTGGTGTTCCATGGGATTCTTAAAGTTTAGTGTTCCATATAATCTCTAAGCTGCATAAAAAAAGAAATGATCGCTAAGTTAAAATATGTGCAACAAAGGTTGAGGTCATTCTATAAAGGCCATGATACATGAGGAACAATTCATGTTGAGTTGTGGAGCTCAATTGCTTCACAAATAACATGTTTTATTAACTTGTTGGAATACATGGTAATCAACGTCAGTTGGGTAACCATTTTCGGTCACCTAGGAATCAACATCGGTCAAGCAAGTAGGAACTGGTATTGGTTAGGGTAACTGGCATCGGTTACTGTGCATGATTTATTTTATTTAAGTCATGAGAATTAGATATAACCTTTGATATAAATGTGATCTAATGGTTGTAATTACATAGCTAAAGTTCCCTAAGTTTTTATATGCTTATATAAGCTAGAAATCTAGGGTTAGAAGGAAGAATTAGAAGAATTATAAGAATGAATTATTAGAGAGAGAAAAAGAGAAGCTTGTGAGGAAGAAAGTATTGTACATCTAGGAGGTGTGGAAGATTGTAGATCTTCATTGTATATTCTCTATAAAGATTTGAATAATATATTGGTTGTTTCTTGGTGGACGTAGCCCACACTGGGTGAACCACATTATATCTTGTGTATTGTTCTTTTAGTTTATTTATGTATTTATTGTTTTTATTCTTAATTTTAATTATAGATTCATACAATAAGAATTTTTTCAACCCCAAAAACTGGTATTAGATTTTTTTGTTTGAGAGTTTTGTGTGTTTAAAAATTTACTCATATAGGGATTTATGATTGAGTGAGAGCTACAAAAATGGTAGAAGATGGAAAATACAGAGTTGAGAAATTTGACAAATTGTAATTATCAATTATGGAAGATACATGTGGAAGATTATTTGTATCAGAAATATCTATACTTACCATTGGATGAGAAGGAAAGACCTATAAAGATGACTGATGAAGAATGGAAAATTATTGATAGAAAGGCTTTGGGATCTATAAGATTGAGCCTGGAAGAATCGTGGATTTTGAATATTACCGAAGAAGTAACCACAGTAGATTTGATGAAATATTTAGCTAATTTATATGAAAAACCTAGTGCATCAAATAAAATATATTTGATGAAGAAACTATTTATTTCAAATATGCAAGAAGGTGGATTTACATCAAGTCATTTGAATGATTTCCATTCTATTGTAAATAAATTAAAATCGGTTAATATTTCATTTGATGATGAAGTGAAAGCACTTTTATTATTATGCTCTTTGCCAGATAGTGTTAATAACTTGGTAATGGTTGTTTGTAATATAACATATGCTACTAATATTTTAAATTTTGATGATGTGCCTAGTATAATCTTGAATGAAGAAATACGTAGGAAAAGTACATGAGAATTATCATCTGGAAATTATTTGAATGTAGAAAGAAATGGAAGGAAAAAGGAGATATCCAAGATCAAGAATAATGAGAGATCAAATTCTAAGAATGGCATATCTAAATCAAGAGGTAAAGGAATAACCTGTTGGAATTGTGGAAAGAAAGGACATGCAAAGAAAGATTGTTGGTTCAAATAAAACAAAGAGAATTAACCAGAGGGAAAGGTAAAGAGGAAAATGTTGCATCTTCTGAGGTAATCAAAGATTCCCTTATTCTCTCCTTGGATAATAAAATTGAATCACGGGTTTTAAATTCAAGAGCTTCTTTCCATGTTGCCCCTAATAAGGGTTATTTCATAAATTATGTCTAGGGTAATTTTGGGCATGTTTATTTAAGAAATGATGAACCATGCAATATTATTGGTAAAGGAGAAGTACATCCAAAATTTTAGAATGAAAATATATGGATATTGAAAGATGTGAGGCATGCGCCAAGCCTCAGGAGAAATCTAATTTTTGTAGGACAACTAGGTGATTATGTTTGCATGGTTACATTCATATCCGACTCTTGGAAGGTTACCAAGGGATCTCTTATTGTAGAAAGAGGAAAGAAGGTAGGAATATTGTATTTTTCTCTTTGTATTACTGATTCCTTTTCTATGCTATCAACTTCAGATTCATATGCAAGCATATGACATAAACATCTAGGCCATATGGGTAAAAGGGAATACAAATCTTAAAGGCTAAGGGTAAGTTATCATATTTAAAAGATGTAGATCTTGATTTCTTTGAGCATTTTATATTTGGAAAGAAAAATAGAGTGAGATTTCTCAAATTTAGGGCAATAAAGAAGGAGAAAAAATTGGATCTTGTGCACTCAAATGTGTGGGGACCAACCTAGGTAGCTTCTCATGGAGGATCCCAATATTGTGTGACTTTCATTGATGATGCCATAAGAAAGGTATGGGTTTATTGTATTTAACGTAAATATGATGTTTTTGAGACTTTAAAAAGATATAAATCCCTTGTGGAAAATGAATCAAATTCAAAGTTAAAATTCCTTAGATTTGACAATGGTGGTGTTTATATAACAAGGGTTTCAATGATTATTATTCATTGAATGGAATACATAGAGAGATAAATTCCTACAACACCACAAGAGAATGGTGTTGCTGAAAGAAAGAACATGACAATCATGAAATGTACAAGAATCATGAGGATACATGCTAGATTACCCTTATAGTTTTGGGCAGAAGTAGTAGACATAGTGGTTTATTTAATTAGTTATGGAACTTCAAGTGCACTAGATGGTGGAATACCAGAAGAATCTTGGACTAGAAAAGAGGTAGATCTTCCTTTTATTAGAGTATTTGGTTCAAAAGATTTTGTACATATTGATAACAAAATTAGAAAGAAGTTGGATGCTAAATCCAAGAGATGTAATTTTATTGGTTATGGCTCTAGTGATTTTGGATTCCATTTTTGGGATTTAGAAGATTCTAAGATTGTTAGGAGTCGTGACATTGAATGGAATGAAAAGAGAATATACATGGATCAAGTTTTGGTACCCAAAGATGAACTAGTTGGAAAGTTTGTGGAAGAAAACTCATTCTCAGATTTAGAAAATTCATCTACATGTACCGGTGTTGGTTAGATTGAATCAATATCAATGAAAAAAACTAACATTGGTTCGGGACCAACGTCACCAAAGCTGAAGAGCACGACTAGATTGAGTTAGCTAAACCAACGTCGGAAAGAGGTGACGTCATTAGAGGAGGATAGAAATGTACATGATGTAAGATTGAGTGACTCCAAATCTTAGTTAGAAGGTCACAAAGTGTAAATAGACCTCCCAAAATCTTTACACCTTCTTTATTTTATTTATTATTGACTGATAGTGGTGAACTAGAAAGTTTTGAAGAAACAATGTAGGATGAAACCCATAAGAAGTGGGAGCATGGCATGGATGAGGAGATGGAATCCTTAGAACAAAACTAGACATGGGATTTGGTTAATTTTTCAATAGGTAAAAGAACATTGCAGAAAAATGGGTTTATATGATCAAGGAAGAAGAGGGTGGACAGAAAAGATACAAGGCAAGGCTTGTGGTAAAAGGATTTACACAGAAATCAGGTATTGATTTTGGTGAGATATTTTCTCTTGTAGTAAAAATGACTTCCATATGTACTGTATTGAGTTTAGTTGTAGTAGAAGATTTGCATTTAGAGCAACTTGATGTTAAGATGACTTTCCTTCATGGTGATTTGGAGGAAGAGATATATATGCAAAGAAAACACTTGGATATGAAATAAAGGGTAAGGAGAAAATTGTGTGCAGATTGAAAAAGAACATATATGGGCTCAAGAAATCCCCAAGGAAATGGTATATGAGGTTTGATAGTTTCATGCATGAGCATGGTTATATGATATGTGAATCTGACCATTGTGTTTATTTCAAGAAGCTTAAAAATGGAAGCTTTATTATTTTGTTATTATATGTGGATGATATGCTTATTGCAAGATCTAGTATGTAGGACATTGGTGAGCTTAAAGAAAAGTTAGCTCATACATTTGCAATGAAGGATTTGGGATATACAAATAAAATTCTTGGCATGCAAATTCTTAGAGACAGGAAGAACAAGAAATTTTATTTGTCTCAGGAACATTATATCAATAAGGTGTTGGAAAGGTTTAATATGCATAATTCAAAACCAATAAGTACGCCTATGGCTAGAAACTTCAAATTGAGAAAAGATCAATGTCCTATATCACATGAGGAGGTTAAGTACATGGCACAAGTTCCATATGCTTCAACAATTGGAAGTATTATGTATGTTATGGTTTGTACCAGACCAGACATTACACATGAAGTGGGAGTTGTGAGCATATTTATGGCCAATCTAGGTAAAGAGAATTAGAAATCAATCTAATGGATTCTCAAGTATTTGAGAGGGACATCCAACATGCATTTATGCTATGGAGGTCAGATACTTCTTTATGTGGCTATGTTGATTCAAATATGGCTGGAGATTTGGATGGTAGGAGAAGCACCACTAGATATGTATTCATAGTAGGTGGGACAAAAATTAGCTGGATTTCTAGATTACAGAAGGTTGTGGCCTTGTCTACTATAGAGGCTGAGTATGTTGCAGCTACAAAGGCTAGAAAAGAGATGATATGGATGAGAAGGTTCATGGAAGAGTTGGGAAAGGAGCAAGAGGATTGCAGATTGTACAGTGATAGTCAAAGTGTGATTCATCTAGAAAATAACTCAACATTTCATTCAAGAATGAAACACATTCAGTTGAGATATCACTTCATACGGTAGGTGTTGGAGGATGGGCAGATGAAACTAGAGAAAATTCATACAAATAAGAACCATGCGGATATGCTAACAAAGCCATTGGAAAAGGAGAAGTTGGAGCTACACTCCACTTATGTTTGTTTTTGAGTTTGAGACTTGAAGAGGAAAAAATAGGCCAAGGAAAGGATCAAATAATGGAGTTGTATGGTACAATGCAAAAATTTATATCCAAGTGGGAGATTGTTGATTTGTGGAGCTCAATCAATTCACAAATAGCGTACTTTATTAACTTGCTTTGGAATACACAAGAATGGCGAGCGTTAGTTGGGTAAATCTGTCATCGGTCACACAGGGACCGACATCGGTCAAACAAGTAGGAACCAAGATCGTTAGGGTAACTAGAATCAGTTACCTATGTGTGATTTATTTCATTTAAGTCACAGGAATTAGATCTAACCTTTGATATAAAGGTGATCTAATGGTTGTAATTGCATAACTAAAGTGGCCTAAGTTTTATATGCTTATATAAGCTAGAAATATAGGGTTAGAAGAAGGAATTTTGGAGAGAGAAAAAGAGAATCTTGTGAGGAAGAAAGTACTGTACATCTATGAGGTGTGGAAGATTATAGATCTTCATTGTATTTCCTCTGTAAAGCTTTGAATAATATATTGGTTGTTTCTTGGTGGACGTAGCCCACACTGGGTGAACCACATTATATCTTGTGTATTGTTCTTCTATTTTATTTCCATATTTATTGTTTATATGATTAAATATGATTATAGATATGTACAAGAATGTGTTCAACCCCAAAAGTTTTGTAGCAAGTGAATAAACCTCCATAGACTTCTTGAGTACATTAAGGAGCCACACTTTAGAGAAAATTCTATAAAACATTCAAAAGTCTTCCATGGGTATCATGAAGCATCAAAAATCCATGTAACATGAAGATAAGCATCTAGAACATAAAAAATATATGACACATGCATAACAAAGAACTATACTTGCATGATATGTGAAAAGGTTTAAGGTCGTAGAAGCTGTTAGAAAGAAACATGTAGTCTTTTTATTTACTAATGATTAGTTGGGTACATTGTAAATTCATCTAGATAAAGTTATGAATGCCCATCAAAGAGCACACAACCACCCGACCCCTCTTTAGTGACTTATCAAGATGTGGTTTGCATACATAGGCATCACAACATGAATGAAAATAATAACACAATATAGTAATGACAACACATATAATAAGGAAACTACTCAACATATAAAATTATCAATAATATTTGAATTTCCATTACATCATATTTAGATCTACTAACCTTTGCAATCTATATACAATTGTCCATCATAAACATACTAATTACATCCACACGTCTATTAAATCCATATGTATGCATTCATAATAATCACCCTTTAACATGGAGGGTACAAATACCTATGTTGGAACATAATGATTAAGTGGTGGTCAACCCTTAATTAATATGGGTCCATCACTATTATACTGAGTTAAATATTTAATAATATGAAATATTTTTCTATTATTAAATATTCATACCTAGGTAATATATATTAGGTAAGTATTTAATAATGTGAATCATTTATGTTTATATTTATTAAATACACTCTCCTAGTATATGTGTTAACCATTTAGGTTGAAAAATGGGTCGGGAGACATACCCGATCACCTTATATAAAAGGGACTTTAGGTCCTCATTTGATATATTAGAAATATATCAAAGGTGTGTAAATCAAGTGATTTGGTTTTACCCTTGGTAAATAGGGTTTTAAAGAGGATGTGATCTTTTTAGATGTAAAATAAGTTCTCTCGAAGTAAAATGTTATTTTCAAAGTGATTTTTACACTTTTGGGGTTTTCCATTATAAATATTGTGTCACATATGTTATTTATTTCTGTAAGTATTTCTTTATTTACTTATGTTATGATGTAATGTTTATTTAAATATTTATTGTAACATTATATAATATGTAAGTTGATTAAATTTGTATTTATTAGAATCCTCAAATTCTAACATGGTACAGACAAGGTAAATTAAATAAATTAAGATCAAATGGTTTGTATGTTATTTATTTAGTGTGTACCAATTTTTTTAATTAAGAAAGGTAAATTAAATAAATTAAGATCAAATGTTTTGTATTTTATTTATTTAATTTGTACGAGTTTTTCAACTAACCCGAAAGGTAAATTAAATAAATTAAGAGAAAATATTTTATATTTTATTTATTTAATTTGTATGTGGTTTTTCAACCAACCAGAAAGGTAAATTAAATAAATCAAGAGCAAATGTTTTATATTTTATTTATTTAATTTATGCGGGTTTTTTCAACCAACCCAGGAAGGGTATTTAAAATAAGTGCAAAACTTGTGTAGATGTAAGGGTAAAATATTTGAAATATTTTTTTCTATAGTTTTAATATGTGCGGAGTTGAATTTTGTCAATGGTAAATGAAGGAGGAGACAAAGCTCCATCAAAATAGGATTTGAATTTTTTCCATTGGATGTGTAAAAATGTTCTCCTCTATAAATTCTAAGGTTTGTGTAGAATTTAAAATTACATGGCACAGTAAATGTTTTAAATCTTTTTTTTCATGAGGGGCCTATAATAAGGGTTATATGTATTTTATTTTATTTTTAAAGTATATATACTATATTTTATATTTTTTTATAGACTATATGTTGTTTTTTATTTACATTATATTAACTATATACCTTTTTTTTAAAAAGTGAATATATTTTTACACTATAAATTATAATAGGTTAATATAATATATTAAAATATAACCTCTCTAATATTATATAGAAGAAGAAATTATGGAATTTCACATTCTGGAAATACACAAGTTTTGACTCCATTAAATTTGATGGTCAAATGACCGTCATGGAAGACCAAACATAAGGTAGTATGACGGTCATTTAGACGTCAAATTTAAGTTAGCTAGATCTTTGTCTACCATTTTTTTAGAATTTGTAAATTGTTTTGCATTCTTAGGGGTTTCTTCTTCACTTCTATATGGTTAGAAATTTATTTATATAAGTCTAGGGTATAATGCAAAGTCCTTTATATTGTGGGTTATTATTTTGATCATGGGAGGTTAATTAATATGCATTGTAATGACAAAATTAGTTATGATTAAATAGTTTATGTAGATCTATAAAATTTAGATCTATTTCTATTAAAAGGGTTTTTTTATAAATATGTATCTAACTTTGTGGTACATTGTATATTATAATGGGGTGTGTTTTACAAGTTCAGGAAAACAATGGTGTCCAACTATTTCTGTCTTGACAAAACCCAGATCCTGAATGGAACCAACTACAACATTTGGAAGATCAGGGTCAAATCAGAACTTATGGCAAGGAAACTCTGGACAATTGTTTTTGGATCTGAGGTTGCTCCCATTTCGGTCGTCAAGTAACTATAGATAACATGAATACATACTCGCAATGAATGCAGGAGGCTCTTTCCATGATTTTGCGTAATGTGAATGATGAGTACCTTCTACACATTGGTAATATTGAACATCCTAAAGAGGTATGGACACAACTAGAATCCATGCATGAAGGTACGTGTTTATCTAAAATTATTAAATTAGTTTTAGAATTGCTTACAACTCCTATGAAAGGAGATGAAAAAGTAGTTAATTTCTTAGCCAAAATTAAAAATATTAAAGCACAATTAGATGGATGCAATTATGATTTAATTGGTGAAAAATTAATCTATTTTATTGTTCAGTTAAATATACATAAAATATTTAGGAATTTTATTTCTATCTTGAACTCTAAATATCAAAACGAAAATGATCTACCTGATTTAAATACCTTGAGTTCACTTTTGATACAGGAAGAGCAAGTGATGATGAACTTTGACTCTAAGGAGAATGCCTCTCAGGAACTTCTTGCTTAGAATTCAAAGTTCAAACCTCACAAGCCCTTCTCAGATCAAAAATTTAGATCTAAATCTTCTTTTGTTGATAAGAAAAGTTTTTCTTTTGATCAATTGTGTGTTAGCTTTAGTGGTAAATGTCACAAATGTGGTAAATTTAGACATAAAAAGGAAGATTGCAAAACTAAGAAACCTATCCATAAAAATAAAAAACAAATTGTTTCTTCAAAATATAATTTAAGGAAAAAGGATAGCTCTAATGATATTCCTAAAACAATTGCATTATATGTTGCGTTGTATTCTTCCTCTAATTCTAAATGGATTTCAGATTTAGGTGCATCAAATCATATGACCGGTGTTTCAAATTCTTTATTTGATGGTGATAACTCATCTTTAGAAGCAATAGAGAAAGGGAAAGTAAAATTTTCTAATGGTGTGTTGAATAATGTTTTATTTGTTCCTAAGCTCAAAAAGAACCTTTTATCATGTTCTCAATTAACTCATGATGGTTTGGCTATTCAAATTTTGAAAGATACTTGGTATATCAAGGATAGTAATGATAATATAATAGCTGAAGGAATTCAAAGAAATGGTCTGTATATTTTTGATGATTTCCATTCTGCATCCTATTTTGTTTCTCAAAGTTTGAATAATTCAAAACTATGGCATGAAAGATTAGGACATGTTAATTATAGAATTTTATATGAAATGACTAGATATAATCTTGTGAAAGGTTTGTCTGTATTGTCTTCTTCTCATGATGTGTGTGAAGGGTGTTTACGCTCAAAAAAAGTGCTAAACCCTTTCACTCACATCTTGAAGAGAGTTCCTCTTCCCCACTAGAACTTATTCATAGTGATGTTAGAGGACCTCTTGAAGTAGCTTCATTAAATGGTTCTTTATATGCTGTGAATTTCATTGATGATTTCATCAAGATGATTTGGTCATATTTTATTAAAAATAAATTTGATGTACTAGGAAATTTAAGGAATTTAAAGCATCTGTTGAAAACTCTTCAAATTATAAAATTAAGAGACTTAGAACAGATAATGGAGGTGAATATGTTAGAAAAGAATTTGAAAATTTTTGTATTGATTGTGGTATTAAAAGGGAATTAACTTCTCCTCATTCTTCTCAATCTAATGGTGTTGCAGAACGTAAGAATAGGACTATTTTAGATATGGCTCGCACTATGCTTCATTTTTCTAGTCTTCCCAAATTTTTGTGGGCAGAAGCAATGAACACAATAATCTACATTCTAAATAGGGTTCCCACAAAGTTATTCATCTTTCAACTCCTTTAGAAAAATGGTCAAATCAAAACACGATATTTCTCATCTAAAAGTTTTTGGTAGTCCTGCTTCTTTATACATTCCTAAAAAGAAAAGAAAGAAACTTGATATGACTTCTTTCTCTTGTGTTTTCATTGGATATGGTATTAACATTGCAGGTCTAAGGATTTACGACCCTATAAAAAGGGAAGTAACTAAAAACCGCAATGTGATGGTTTTGAAAAAATCTTTTGTTCATTTGATATGGTAAAGATGTTCCTAACTGTCAATATTTCTAATAATGGTTAAGATATTTCTAATAATGGTTATGATTCTGATATATAGATGAGACTATAGTTAAGAAACCAAATAGTCATGATGATGTTTCTATTGATGTTAGGATACTAGAAGTCATCAGATGCATTAATGACCTTGTATGAACCCGAGCCACAAAGTTTTGAAGAATCTCTCGGGATGAGAAACTGCAAAGCAAGTTTGAATATAATGAGAAACCAAAATGGAAGCTCTAAGTGATTATACAAAGTAAAATATAATATAGATGGTTATAATCCTAGACTTGTTCTTTATCTTAGGAAAATGACTGAGAAGCCATCATGCATAGGACCTTATTTGCATTAGTTCTTTCAAATTTAATACTTTTTGAATGGTGATTTAGAAGATTTTTGTTAATTGTTTGAAGAAAGCGGTAAAAAACTATGTTTGTAAATGATCTATTCATTAAAATGCAAAAATTAGTTCTTTCTTTAAACAAAGGATCACATATTATCACATTGTTTGTATATATGTTGATGATTTGCTTATGACTAGTGATAATCCTACTTTAATTTATAAAATTAAATAAAAATTGAAACAATACTTTGAAATGACTGATTTAGGTCTCTTACATCATTTTCTTGGCATGGATGTATTTCAAGATAAACATTCTATTGTTGTTTATCAAGCACAATATACAACCAATGTACTGAAAAATTTAACATGATTGATTGTAAATCAATTTCTACTCCTATGGAAGTTGGACTGAAAATTGATCCTAAACCTACATGTGAAAAATTTGATCCTACTTTATATAGGCAATTAGTTGGTAGTTTGATATATCTAACTATCACCAAACTAGATATTTCCTATGCAGTAGGAATTACTTTTAGGTTTATGCAGGAACCTTATAGAGATCATTGGAATCTTGTAAAAAGGATTCTTAGATATATTAAATGTACAATCAATTATGGGTTGCATTATACTAAGAATGAAAATGCTAACTTATATGGATTTTGTGATTCTGATCATGTTGGTGATGTATTAGATAGAAAATCTACTTCTAGTTATGTGTTTAAATTTGGTACATGTACCATTACTTGGTGTAGCAAAAAGCAGCCAACTATTTTTATCTCTTCAACAAAAGCTGAGTATAGAAGTGCAATGGAAGATGTAAAAGAGGCTCTATGGCTAAAGAGGTTGTTCAATGAGATAAAGATGAAGGATCCACGTAGTGTTCCTTTGTTCTATGAAAACCAAAGCACCATAGCTCTTGCACATAATCTAGTACAACATCAAAGGATGAAGCACATTGAGATACATATACACTTCATCCGTGAGAAGGTGCTAAGTGGTGAGATAGATCTCAAGTTCGTGCCGACTAAAGAGCAGGTTGTTGATATCTTCACAAAGCCCCTGAGTGCTATAAAGTTTTTTCACTTTTGTGAAAATCTTGGATTGTCGGAGTTGCCATTGAGGGGAATGTGCATGACAATGTCACCTCCTAATGGAACTTGGTTTTTGTAAAAATACCTTTAGGCATTTGTAAAAAGACCTTCGGGCAAGTGTAAAAAGACCTTCGAGCATGTATACCTCCTTGGCTTCTTTTTTAGAAAGAAGTGTAGAAAGATCTTAAAGGTGGTCTTCAGTAAACTCTTTAGTGCTATTGAGTTTACTAGTAAACATCTAATAAAAACATATTATTAAGGAGGTCCTTGGTTATAAAAGGCTCCTATATGCTTGGGTTCAATAACCTTTTATGAGAACCTATGAGAATATGTAAAACTCACAAATCATACTTAGCCATTGATCATGGGATGATCTTTGGGATTCCAAATCCTTTTGTACCAAAAGGTAACTTGAGTATGATGAAGGTGTTATAATTCCTTCACCCAATATGCTAGCCTAAAACCTTTATGGTTTAAGGATTGTAAATCATGTAGTGTACCATGGGCAGGTAATCTATTGGCATATGTTATCCCACTTAACATTAAGGGGGAGTGTTGGAACATAATGATTAAGTGGTCTGGCCAACCCTTAATTAATATGGGTCCATCACTATTATATAGGTTAAATATTTAATAATATGAAATACTTTTCTATTATTAAATATTCATACCTAGGTAATATACATTAGGTAAGTATTTAATAATGTGAATCATTTATGTTTATATTTATTAAATACACTCACCTAGGTATATGTGTCAACCATTTAGGTTGAAAAGGTGGGTCGGGAGACATACCCGATCACCTTATATAAAAAGGACTTTAGGTCCTCATTTGATATATTCGGGAAATATATCAAAGGTGTGAAAATCAAGTGATTTGGTTTTACCCTTGGTAAATAGGGTTTTAAGGAGGAGGTGATCTTATTGGATGTAAAATAAGTTCTCTGAAGTAAAATGTTATTTTCAAAGTGGTTTTACCCTTTTAGATTTTCCACTATAAATATTGTGTCACTGTGTTATTTATTTCTGTAAATATTTCTTTATTTACTTATGTTATGATGTAATGTTTATTTAAATATGTATTGTAACATTATATAATATGTAAGTTGATTAAATTCGTATTTATTAAAATCCTTAAATTCTAACAACCTATTTATATACGGTGGGGTTTTCCTTTCATTGCTTAATGCTTTCATTCTAACAATATATATCCTAGTTATAGATTTCATGCATTTTTACAACTTTGCTTTAAAATATATATTGACATATAAATAGCTCGACCTCATCCATGCTTCATTCCTATAATTAGATACCTTTCTTGCATGTGTTGTACCTTTTGGATTGATGATTTATCTATTTCTGGACATTCCTTACATGCTACACCATCTTCTCGTTTTTTTCCTTTTTTATCCTTAGCTATGAAATTAGCTAAATCTTAACATCCTTGTGCATGTATGAGCCCCTTATGCGATGAATCTTCTTTGTATTTTGTAACCTTCACAAATTTACCTTTCTTTTTTTGCCTACTTACATGCATAATTCCGCATGTTCCTTCTTATCTTTACATATCCCTTTACTACCTATTCTCACCCTCCTGCGTGCGGTCTTCAACCTTTGTGCATGTCTAACAATTACACATATCTACTTCCCGATATTACCCCACACTAGGATTATTGTCCATCCTTAGAAATAACATTAATTAAAGAATATTTATTCAAATAATGGTTGAAGGAATGATTAATCCCTAAAGAATAAATAATATAATAGAAATTACGCTAATGGATCAATGAATAAGGAACATTTCATTTGCACGTGCATCAAAATTTAGGCCTTAGGTAGTGGGGGAATCTCTCGGAAACTCCCTACTTATGATACTCTCTAACCACTTCTAGCCTTCAAGCTCCTTGTTAGCCTTGTCGGGTGATGCCTCCATAATATTTGGTACTTTCTCAAAAGTCAGCTCTTGACCTTCTCTTTCAGCTCTTTGACCATCACATCTAATTCCTAGGTCATACCCTCTAAAGTATCCATTTTACGCATTACTTGCGGGTGGATCTCCTTGATCCATTCTTCAAGTGTGTCCTTCATGGACTTTATCATATTTCTATTCTCCACCGCTTGTCATAACCTTCTCATGATCAGCCTCATTAGTCTTCATTGTGGCCTAAATATTCTTTAACTCCTCCTCTTTAACTACGGTGCATATGATAAGTATATGAGAGAAATATTTACGATTATAAAAACTTGTTATCCCCTCCATGCAACCTCCTTTACTTCCGTGACCAAAGTGCCTCATACTATACAATATTATTTTCAACATTTTATTTATTATTCTTCTTCATCGGCTACTTCTTTAGATATCGTCCAGGATCCACTTTTAACCTTGATTAATAGAATTTGAACCATATCTTCCAAATACTTTAGTTTTGTGGTATATTATGGTTGATCTTGGTTAACCAAATCCAGGAACATGCATATAATATCGAAAAGCTGTATCTGGTTATTTGTTGTATGTGTTGGTCATTAGTTTCTTCTCATCCTTCAAATCTTCGAGGAGCTTTTGAATTTTCTTGTCCTTTTTCTTTGTGTCCTCTTGCATGTTTCTTATTACGGCCCCTTAATCAAAGTTTCTTCTTCAAACCTTGATGGCCATCTTATTTAGTGTGTTATAGGATTGTTCATAAAAAATATTGGTGGATTCAATGATGGAGTATACCCTACGGATCCTTTTTCAGCTTCATCTTTGAGTACAACTCCTTACTCACCTCAAATTATAGTTCTTCCATATACATCTACATATTCCACAAGAGAATTTTCCTTATGCATGAGAGGGCCTGGCTTCCTCTATCATCTCCCAACATAACATGTCCTTTAATGGTGATAAAATTTTAAACATGGCCCTTAACACATTTGAAGGGTCATCAAAGTAGGAAATTTGGGGTGCCTCTGAAAATTCTAATGGCTTCCTTCCTCTAATGTGTTTCTTCTTTGGGGTATCCCATGCAATATTGAATTACTCTTGGCATTCTTCTCCCTAGAAATTTGACCTTCCCTAAATATTTTTCTTCATTGTACTCTTTTTCCTCTCCATCTCCTTTTGGATCCTCCTCCGCCTATCACACATATACTCTTCATGCTCTTCTTCTTTGTGAACTTATTCATCACACCCTTCCACTTCCTCTTGTTATTTCTCCTTGTATGGTTCCTCCTGTACCAGTTGCTCCACATATTCCTTCTCTTGTAGCATTTCCTATTCATGCACCAACTCTTCTTTTTACACCTTTTTCTTCATGTCTTCCTCTTCTTCCTCGATGTCATACACTACTCAAGGCTTCTTCTTTATCGGGCTAGGCTTGGGTGTCATTATTGATGGAGACTTATACTTGGTGTGTGAGGTGATTTCATATTGATGCTCTTCCCTTTGTTTTCTTTGCATCTTATTTCTTCTTCTCACGATCAAGAGAAGTATCTTCATCTTCATCTTCTCCTTCTTCATCTTATGGGGATTCTCTTCACACCACCTCTTGGGAACTACCATCTAATTTTTCATTTGGGGTTTTGGTAGCTCAAGGTTGTGCACACCGATATATTTTCTGGTTTGACCTTTGGCTTGAGATAAATGTATATCCTATAAGCATGCTTACCCACTACTATGGTCACGAGGCTCAAGTATATGTTATTGTATTCACAATCTCTATGTATGTCATCCTTGATGGATACACATATGCCTGGTGTAGTCAATTGTATTCAATATCTACCTTGTATGTATTGAATGTCAACTTTCACACATATTTTATGTGGTTCAGGGTGGCTTGAAAGTACTTTGTTGTGAATGTAAATGGTAGTTTACACCATGGCCCCATCTCATCATTACTTATCATAAATTTACCAAGGTAGAAGTGTCATAATACCAAAACTTTTCTTATCCATCCAAGAGTGTTGGAAGTTCTCTTAGAATACATAATTCATTCTCAAATGCATTCATGCAACCATTTTATACCATTTTTCCATGTGCATCTTGTAAATATTTGAGATCATGCAATCAAAGGTATTCTTAGAAAATCATTGCGTGTTAGAGGATTATTTTCAATTGGATAGATTCAAATCTTATCTTTTTGGAGCATTAGGTACCCTGATCTCCCAAAATACAATTAGGAGGATATGACCCAAAGTGATCTTCTTGCCTTTACTTACTTGGTTCTTGGCCTCGTCTATGATTCCTTCAATGAGAAAAAAGGTAATATTGTACGTGTAATATTTTCCATCTTATGCATGACATGTATAAGTTTATTTTTCACTTCTTTCCAATGCTCAAAATCTCCTAACTTGTAACTTACTAGGCATGCATCCACTCTAGTGCCTGGATCGGTTATACTCACAATACCGAATGTGTGAGTCCCTTTGTGGTATTTGAACTTGGTTAATATGGCTTCAATTACATCATCATCATCCTATAAATATAGCATGATCTATGCTCTATTGTCACGTATCCTAGTAACCTTTCCAATCTCTATGTAGTTAAGTGTATTCTCCTTCCTACAAAATAAAAGTAATCTTCGTGCACTCTTGACATGAGACACGCTATAAATATGTAAGCTTTCCAAATAAGGGAAAATCATAAAGCTACAAGACTCCTATACTCTCCACATCCTTCCAAACTCTATCATCAAGAAAAAAAAATTCCCTCTTCCATCCTTTTACCCATTTCCTTTAAAACATCATTCCGATATCCATCTCATGGGCTTGTGTTCTATGATTATAGTCACTAATCTTGCACTTGGTCAACTAAAAATCCCATGGTTTCCCTACTATTACCTCTAATGGGTATTACATCTCCAAAAAATAATCCTCGGGCGATTCATCAACAATCTTCTTTTTCTTTAGTGAGCTTGGAATATGTGTCCTAGGTGATGAAAATCACTTGTTCAAATTTGTGCCTACGGTGTTGTATAACCAAATTGTGTGCTCGGTCCTTTTCTCTTATCCACTTAAAATTTATGCTCTAGCTGCTCTCTATGAATCACCTCTTGCCCTAATTCTAATTTTTACCTTCAAAACCTTGCTCTGCATTCCCTCGCGAGCCTTAGCTGGTCTTCATATCTTCAACCCTTTTTCCTATCTACCACTTCTTTTCAAAGAGCTCGCTCTAGTCAAGGTTTTTACTTGTTCCCACTTAGCTCTAGATCATGCCTCATTATATATCTCTGGTCCATTCATCATACTTCATTCTTTATTGTAACTAATCTCTTTATCACAAAATTTCTCAAAGGAAAGGTAAGCATGAATTCTCTTGCACCTTGTTTATAAAATTTGGGATTTCATCCACATTAATTTCTCCTCACCTACCACTATTTTTTAACTTTAAAACAACTCTTAATTTTTTATTCGTATTTATCATGCACATAATAGTCTATAAACTTTAGGTGTACTGCTACTTCCCAAGGTGCATAACCTCTTTCTTGCATCTCCCGCGCTGCACACATTCCTCCTCTACACCACTTGCCAAGTAGTATGTATTTTTCTTTGCCTTCCTCATGTTACACTACGGGGATATTCATCGCGTGGTTTTCATATGATAAATTCCATCAATTTCTAGTCGCAATTTTAAGCACCTTTGCACCATATCTAGCCATTCATAACACCTTCCATGCACCAAGATATTTTTCCATTGCGTACCATTATTCCACTCCTTTACATGCTCATTCATTAGCCTCTATAAAGTATGAGCCACACACCTACATCTACTTCACCCCACATTAAAAGTATGTGTGATCATTTGCACATTAGTATAACATAGAGTAATCAGCCCCTATGCAGGAACACACTTATTAAGAAAATAGAAAGGGAAATCTAATCTAAATGGAAATATTGCCTTCTTACAAACAAAAAAAAATCTTATTTATAGTATGGCTTTATACTAATCGCATTGAAGTAACCGGGAAACATAGTTTCATCCAATGCCTGCAATTAACATACACTTGATTCCAATATCTTGGTTACTAAAAATGGTCCCAACCAATGCACTTTAAGCTTCCTAAGATGGCACGCAAACTTGGAGTCATACAAAAGTACCATATTTCCCATAATAAACTTATTCTTAATATTCCTATCATGTCAGGAATTTTGTCTCACTTTTTTTTTGTCTTCTAAATCCATCATGTAATGGTGTGCCTCTCATCTAACTACATCAGTTTATCAATGTGCTCCTCTACTACTTTTTCATCATCCAATCCTCCTACGTGCACAATACGCATGGAAGGTAACATGAACACCACGGATAAAACTACCTCTATGCCGAACAACAATTGGAAGGGTGTGACCTTATTCAAATTCTTATATCTAGTTCTATATGCCCATAACATAACTGAGAATTTTTCATCCCAATATCTTCTACCTACATCATAGATTTTTATCATTGTTTATCCCATAATCTTATTGAAATATTTTGTAGTAATATTGGCTTGTGGGTGATAAGAGTAGTATTATGGTGAGATACCACGAACTCTTCTGACAATATCCTTATTGTCTCATTTAGGAAGTGATTTCCCTTGTCTTTAGTAAGGCTCAATGGATAGTCATACCTAATGATGTTGTTCTCCCATAAAAATATTTTTGTTGTTGCTGCAGTATAATCCTTTGTAGTTGGAGCCTCTTCCCACCTTGTTAAGTAATTTGTACATGTAATGATGTAACATGCACATGTCCTTATGCATAGTTAGTGTGATTGGTCCAATAAATATAATTTTCCACTTCTCAAATGGTTCTATGATTGTTGTAGGGTGCATCGATATCTCATCGTGGTTTCGGGTTTACCTATCCTTTGACAATGGTCACAAGCCTTGACAAATTCCTTAGTATCTTTATAGAGTGTCTCCCACCATAATCTTGCAAGTAATATCTTGTGCACTATTACTTCTTCTACATAATGACCTCCTGTAATTCCTCTCTGTGCTTCCTCTATTATATCTTCATGCTTGTGCTCCAATACACACATGTGCAAGAATTTATCTCTACCCATTTTATATAAATATCCTTTAATGAGATGATATGATGCCATGTAAATGACAAGATCCTTCTTATCTAGGGTCTTCATACATTTAGGTGTAAGTCCAAAGTGCAAGAAAGGACTACAACATCTTTAAGTCTATTGGGCAATGAGTGTAATATAAACAACTAAGAATATGACATAGTGTCTTATATGCGTTATGTGTCCTCACCATAATTGATCCATGATAAGTTTTTTTGGTCTGAATTGTTATTTTTAGGCTTCAAAATAAGCGAGAAATAACAATTTTAGAACAAAAGGATCCAAAAACAAATGCGCCCTTGCAAAACTGAATTATTGACCAAGTATTTCAATGTCATATGATCAGTATAAAATATAAATGATGTGGCCAACAAGTATTTTCTGAACTTATGAAGCACATATATCATTGACAACGATTCACGCTCCATAGTTTTATAATTTTTCTTGGCGATGTTAGCTTCTGCTCACAAAATAGATTGGATGATAAAAATTCCCTTCCGATGGATGTGTAAACACTGCTCAATGGATGTTCTGAAGAATCTACATGTACATGGAATGGATTCTTCCAAGAATGGAAACATAATATATGAGAGGTGGTTAGCTTCTCCTTTAATGTTTCAAACTCTATTTGTTACTCATCACCCTAATAGAATTTTACCTTTTCCTTTAACGATTCTTCAAGTGGTGTGGAAATATTTGCATACTCCTTGATGAATTTTTAATAATAACTAGTATGTCTAAGAAATCCTTTTTTTCTTTGATTAGTTAGCTCCTCCAAGCCTAGGATGACTACAATTTTGGCTAGGGCCACCAACAAGCCTTCTTTACAAATGATGTGTCCAAAAAAGGTATCAAATGGTATTGAAAATATACACTTCTTAATGTTCAAGGATATGCTAAGATTCATGCATCTTTCAAACACCAATCTCAAGTAGTCATAATGGCATTTAACTAGGCCATAAACCATCTAATCATCTAAATATACCTAAATAAATTTATAAATAAAGTCATGGAACACCTAAACAACAATATGCGAGAACATCGCTAGTGTAAAGGGCATAACCATGTAAGTGAAACATCCCCATTTAGTTACAAAATTTGTCTTTTCCTAGTCTTTGCGTGTGATCCTTACATGATGAATAGATCTCACACCTGAGTAACACCTTCTAGGATCTCTTAATAAATGGTGTGGGAAAAGGATCAATTACACATGAAGCATTCAAAAATCTATAATCAACACAAATCCTTATCATGTCATCCTTTTTAATGTTGATAACCATTGAGCTTATCCATTCAAACTCCTCAACAGGATTAATAATAACTGACTTCAACATCTAATCAATTTCTTATTTAACCTTGACACATAGATTAGGATTCATCCAATAAGACCTCTTCGAATCGGTCGTGTGTCCTATTTTAGTTTGATTTTTATTTCTCCTAATGATGGATGCACTCCTTTTAACTCATGGTATCCTCTAGGAAACAAATCCTAAATTTTTGTAGTAGGTCAATGACTTTTGTAACCTCTAGTTCATACCAATAATCACTAATTATTACCTCCTTTGGCGCATCTATAATTCCAATGTTTATTTTCTTTGTCTTGAATAAGACATGGTAGGCTCGTGCTTTCTTATCTTTGGATTCCAATACCTCATGCATACCCTTAGTGTGCTTATTATCAAAATATTCTACTTATTCATCATTTATGAGGTAGACAAGCTCTCCTTTATATTTTTATTTTCAAGCGCACCCTAATAGTGTCTCTTCTATTTCTACCATGTTATTGTTCATCATTGTAGTATCAACCTAAATAAATAACTAAATCATAAGCTCTTTAGCCTTTTGGTATCCCCAATGTAATGTGCCTCATAATTTGTAGAGCTTCATGAATTGGTGGCTTTAGTAGAAAGGTAATCAAAATTATGGGTGATACCTAAAGTAAGCTCCTACTCATTCCTTGTATCCTGCTTCAACTCAACATATACATACCAAGCATGCATGTAACTATGCAAAGTAGAGTATAACTTATGTACCCATAGAGATGGTGGTAAAGCATCTTGCCCCTGTCATATACTTCCTCTCACAATTGTGGACATGTACCATGGGGAAATATTCCCATCATAATCTTGTACTAATGATGGAATATTGGTCCTAGAAAACCTTTTCAAGAAATCCACTCTTTTCTCCTGCTAACCAAGTAAGTCTTCCCTATGTATAGCCTACCGGTGTAGTGTGGTCCTTAGCAAGGTGTATACCATCATATTTATCCTATCCCCATTATTGCACCACTATCCTTCCATCGTGCACAAGATAGATTGGAGTTTCTCTTCCCAATATACTTCAATAAACTGACATTACCCAACTACCTAATGAGTCACGGCCTAATGAACCTTGTCACTCTTTCTCGAACCTCACAACAAACCATTTTGTAAGTAATATGAGCCCAATTTTCACAATTCCAGCTAGTAGTGTAACTTAGGGACTTGACATCTTCCCAATGAAGTACACCCTATTTTGATGGTTCCACATTCTATGGGTTACACACTGTATTCTCATAGATTCTATTTAGATCTTCTTCATTGATTGGTTTTATGTAAGTTGCAATCGTCAGATCATCCATTAGTATCAAAACACGCTCATCTGTATTCTCAAATCTCACATAGCACTTATTAAAGTATGTATGGTTTTGCGTTGTTGTCATAACACCAAGGATGGCCTATCCATGCAAGAAAGTTGTCTACTTCAACCAACTCTAATACCTAAAAATCACCTTCAAACTTGGTTTATTGTATGATGATAAAATATTCCTTCATCAACCCAATCAACATATCCCTTGTCTTGTTAACCATGTACAACACATTTGAGGATGGCTACAAAAATTCCTTCCTATCTGGTTCTAAGCATCAAGTGTGATGGCATTTACTTACTGCGCATGTATCAATGAGATGATATTACTTACTAGACACCCATTTATCACTGCATCAATGTGATATCTTTGTCATATATATGATCATGAAGAGGTAAGTTGGAATGAAGGGTTTAGTGCTCCCTTTCTACACCTACGTGTGGTATATTATCTTGTAACCATTCTCATAACATAGGTATGATGTTATCCTAGCTAATTATTTTACAAAACTCCCTAAGGCCATCCACATCCTTCTATGGTAATTTAGTATTCCTCACGCATTCCCTTTCACACACTTGCTCTTTCGGACACTACATTTCTCTCTGGAGCTCCTTGATGATGCTCATAGTCTCATGATATACCTCCTTTTGTTATCTCGCATATGGATACTTTTTATGAATAACATCCTCCCTTCTCTTGAGCGGTATTTATTTTCCTTGCTCGCATACGCATGCACTTGCCTCTATGAGCGTAGTGACCAATAATGGCTGAGAATCTTGCTGCTAGATGAATTATTAGGAATCCATTTCCCTTGATTGGCATGTTTAATGTTAATCATGGCCACTCCCTTATCATTCTTATTATTCTTGCACATGTGGGCATATAGATAAGGACAATCAAGACCTAATATAATATGTGCATACTTTATTCTTTGGACACTCGTGTTGATAGTGATCAGGTGACCCACAAGTGTAACATGTTCCTCATGTAAACCTTTCTTGGCCACCATATCCTCTACTTTTGTATCCACATTTAAAGCATTCATTACCATTGTTGTGCCCTTAATTATTATGTCCCTCTTACATTTTCATGAGCTACTCTCTACACTCATCGGCATAACCCTATTTCAAAATCCTCATGAATTTGATCAATCAGATGATAATTAGTTGTGTCATGAGTATGTGCATGACATATTTTATAATAAACAAAAACATTCTTCCGCATAGTGTGTTTTAAAAGCGTACAATTACGGACATCATGATTCATATGAAAAATCTCACAAGATGTCAATAGCACACACACATTCTTGGACGAACAACTATCCTTTTAATGTCCTTCTACTTCACAATTGGTGCACCAAAATCCACTGTGTGTCTCATGAGCTGAATTGACAAATAACTTCTCCAACCGAGTGGTCATTTCTGAAATTTGAGATTCAAGGAATGGGCTTACCCTTGTGTCTACACTTCTAACCACTTCAGCACACAATGTTACTTCCAAAGCCTCATGGGTGAGTGAATGTCTTATCGACATCACCCTTCAAAAAGGTGTCAAAAATCCTCCTATAAACCATTTTACATGATGGATGTCATAGGAAATATTGGATATAAAGGTATTCAAATGTGCATCATACTCTCTAACACTCTCATACAAGCCCTTATTAATGTCCTTAAACACACTAATGCTTTGCTGCTCAAACTTAGGTATATGGAATTCAACTAATAAATCACTTGCGGTGCATCATAGTCCACTACTATCTAGTGTAGATCATACTTCCTATACCAAATATGTATGCTACCTAAAGTGTGGTTGTAAAATGACTAGCATTCGATCTGGAGTTGTTATTCCTTTGGTCCTCCATAAAATTTCACACTTGTGCACATGCTTTGCTACATCTTCCACACCTCGATACTCTAGAAAATGAAGGGACATATCAAATAATATCTAAGGGGTCTACTATTGTGGTTTTTGAGGTTTTTGTTGGTTTTGTGGTCATTGTCCTGAGTGATGCGGACCCTAAGCCTAATCTTCCACTAGGATTTCCTCCATGTAGTAGAGGACCTAAACCTCCCAAGCCTCTTTTTGTCACCTAGGGACCTATAGAAGTATTACCTTTCATCCCCATAGGAGTTCTCAACTACACATCAACCATTTTTCTTGTTACTCCACCTATAGGATTACCCCCAATGGGTAGCATGCCATTGTTATGTCCTATCATAGTGCCTACTGATATTATTTCCAAACAAAATTTGTCCAAACATGAGATCTTGTTACACTACCACATGCACTACCTTTATCTATTATGCCTCTTGTGGTGATGCTAACATGTGCCTACCTATATCTCTAATCCAACATTGTGATCTTTGATTACCTTCCTCTCGCCATCACTATGATGATATTCTATAACAACTTCTAAATACTAAGCACCATGCACAAGGGATAGGTGCCAGACTGGGTCAAATGTGTCCCAATGGTTCTCATTCTCTACTTAGATTTAGTCATATCATATGCCAAAGGGTTCCTTCTATTATGCTTCCCTAATATAAGAATGGCATGATCATGTGGTCCCTCACCTTCTTCGAGGGTTCTCATCACTCTTGTCGACATCATTCATCTTAGTCTTAACACCTCTTTAACTTCCCTCTCTTGCACATCATTATACCCGTATAATCTTTCTTCTTCTCTCTCTCTCCATTTCTTTCACTTTGACCAACACCATCCTTCCAAAACTTGTTTCATGCCCCTATGCACAATGGATTTTTATCCTTCCATAGGTAAATTATCCATCCTCGAGATCTTTCAATAAGGGTAACACATCAAGTATGATCTAATTTTATGCATAAACTAGAACTCATCTTCTTCTCGGCATGATTATGTTTAAATCACGTACTCCAAGGTATTATTATGAAACACATCTTCACACCAACAATATACAACTCTTTTTCATGATGAATCTAAATCAAAAAGTGCTTGGTATATATCTGGCTCCACACTTGTTTATTTCTAGCTGGTCACCCTTGTTTTGTGAGTAAGTTAATAGCCACTTGTACAAATCTCTGGAAAGAAATTGAAGAACATCTCATATAAAGAATCACATAGATTTTACTTCACCCACTTGTGATCATTAAAATCTTATTCGGTGTTGTATCTCTGAGAAAAAATTTCATGTCTTTCATCCACCCAATGCTCAATATTATCCAATTATATCGAACACCATATAAACACGACATCGTGATGAATAGAATGAAAATAGGTCCCGATAACGGAACCAAAATGTAGTATTTTTATTTACCAATGCTTAGTTAGACACATTGTAACTTCATCTAGGAAGAGGTGCGAATGCCTACCTCAAGTGCGTGTAACCAACGTGTCCCTCTCTAGTTACTTATCAAGATTTGGGTTGAATACATAGTCATCATAACATGAATGAAGATAATAACACAATATAGTAACAAAAACACATATAATAAGGAAACTACTCAAAATAATTTAATAAATCAATGGTTAGTGCATTTTCTTTGGATAAATTCCTTATACACGTAATTTATGTTGATACACATAAACTTTCTCCTTTCTCATATTATTCCACCACTCCCTCATACTACAAATCAATATTTTGTAATTTTTATTATAATAACAAGCATAAGATTATACACATGAAAATTCTTCAAATTTAATGTGTTAAGAACTTGAAATTTTGATGTGGTGATGTTAAATGCAAATCCAAGCCAACAAGATAACTTGTGATTAATATTTATTGTTCCCTTGAAAAAACGTATAGAATGATCTAAGATAATCGTGTTTAAAGGATGGTGTGAAACCACCTAATCTACCATATTTTATAGTTATTTAATTTAACTACTATATTGGTTCAAAATGGGATGCACATATGTATCTTCTTAAAAGAAAGAAGAGTTTCACATTCATTCCCCTAATATTTTATCCGCTTTTAGAATTTTTCTCCTTGATCCCTTCTTCACCACTCCTCTTTCTCCATGATGTTTCCCTCCTTCAATTTTAAGTTCTTTCAAGACATCCCTATTGAAATATCCATTACACCACTCGCATGTGATTGATATTCAATAAACAAATAGAGTACAAAAATAATAAGGTGACCATAGAAAAATTACTCATCATTCGAATGATTATAGTCCAAAAGTGCATATAATGGTGTAAAAGGTTTTGCCTAACAACCCACTAGGATTTTTTTCTAGTCCTAGTAGATATAAATAAATAAGGTATGAGGTTAGAAAATTGGTGGAATGGAAACCCCTAAGTTCTTGGAAGCTCAACCTAAGAATTATGTGTATTCAATCCCCCTCGTGAGTACTTGGAAGATAAGCCTAATAATTTTGTGTGGTAAATAGAAGTAATTTCATATTCAATAACAAAATTTACTCCATAATTTAAAACATGACTGTATTTTATTGATATGGTAAATAATTTTTGAGGCAGTATTAAGAAAAATATATTTATGCAATTTGAACTCATCAGGGACCAATGCTGAATTTTGATATTCAAGGTTACATGTCTCAAAACAATTAGGTGATGGTCAAAAAAATATGTGAATGTCATTTGACATTCAACATTTGATATGCATGTAAAAATGTATATATGTATATATATATATATATATATATATATATATATATATATATATATATATACATTTGTGATTTCAAAAATAAATAACTTGTTTAATAAATCCTTGACCTCCTATGCGATGATCCATAGGCGGTAGAGATTAATCCTTACACCTTCATGAACAATTATTACCCATCCCATTGTTAACCCAAAAAATGATTATTTAATCATTCTTACTCCATTTTCCTTATAGAGAACAACATGGACACATAAAATAGGTATCTAATTCATAATAAAAGTCTTAAGTTAACTGACGAGTGTTGGTATTTATTTTTAAAATCTTTTACATAAACTTCTATAGTGGGTTTTTTTCTACTTTAGATTCCATCTTTTATATTTTCTAAATTACATTATAATTACAAATATATGTGGGATTCTTATCTAATTGATTGAATCTAAATGATTTTACCAAACTTAATCTTTATAAATCTTTGGGCCTTTGTTGTATAATTTTATACCAACAAAAACAATGATACATTGGTTTATCGGAGATACAAATATTTTCCATAAATATTGATTGTACACTAATCAATTGGATCTACACTAATCAAATGAAAGATTTAGAAATACCACTAATTTTTTTGATAGAATTAAAACATTGTTTCAAATTAAAACTAAGAATAAAAAATATTACAAAAATTGAAAGAAATGACTCACTAGTGTAAGCTTGCAATTTTGTAGAAAATGAGTTCGACTTGTAACTTTCATATCTCCAAGTTCAACCTTCAAGTTTCACTTTTCTTACAAAATCCCAAATCCAATGTTTGTAGTTTACTCTATATTTACAAGAAATCAAACCAAAAAAAAAAAAAAAAAAACTAAATAAAATTAATATATATATAATATGCCAAATTGGGTTGAGAAGGTCATGATGAGTTCGATGATGTGTAGAAGGAGGATACTTTTCTCCAAGAACAACAACACTCAAAATAATGAAAGGAAATTATTATTGGCTAAGTCTTTTTAAGGAATATTATAAAAGGGTAAAAAATGTAAAAGTGTGCCTTTTTCATAGGTAAGGAAAGGCTAGCATCTCTACCTCTCAACCCCATCTCTGTAGATCAACCATTCATACTGATGGGGATTACATTTTATTGGGGTAACAATTTGCATGCAAGCTTGGGTCAAGTGGATCCTCATAGCCACATATTACTTCACCAAGAGGATAGATGTAGTTTCTTTGAAGGAAGAAAATGAGTCTAGGATCTTGGAATTTTATGAAGGTATTGTGACGAGGTTTGGTGTTCCTTCCTCAATTGTTTCTAATAATGTTTTGGCCTTCCTTGGCACAAAAAATATCTGATTGGTTGTGAAGAATGGGATATATTTGAACACATACTCAAATTACTATCCCCAAGGCAATGGACAGATCGATCTAACAAAAAATAACCTTTTGAGGGTTATAAAGAGAAAATTGGAATAAAATGAAAGAACATGGAACATGAAACTGAAATCAGCCTTATGAACTAATACTTGATCACTCCTAAGAGGTCAATTGACATCTCACCCTACAAGATGGTCTATGGTAAAGAAGCTAAACTGTTAATATCTCTTGAGTTACCATCCATAAAATTCATTAATCAACTCAAAATGTTTGAGGTGGAGGCCATGGAAATTAGACATTCATAGCTCATGGAGCTAGAGAAGTTAAGGGATCAAGCTTGTGTGGTGAAACAATGGAGTTAAATAAATCTCGGGTAAAGAGGTGTTTTGACATGAAAGTAGTGGCTAGTATCTTTCAAGAAGGAGGTATTTTCAAAAAATGGGATCAAGACAGAGCCAAACTAGGAAGGTGCTCAAAGTTTGATGCTATATGGAGTGGCCCCTATATTATTTCGAAAAGCCGCATAATGCTTTCCAATTTTAAAAATTGGATGAAGAAGAGCTTAGGATTCTAATAAATGTAATCTACATTAAACATTACTTTTGAACCAAAGGTTCTATCTTGTACATATTAGTTTAATTTTAATTCCTTCAAGTTATCTCAAGCATGTTACTTTACTATTAGTATAGTTTTCATTTCCCTAAGTGTTCTTGAGTTGGGAAATTAAGTGGACTTGGGAAATTAAGTGTTCTTCGAGTTGGTTATAAATCCACACGATGAAGGATGAATCCCCAAAACAAAAGACACAATAAAAGGAAGAACTAATGTTAGGTGCCCACACCTTATAAAGGAAAACATGTTTAAATGTGACTAAGGTTGGAAACTACAATAGACTAACTTAGTGTCCCAAAGGTTTCCCGATTGTAGTTTTGTGTGTGTTCTCATAAACCTATGGAACAATGAAACATAGCCATACATTTAGTGCATATGAGTGAAGGAGAAGGAAAGGCATTCGTGATATAGAGGGAGAAATGAAAATCAAAGTGTGGAAGTTTTCAAATATGCGGGAAGCTTTATAAATATTTGGGTCTGGAAGTTTTGTATAAAAAACACCAAACAGAGAAAACCCGTGGAAGTCAAGTAGGGATGGTACCGAATGAGTAATAATGATTTTAGGTCATAATTTGCATCCTGGAGCTCTAATTTAAGAAAAAAATGTTGCATTTTCTTCGTTTCTTCAAGATCTTCATGGCCACATATGGAGTTGTGGGGTTGGAGGAATTTTAAAGATAAACCATGAGAGCTTGAGAAATACATGGGAAACATATATTCACTTGTTTTGAAGCACCCAACCACCTCACCTACCAAAATTAAAATCCCGAGATGGTTCCCATACCTTTTCCTACGAATCTTGATGACGTGTTGCGGAAGATAATGACTACTTGTCTCATGGAGTAAATGGAGACAAGCTTTATGGGTGGTGGATTCGTCTCAATCGATTCCCTCTCATCTCGCCTTCTCTTATATTCTCAGTTTATTTAAATGTAAGTGTTTGGGCATGTATTATAAGTTCCTTTCATCAAAAATCCATAATCTTCCCTGGAGCAACACATTTTATTTCTTTTAGACCTCTGTAACTTCACATTTTCTTAAGATATCAACTTTGTGCTTGTGCTTTGTAAGCATGATGGTGACTTATTGAATGCAAGACATTTGTGACTATTTTCCATTTGAATGTTCTCCATTTGTTGTGGATGTGTATCCTCTTGTTTCTCATTAATTTTTGTTCATTCACGCCCCTTAAAACTCTGTGCTTCTATTAAAATATCTACCTATATGTGGTTGTTGGAGTCTTTATCGGTTGGATTTGATCCCCTGTCTTGGTGTTGGCACATTGCCATTATTTCATTTACATCTATATTTCTTCCCTCTCAACACTAGATCATGTACATCCATTTTAGTTTTAGTTTTAGTTTATAGATTTAGTTGTGATTTGAGTAGTTAGGTTAGTGTGTGTTGAGCTATGGAAGAATGAGCCAGCTACTAACCTTTTGAGGTATATCTCAAGGAGAAAATTCCAACACTGAAAGACAATCCCATGTTACCCAAAAGTTTGTTGTTCTTCCATGACCATACCAAGGTGTTGTTATTACTTTTGTGTGTTAACACTTCTTTAGAACATTCCATAAATATTTCTAGTAAGGAAAATGTGTTTCAATTTCCTCCAACATGAAAACATGATTTTAGTTGGAAATTGTTCTAACTAAATTATGATTAATTTATTGTATTCTTGAGATCATTTGTTATTTTCATGTTTTTCTCATCCAATTGTGTTTCTCCTTTGGTTTGAGTAAATCCATATTATAGGCCATAAAAGCGACCCTCTCTAGTTTTTTGTTGGAAATTGTTATTACTAAATTATGATTCATCTATTATCTTCAACAGATCATTTGTTATTTTCATGTTTTTCTCATCCAATTGTGTTTCTCCTATGGTTTGAGTAAATCCATCTTATAAGCCACTTTGAAATGATCATCTCTTTACTTAGGAAGGACTGAGGGGTTTCCATTACGCCAAAGTTTGTCTAGGGCTTGATCTTGACCTCATCTCTTATTTATTGGTATCTCCGATTAGTGGAACCTTTGTAGATGGCTCAAGGTAGCACCTTTAGTAATTATACATACAATTGAACCACAACCCATTCGTTAGATGATATCTAATTTGATATACTATAAGACAAACTTAAAATTATTAATAATATAACTAGATAGTTTGTAAAAACAATATATTTCATCTAAGTTTGATTTTTTTAGTAAGTAATTAAGACTTTAAATTTATTTAGGATCATATCAATAATTTAATATTAAAATTGTGTTTGCATTTCCTCTAACATGATAGATTTTGTTGGAAATTGTTCTTATTAAATTATGATTCATCTATTGTCTTCAATGGATAATTTGTTATTTTCATGATTTTCTTATCCAATTGTGTTTCTCCTTTGGTTTGAGTAAATCCATCTTGTAGGCCACGAAAAAACAATCATCGCTAATTTGAATAATATTTTTAAATATATTCTTGTAAACCAAAATATTAGATTGTTTGTAAAATCAATATGTTTCATTTAATTCTGAACTCTATAATAAATAATTAAGACTTTAAATTTATTTATGATCATATTAATAATTTAATATCAAATTTGTGTTTGCATTTCCTCTAACATGATAGATTTTTGCTGGAAATTGTTCTTACTAAATTATGATTCATCTATTGTCTTAACAAATCATTTGTTATTTTCATGTTTTTCTCATCCAAATGTGTTTCTCATTTGGTTTGAGTAAATCCATCTTATAGGCCACGAAAAACATCATCTCTAGCTGAATAATATTTTTAAATATATTATTGTAACACAAAACATTAGATTGTTTGTAAAATCAATATATTTCATTTAAGTCTGAACTTTATAATAAATAATTAAGACCTTAAGTTTGTTTATGATCATATTAATAATTTAATATTAAAATAGTGTTTGCATTTCCTCTAACATGGTAGAGTTTTGTTGGAAATTTGTTCTTACTAAATTATGATTCATCTATTGTCTTCAAATGAGATCATTTGTTATTTTCATTTTTTCACATCCAATTGTGTTTCTCCTTTGGTTTGAGTAAATCCATCTTATAGGCCACGAAAACGATCATCTCTAGTTGAATGATATTCTAAAGATAAGGAGGTAGAAATTATTGAAGACCATATATCAAAAATATTGTTGGGTATTTATGGAGATCACACATGAAAAACAAAGTTGATTAACAACCATTACCACCATTGACCTTCTAGATTGTTTGTTTTGCATGTGAAACAAACATGTTTGGATAGAACTCATTGTTGTTTATTAGAATCAAAATGGAAATTTGTCAAACCACTTTTTTTTCACCATAATTATCATGTCAATATTAAAAAACTATTGTGTAAATATAGAAAATGTGTATATAGTATTAGCAAATGACATTTAATGAATCACTTTGGTTAGTGCATTTACTTTCGATAAGTTCCTTGTCGACATCATTTATGTTAATACACATACACTTGCTCTTGTCTCATCTTCTTCCCTCATTCAACGAAGTTGTATAATGGAATTTTTAATAATAACAAACATAAGATTATACATGTGATAATGCTTCAAATTTAATGTGTAAAGAACTTGCAATGTTGATGTGGCGATGTCAAATACAAATCCATGAAGGGAACTTGTGGCTAATATCTATTATTTCCTTGATAAGCGTAGAGGATGGCCTAAGATAATAGTATTTAAAGATGGCGGGAAACCACATGATTTTCCATGTTTTGTAGTTATTTAATTCAAATATCTTTGCATCCGGATCGAGATGGGATGCTCATAGATATCTTCTCAAAAGAAAAAAGAGTTTCATATTTGTTTCCCTAATATTTTCCCCTCTTGGAATTCTCCTCCTTCAATCCCCTTCTTCACCACTCCTCTTCCTCCTTCAATGTTTCCCTCCTTCAAGTTTTTGTTCTTGGTACATCCTTATTGACATCTCAATGCACCACTCACATGTGATTGCTAGTTAATAAATAAATGGACACAAAAATAATAAGTAGACCCATAGAAAAATTATTCATCAATCAAATGTTGTGATCAATGGTGCATATGATGCTATAAAAGGTGTTGCCTAGCCATCCATTGGGGTTCCATTCCTAGGAGATACTAATAAATAAGGGATGAGGTCGAGAACTTGGTGGAATGGAAACCCCTTAGTCCTTGGCGGTGAAGCCTAAGAATTTTGTACATCTAATCTACCTCATTCCTGGTAGCTAAGCCCAAGAATTTTGTGTGATGAATCCCTGCAATTTCGGATTCAATAAAAATGAAAAATAAATTACTTAATTTTCATAAATATTTGGGATTTTGTTGTATAATTATAAACCAAAAATAATAATTTGCTACATTGGTTAATCATAAATACAAATATTTTCTATAAATATAAATCAATTGTACACTAATCAATTGGTTCTTCACTTGATCATATGAAAGATAAATAGAAACACCATTAAATGTTGGGAGAGCATTAAATCATTGATTCAAATTACAATTAAAAATGAAAATATTACAAAAATTAAACAAAAGGACTCACTAGTGCACACTTGCAATTTTATAGTAAATGAGTTCCAACTTGCAGAATCTGCCGTATCTCCAAGTTCAACCTTTAAGTTTCACTTTTGTTGTAAAATCCCAAATCTAATTTTTAGTTAAATATATATTTGCAAGAAATCAAACATATATCTAAATTTTAAGACTTGATTTTCAGGACCCTATTTACACGTTTAGAATGACTGAAAAAGCAGATTAAAACAATTTGGTGGATTTTTGAGATTTTAGTTTTAAAACATCTCTAATAAGTAAAATTTGCTTTTCTAGTAGCTATTGATCTGATTTTTCTAATTTAGTGGATGAGAACTCACCCAATATTATGTTTATAAATTGGCGTTTCTTATGCTTTCTTTGCACCGTATTGAAAATGGAGTCTTCTTCTTCGCGTAGAGTGGCTTGTATTTGTTTGTTGTTGTTATTCTCTATTTCTCTATGTAGTACAATCTTCGCAAGAGAAATTGAAGGTAATTAATTAGAAAGAGTATTATTATATGGTTTTTGATGACAAGTAAATTAAGAAATAATGACATTGTAATGCGGCGGAGCGATTGTAGGGAATATGATCCATTTGAATTCTTTGGTGTTGCGAAAGCATTACTATAAAGGATGTTGTAAGAATTTCCCACATTCTCCTCCTCCTCCTCCTTCACAATTCGCAGCTCCTACTGTTAGATATGCAGAAATCATAGCCTAATATTTTAGCCGTGGATTCCGTAGCTAACATTTAGGAAGTTATTTTGTAATTAAACACACTAGATGATATGTGTATGTGCTTTGGAAAATGTTTTCCATCTGTAGGATGAAGAGTAGAGATAGGGTAGTTTGAGTTTGAGTTTGAATAAGACTCTGTTTATTGTTATTCTATAAAGATTGTATTCTACGATTGAGCGAGCACAAGCAAATAAGAATAAGAAATAGATCAATTACATCGTTGCATTTCTGTGTTCTATTTAAGAGTGCTAATAATTTTCATGGTATCAGAGCAGTGTTGGTGAAGTGTTTCTGCAGAGAAGTATCAAAAGTTTAAGACAAAGAGATGGCCACATTTGTTGCAAGAGATCCTCATAGGATGGTAGAATGATTTGATGGCATTGGATTTAATCTCTGGAAGCTCAGAATGAAGATGTTGCTGCTTTGAACAAGGATCTACTCAATATAGTTGAAGGGATTGAGATTAAACCCACCCAGGATGTAGATTTGATCAGTAAGTGGGAGTCAAAGGAAGGTAGGGCTCGTTCCTATATACTTTTAAGTTTGAGTGATAATGTGCTTTTACATGTAAGTGAGGCAAAATCAGCAAAGGAAGCTTGGGATCAATTGATCAAGTTATATGAATCAAATGATGTTAGCACAAGATTATATCTTAGGAGAAGATTTTTTCAGTTAAAGATGCAGGAAACACAAAAGATATCAGATTTTACAAATCAGTTTAAGTCTCTCAAAAATCAATTGGTAGCATGTGGATCAGTGATTGCAGAAGAAGATGTTGTCATGTCGCTTCTTGGGAGTTTGCCAGAATCCTATTCTGGACTGGTAGTAGCACTAAGCACCCAATCTAACTTGGATTTGACAAAAGTAATAGCAGCACTACTTCAAGAAGAAATCAGAAGGAAGGATGGGGCCTAAATGATGAGAATCCTACGGAAGATTTGTTTTCAGCAGGATATAAGGGCAAAGCGAAAAGGAAGAGTGACAACAAATCACATCCCTCCCAGTCTAATGTCTCAAAGAATGGTAAAGACACAAAGGAGGAGAAAAATAAGGGAAATTTCTTTCATTGTGGAGCTCCTGGGCATTTTAAGAAACAATGCCGTAAGTGGTTAGCATGGGTAGAAGAGGTAAAGAAAAAAGGAAGTCTGTTGAAGCTAACATGACCGTAAGCAATGACCAAGAAAATTTGTTTTCGGCTGTCACAACCCCAAGTTCTGATGTTTCTAATTGCTGGTATTTAGATTCGGGAGCAACTCAACATATGACACCTGAGAGAAGTTGGTTTATGGCATATACAGAAGCACCCAAAAGTAAGACTGTCAATCTTGGAGATGATAGCAAATGTGAGATGATCGGAATTGGAGATATTCCATTGCAAATGCCGGATGGTGGATACAAGAAAATACGAACGTATGGTATGTACCTGCTCTTGTCAAAAGTCTTTTATCAGTGAGAAAAATTACCGATGCTGGCATAATTGCACAGTTTGACAGCAAGGAATGTGTCCTAAAGGATGTTGAAGGAGTAATTGTTGCTATGGGAATCAGAGATGACAATCTATACAAGTTATGTGCAGCAGTACCTGATGTGGTGTTAACAGCAACAAATAATGAAATATCTAACTCAGTTCTTTGGCATCATAGATTCGGACATGCAAATCCTCATTCGCTTCAAATGTTAAAATCAGAGCAGCTTGTGGAAGATTTTAATTTGCATCTACCAGTTGAGTTGGGAGTGTGTGAAGGTTGTTGTTTAGGAAAGCAACATAGATTCCCCTTCCCAAGAAAGGTGCAACACGAGCTAAGGAGCAAATGGGGCCGGTGCATTCGGATATCTGCGGTGCAATGAAAACAATTTCACACAACGGGCAAGGTATTTTATCACCTTCATTGACGATTCTTCTAGAATGACCTTTGTTTATTTTATCAAAAATAAATCATGTGCATTAGAGATGTTTAAGGTTTTAAAGCATTTGGTGAGAAGCAGTCAGGAAAACCTTTGAAACAACTCAGATGTGATAATGGGGGTGAATATACCTCAAATTCTTTCAAAATTTTATGTGCAAAAGAAGGTATCAAACTTGAGTATATTGTTCCTTATTCACCGCAACAGAATGGTGTTCGCTGAAAGAAGGAATAGGACTCTTGTTGAAAGTGCTAGATGCATGCTTAAGAGTAGTGGATTATCTAATATTTTTTGGGCTGAAGCAGTCTCTAGTGCAGCATATATACAAAACAGGTTGCCAACTGTTGCATTGCATAAGAAGACGCCTTATGAGGCATGGCATGGAAGCAAGCCAAGTGTCAATGACTTAAGAATTTTTGGTTGCATAGCATATGCACATATACCAGATGAAGAAAGAAAGAAGCTAGATGACAAAATCAAGAAGTGTATAATGGTTGGATATAGTTTGAATTCGAAGGGATATCGAATTTATGATCCTATAACACATGAGATTCTAGTCAGAAGAGATGTCATTTTTGACGAAAATTTAGTTTTGCACAAATCAGCAGAGATGGAAAATGCTAAGGATTCAGAAACAAGGCCTTATGATCTCGGATCTGATGAAGAATCTGAGCATGAGAATTCTACTCCAGCGAGACCATTACAAGTTGCAACTACATGCCCATAGGATATGTACAAGGAGAGCAACAGCTTCATAGATCAACAAGACTACGAAAACCCACTCAAAAGGCATCTGAATCATATGCACTTAGTGTAGAAGTTGATGAACCACTCAGTGTTCAAGAAGCACTTCAAAGTATTTATGCAGCAGATTGGAGGCAAGCAATGGATGCTGAATATGAATCACTCATAAAAAATCAGACATGGGAACTCATGATTCTTCCACCTAGAAGAAGAGTGGTTGGATGCAAGTGGTTATTCAAACAAAAGTACAAGTCTGATGGGTCGATAGACCGCTACAAGGCTCGATTGGTGGCAAAAGGATACACCCAAATTGTAGGTTTGGATTATCATGACACCTTTTCTCCTGTAGTCAAGATAACATCCATCAGAGTTCTGTTAGCAGTGGCAACAACCTTGGATCTTCATGTACATCAGCTAGATATAAAAACTACATTTTTAAATGGATTCTTAAAGGAAGAAGTTTATATGGAACAACCAGAAGGCTACATACAAGAAGGAAAGGAGCAGTTAGTATAGCAGGCTTCAGAAAACATTGTATGGATTGAAATAGTCTTCAAGAGCATGGTATGAGCGTATTGATGGGTTTCTCCAAAATGAAGGATATGTAAGTTGCAATGCTGATTCAAATGTCTACATAAAGCATATTGGTGAGTCTCTAGTCATCTTAGCCTTATATGTTGATGACACCATCATTATGAGTAATGATTTTAAGATGTTAGGCATGTTCAAGTCTCAATTAGCTGCAGAATTTGAGATGAGTGATCATGGTGAGATTCATTATTGCTTGGGCATTCAAATTTTAAGAGATAGGGAGAAGAGAAAAATCCATCTTAGTCAAGAAAGGTACATTAGGAACATTCTCAAGAAATTTGGGATGGAAAATTGCAAGCCAGTAAGTACTCCAATGGAAGTAGGAAACAAACTTTCACTGGACATGTGTCCCAAAACACAAGAAGAAGAAAGTTATATGAGTATGGTTCCATATCAGAATGTTGTTGGGAGCCTAATGTATGCAATGGTTTCTAGCAGACCTGATATTGCACATGCTGTAAGTATTGTGAGCCAATATTCCAGCAATCTTGGACCACAACATTGGGCAGCAGTTAAAAGAATTTTCAGATATCTACAAGGAACAACTAAACATGGCATAAGATTCAGTGGGAGTTTAGAAAAATCTCTGCAACTTACTGGATATTGTGATGCAGATTGGGCAGGGGACGTTGATAGTAAAAGATCAACTTCAGGGTTCTATTTTATCCTTGGTGGAGGTGCAGTTTCGTGGGCAAGTAAGAAACAACGATCTGTTTCTCTCTCCAGCTGAAGCGAGAATATATAGCAGCATGTCAAGCTGCAAAAGAATTGATTGGGTTGAGAATATTGTTGCGGGACATCGAGGTTACTCGGTTCGAACAAACAATATTAAAGTGTGACAGCCAATGTTGCATAACCATGACGAAGAATTCAAAGTATCATGGGAGAGTTAAACATATAGGGATACAATATCATTTCATTCGTGAACAAATTGAGAACAACACTATCAAAATGGAGTATTGTGCATATCCGAGATCTTTGGTGGCGGATGCATTGACAAAGGCATTACCAAGAAATAAGTTTGAGTTTTGCAAAGAAGGATTCGATGTGATACAAGCTGGTTGACAAATATTTGGCTAAGTGGGAGTGTTAGATATGCAGAAATCATAGCCTAATATTTCGGGATTCTGTAGCTAGCATTCAGGATTTTGTAGCTAACATTTAGGGAAGTTATTTTGTAATTGACAGCACACTAGATGATATGTGTATGTGCTGGCAAATGTTGTCCATCTGTAGGATGAAGAGTAGAGATAGGTTAGTTTGAGTTTGAGTTTGAATAAGACTCTGTTTATTGTTATTCTATAAAGATTGTATTCTCTGATTGAGCAGAGCACAAGCAAATAAGAATAAGAAATAGATCAATTACAGCAGTTGCATTTCTGTGTTCTGTTTTAAGAGTGCTTATAATTTTCATTACCAATGTATAACCGATATTTTCAAGCTTATTACTTATAATTATAACAGTTCTATGAGGCACGCTATGATTTGAATAAAGCCTCTCGCTGTAATGGATCTATTATATTAATTGATGGGATATATATTATTAATAAGAGTTTCCTTGATCTATGCCTCTACATGAATATGTAACATTAAAATTGTAGTTCTTAAATTTAATGATTAAGGCATTATATTGGACATGATGGAAGTCTATATATAATTTGTAAAATCATTTGGCTACAAATATAACGTATTAAATCTATTTATGAAAAACATGCCACGCTATGATTTGAACAAAGCCTCTCTCTGTACAGCACTTCTTTCTTCTCCTGCCCCTTTTTCCTTAATAAATAAAAGGAAACCATTATTAGATCTGTGTTTTCTCCCCTCCACTTGTGCTGTGTTTTGTATTCAATGTTAACTAGCTAATTTGGGATTTGTTCATTTTACAAATATAATCTCAGAAATGTATTATTTATTAGTTACTTTTAAATATGTTCTTCTGACATTAATCATAGTCTGTAAAATATTATATTGTCTGTAAAATCAATATATTTCATTTAAGTTTAGTTATTATAATTAATAATTAAGATTGTAAATGTATTTACGAGCTATATTATTAGTTCAATATAATTTTTGTGTGTTAATTCTGATGTGATATATATTATATTAAAACTTCCTTAATATGTGTCTTCACATGAATGAAAGGATCATAAGACTAATAACATTAAATTCTGAATATTTCATTTAATTCAATTTAGATATTAATTTGGGAGACAATATGGAAAGAGTTATTTCTATTCGTATTACTTCTATCAACTGAGATATGAGATGTGTTGCTGACTTCTCAAATAGCTTCTTCTATTTTAATGTGCATTAATTTTGAGATAATGGAGTTGCAACTTATAAATTCGAGGGTATATGCAATTTTTGTTTTATATGTTGTCTTTTTTATTGTAAAATTTGTAAAAGACGTGTTATTATTTTTAATGGTAAGATTTAAATTGTGAATAGGTATTATTCCACCCAGGATTTTGTCCAAGTTATAACATATAACACATGGACCAAGCTCATTCTTTTATTTAGAACACAACTATATCAACGACCATCAAAGAGTTAATTTATAACACAAACATGTTGGTCAAACATATATAATTCTATTGTGGAGGCATCAATGATTCTAATGTGCCCACATTGGTCTCATGCACTCTACATCCAATGTCGTCTCGTTAAAGATTTACAATATTAAGATTTGTTATAATTTTGTTTTTCAATAGTTTTGAAGATTGTTATAAGTTGTTTTATAATTTTTTAATTTTTAGTGGTGAGATTATTCTCAATTTAATAATCCACATGGATGAAATTTACATAATTAAGATAACTATAAAAAAAGTAGAGAGGAGATACTTTCAAAACAATATAGGCACTATAATAATAAGATAGAGTTGTTGCTCTATATACAAAAAAATACAAAAATATATTTAGATTTATAACAAAGAGAGTACAAAAACATATTCAAAAGAATTCCATACAAACAACTATAAGCGCAGATTCATTCTTCCAATTTTTGGACTTCATACAAACATATACAATTTTTTTTTATAAAAACAAGCGCATCTATAGATTCATTCTTCCAAATCTCTAGAATTCACTAATGGTTGTGCTTTGTACTCTCTTGCTGCTATTTTCTCCACCCTTTTTAGATCCTGTAGATTTCTATTGTTGTAATACTCAAGCTTTCGCTAGTTCAATTTGGGAAGCTTTAACTTCCTTTTCTTCCTTTTTCTATCTCAAAAATGTTGTTCTATTTTATCTTTCCTCCAGACTTCTATTGTTTTAATACTCTAAGCTTTTGCTATTTCAATTTGGGAAACTTTAACTTTCTTTTCTTCGTTCTTCTATCTCATATCTGTTGTTCTATTTTAGCTTCTCCATTGCATACTCTTTCTAAAATCTAGGAAAACACTTTTTCCCCATAAAATTTTAATTGCCAAGGACCAATCAAATTTTAATTATTCAAACTTAGGCGTTATAGCTTTTACGATCATGCAAGTCAAAACTTTGAGTTATGGGGTTCACTAAAAATAAGTAGTTAATATTGTTGGTGGTTGGGTATTGAATAACAAGAGCAACAATGTTGCTAAGTACTGCCTCAGCTGAAATGATCATGTATGATCCTAAAAGTGAAAATTGAAGAGGGATCGGGAAATAAAGAGTGCATCAGATTGATATTTGGAGCCGAGAAAAACACATAAATTAAAAATGTTTCCCTATTGTGCGATAGAATTACGATAAGTAATGCTAGAGTTAGTTGAAAGTAAGGGTCTTGGTGCTGATTTCATATGAATAACATTCACTATGCAAGAAATTGTAGTTGATGGTGGGTGGAACTTGGTGTAGAATGGAAAATTCAAACTCAATAGATTAGTTGTTGGCTATGTTTATGCTTCATGGAGCAACCCTACGGGTGTTTTTTGCGCTACGTTCCTATGTTGACTTTTGACGGAATCTATGGTGCTTGGTTTCTCAATTTGGTGGGTAAAGCTTTTTTTATGTTATCCTTTGGTGAGATTACTACTTATTAGCAAAAAAAAGATAATGTTAGCATTAAGGATAGCTTTATTCCATACAAAGAGTAATGTGAATATTGAAAACATTCAACATTGTCATCACTACGATCAATCTGTAAATATTGAAGTCCACATATAAATTAATGCTAACCATTGTAATTAATGTTTAAAATTATAGTAATGGAGATAATGACAACCATTGTGGTAACTCACAAATCACCGATAGGAATCTCCATCTCATACATACATATATAGGTCACATTTAGGTATACATATTATAATCAGTTTGTAACAACATTATTACCTAGTTCGAAGATTATTAACTATAACAATGAGGGTGTTTTAGAAAGCTTTTCCGTTACTTTTGTTTACTAGCAATTGTACCGAAGGATGCAATGTAGACGCCGATAGGATGCAACACCTATTGTCAATGTCAATTTTTTCATTAAAAACAAATGGATTTGAGAGAGAAAGTAAGACACGTTGCGCATTGCTAAAGAAATAAAATTGCCATTCCAAAGTGAATAATGCATGAGAACATAACATGCCAGGCAGACGTAAATTGCCAGGTAGTTTAGACCATACATTGGAGTCGCTGAAAATAAGTAATTGTGAATACAGGTAGGAAAAGAGGCGACTTGCTGAAGCACCTGTTGTACTTGTCACACATATATCCATATGTGAGGAACAAAATCATTATTTAAAACAAATGCCTTTGGAAGATTATAAAATATACCTGGCACAAAGATAAAATATTCTAATCGACATACCATTGTAATGAATGCCTGAGAAGATAATATGATAGGGAGAGAAAAATTTTCCGGCAGTTAAGACCATCCATTCGAAGCAGAGAAATAATAAATGGAGAGAAAAGAAACGTAGTTTAACAGGCCTGCAAGATGTAGGGGATAATAAGTTTCCTGAGAGATAAATGTTCTGCTATTTAGGGGGAAGAAAATAAACACTTGGAGGTTACAGCTTGTCACATTCCGTCAATTGTTTGAGGAAAGCATGAAAATCACACTATCTCATTACAATGCGATGTAAAACCTGAAACAATGCTATGGAGAATGAACTGAAAGGTTTACAAATTTCACCACAAATAGCGTGTGTTTATGCATGCAGTTAATAATTTGGAAACTTGGAAGATGTATTGATTCTTATAGCAAATGGGATGTAACCATTTCCCAAAACCACTGTAGTTCTCAATACTCGATTGTGGCAGTAGAGGATTACTGCCCATTATTTATTGGTGCATGGAGCGGCCGCCCTTGACCAAATGGCACTCAATGAAAGGAGACCCAACATAGAAACGTGCCCTAAAACTCGGCCGTCTGCAGCCATGCCTGTGACGGCACACATTAAAATCTTGTCCCCCATCCATAGTGTTTCAATTAAATGTATCATCTACCCTAGCAGCGCAATAGGGGATTACCAGGCCAAGGGTGTTCAACAGGAGCCTCACAAAAAATAGAAGCTTCACAGTAAATCCTCCGACGGCCCAAAACAATTCCATGGTCTTACGTGGCGTAAGAAAACCTAACGGCCGTCGATGCCAGCAGTGCAGGTAGGCTCGGGCAAAAGGAGATGCATATCAACGTGAAATATTGTATATATTTGTATTACTCACGATTTCATTGTATTTTATGTGATAGCTTTACGGTTATGTCAAATTGAGGCACTGAGTTCCGCACCCATAAATATAGAAGAAGCTTCCCTCTAATGGGAAAATGTTGGCATGAAATATACAAGAACTCCTGCAGAATCCTTTCACTGTAACGTCTTCTTATGTTAGCACCACAAACATGGAATTCGAGCTCATTTCCAGCAGAGGCAGAGATTTTGATCTCAAAGTGTTAAACAAGAGCAGCAATTTCAGCCCTCTTGAATGAATTTATGAGGGAATACAAGATGTCTATCCTCTGCTTCTCAAGCCTTGCAATACTTACAACAACTTGATTAGAGTCTCCATTTTTTAATTTTCCAAATGAGTTTTCCATAGGTAGAAACACATTCACATGCCAATTGTTAATTTGTTAGCTTGGACATTTGTTAGTCCATTTGCTAAGATTAGATAATAGTTATCTTATTGTTGAGAATGTATTTAATTATTTTCTAATTATTGATTTCCTTTAGTAACACCTTGCAACCAAATTTGTTATGGTTGTTAAGTTTGTTATGTATCTCAATGATTGATTGAGAATCGATCTTGACCGTTGGTTTATTAATGAGAGTAGTATAAAAGGAGGTCATTGGGAATTTAGAGAATACAAGTTTTGAGAAGCATTTGCAATGCTAGCAAATGTGTTTGTAAGTTTGCAGTGATAACAAACAATCTTGTAGTGTTAGCAAGGGCGTAGTGATAGCGTTGGGGATAGCAGTGGGGAATATCAGCGGGAGAAGTTGGGAGATTGTCGGAGTTCTACCAAGTAAGAGGCAAGGAATATTTGTATCTCTTAATTTGCTGAAGTTAATATAATTCCTCATCTATAGAACTGGTTTTCCCTTAGGGGTTTTTCCAGGGACAATTTGTCTGAAAATATTGTGTTCTTTGTGTTACGCATTTCTTTCCGTATTTTTATTAGTGAAGTTGTAGTTGTGTTATTTTTCGATATTAGCTATGAATTAGTTTTCAGTAGTTAAATAATCTTTTAAGATAGGAGATTAATAATCAGTGACTGCAATAGAATTTTCACATGGTATCAGAGTTGTGTTAAGGGTAGAAAAGGTTTTCCCTAGGAAAGAAATTGAGGGTTTCTATAACCTAGTTTGATCTCTTTAAATTCTTTTACTTTTATCCTTTGAGATGGCTTCAGCTGGTTTGAGAGATCAGGACAGATTAGATGGTGCCTCGAATTTTGGTGTCTGGAAGGCTAGACTTTCTTTATTGTTGGAAGAGAATGGTATAAAGGATTATGTTACCACTATTGTAATCTGTACCTACAGATGCAACACAACTTGCACATACAAGAAAGAGGATGCCAAGGCGAGGAGGATTGTCCTTGATGGTGTCAAGGATCATATTGTTCCACACATCTCTGAGTTAGATATGGTGAAGAAGATGTGGGATGCCATTCGAATGCACTGCAGAATGCTACCACTAACCGGAAGTGATTCTCAGAGAAAAGTTGAAGAATACCTAGATGAACAAGGGAGAAGATGTTACAAGTTACCTCACCAGGTTTAGACTCATCAAGGATGAGTTAGCAGTTGTTGGAGATAATCTAGATAATGATGAGCTAGTAAGAATAGCCCTAAATGGGTTTACTAAATAGTGGGATGTCTTTGTTCAAGTTGTTAGTGGACGAGACACTTACCGAGTTGGGATCGACTATGGACTGATTTCACTCGGGAGGATTTTAGACTAAGTCTTGTCAATGGAGCTAACAAGAGTCAAAAATTGAGGGAGAAGAAAACGTTGCCCCCCGAAAAGAAAAGCAAAGAAGGGATTTAAAAGGGAAATTCTCAAAAAGAAGAAGGGATTTAGCAAAGGATCAAATTCTCAAAGTGAGAAGAAGAAGGACATGTCTAAGGTCAAGTGCTATGGCTGTCACGAGTTTGGCCACTATGTTAGTAACTACCCACAAAGGAAGAAGAATGATAAGAAGGGAAAGAACCAGGTGGCAGCTTCAGCAAGTGCAGAGGAGCTCTCTAGGAGATTGGAGGATGAGTTTGCACTCATAGCTTGTATGGTCAGCTCAACCTCATAGTGTGTTTGGTATATAGATAGTGGGGCGTCATTTCATATGACAGGAGTTAGAGAGTACTTCTCCAGTTACAGGAGGAGGACACCAATATCCATATTTCTATGGGGAACTTGTCCAAGCTCAACCCAGTTGGGAAAGGGACTATTCAGTTTCAGAGGGAGAATGGAAAGATAGTTCCACTTCATGATGTCTTGCATGTGCCAGGCTTAGGTATGAATCTGATTTTTGTATCTGTTCTTTAGGATAAAGGGTATAATGTACTTTTTAGAGGGACACATGTGTTGATTAAGCACAAGGATTGGAAATCACCCATAACTATTGGAGTTAGGAGTGGTCACCTTTATAGGTTACAGTTTGATACTCCTAAGGCACTTATGAGCAGCAGTAATCCTAGAGATCTTGGAGAGCTATGGCATAGGAGGATGGGCCATATTCATCATGGAGCACTTAAATTGCTTCGTGAGATAGTGACAGGTGTTCCAGAGGTGAGCACAAAGCATGATGATGTATGTAAGGGATGTGTGTTGGGGAAGTTTGCATGAAAGCATCTTTTCCAAGGAGTGACAATAGATCTAAGGGTGTTCTTGATCTAGTACATTCAGATGTATGTGGACCAATGTCGACAAAGTCTCTCAGAGGATATGTGTACTATGTTACATTTATTGATGATTTCTCTAGGAAGACCTGGATATACTTCTTGAAGACCAAGGATGAGGTTTTCAGTCGCTTCCAAGAGTTCAAGGCTCTTGCGGAGAACTCGACAGGAAGGAAGATAAAGGTTCTTAGTTCAGATAATGGAGGTGAGTACAAAGGAAATGACTTCTAGGATTTGTGTACCAGAGAAGGAATCAAGAGAGAGTGGATGGTTCCTTACAATCCACAGTAGAATGGAGTTGTTGAGAGGAAGAACCATTCTATATTGGAGGCAACAAGGGCTATGCTACATGACTAGGATATGCCCCTGCTATCTATGGGCAGAGGTGTGTAGTATAGCAGTTTACATTCAGAATAGGGTTCCACACAAGGTACTAGGGAAGATGACACCAGAGGAAGCTTTCTAACGGAAGGAGCTAGAGGTAGGTCACTTCAGGATATTTGGGAGTTTGGCATATTGTCATATTCTAGAAGATACACGTACCAAGTTAGATCAGACTGCAGAGAAGGGGTACCTTGTTGGGTACAGTGAAACTTCAAAGGCATATAGGATTTTTATTCTAGGGACTAGAAGAATTATTGTCAGACGTGATGTCAAGTTCATGGAGGACAAAGTATTTAGAAGGTCTAGAGATTTTCCAGCAGATGATCAAAGTGAGTAGCCAACAAAATCTCCAAGTCCAAGTCAAGGGCAACAAAGCTCAAGTACAGTTACTAGTACAAGCATAGACTCAGGTAGTGAAGATTCATAGAGTATGGAGCAACTGGTGCAGATAGGATATGCATCTAGAAGATTTAGAGGTTGATATTTCATCCTCTACAGTTGGAAGCAGGAACCGTGAGGTTCAAAACACACAAAGGGATACTCAAGAGTTTGTGGGAGCTCCTAGGAAGAGTACGAGATAGAGGAAAGAACTAGCCAAGTTCAATGACTATGTGGCATTAGTCAACCAGTTGGTAGATAGTGAACCTTCCAGCTATCAAGAGGCTGCACAACATCAAGTATGGCAAGATGCTATGGTTGAGGAATATACTTCAATAATGCATAATGATGTGTGGGAGGTAGTGCCTAGACCAATAGATAGGGAAGTAGTTGGATCACGCTGGATCTTCAAGATAAAGCACGGTGTAGATGGTAGCATCGAGAAATACAAGGCAAGGTTTGTGGCAAAGGGGTTCTCTCAAAAGGAGGGAATAGACTATGAGGAGACATTTGCTCAGTGGCCAGGTATACTTCTATACAAGTTGTAATCTCATTTGCAACACAGATGGGATGGTAGATCCATCAAATGGATGTCAAGATAGCATTCCTTAATGGTGAATTGAAGGAGGAGGTATACATAGAACAACCAGAAGGCTTTGTAGCACACAACAAAAAGACCCACATGTGCAAATTGATGAAAGCCTTGTATGGACTCAAGTAGGATCCTAGAGCGTGGTATGAGTGCATTGATACATACTTGCAGAAAATGGGCTTTGTGAAGAGTGAGGCAGATGCTAACCTCTACTACTTGGTGGTTGGGGGCGAGGCTCTCATTCTTGTTCTATATGTAGATGACTTGTTTCTTACAAGTGCACTAGGGCTCATAGAGGATTACAAGAGGGACCTTACAGAAGAGTTCGAGATGAAGGACTTGGGACTCATGCACTATTTTCTAGGCATAGAGGTGTGGCAGACAGATGGAGAGATTTTCCTTGGTCAAGGGAAATATTGCATTGAAATCTTGAAGAGATTCGAGATGGAGGACTGCAAAGCCATGTCTACACCTATGATCACTAATTGGAGGAAGGTAGATACATCTAAGGACAAAGATGTAGATCCCACCTTATACAAGCAGTTAATTGGTTCACTCATGTATTTGGTCAACACCAAGCTGGATATAGCATTTGCAATAAACTCTCTTAGTCAGTTCATGGTTGAGCCAAAGAGAGTGCATTGGACAGTGGCCAAGCATGTGTTGTGTTATTTGCATGGTTTAGTTGAGTATGGGATCAGATATGTTTGAGGTGAAGGAATCAAGTTGATAGGCTATACTGACGTAGATTGGGTAGGCAGTACAAGATACAAAAGAAGCACTTCAGGGTGTTGTTTCAGTTTAGGATCAGGAGTTGTTTCTTGGTTCAGTAGGAAGCAGAAGTCTGTGGCTTTGAGTTCATCAGAAGTAGAATACATTGCAGCTAGCATGGCGACATGTGAAGCTATATGGCTTCGGAAGTTGCTAGTGGCCTTGTTTGGTCAGAAGGTTGAGACTACTGTGATACACTGCGACAATTAGAGTTGCATCAAGTTGTCTGAGAATCCAGTGTTTCATGATAGGTCTAAACATATAGATATCAGGTATCACTTCATCAGGGATTGTGTACAATGAGGTATTGTTCAGCTACAATACATACCTACAGAGGAGCAGGTAGTAGACATTCTGACTAAGGCATTGGGGAAGGAAAAATTTATCTTCTTCAGAGATAAGATGGGTGTCGTGCAGAATAGCTTCCTCACTAAGAGGGAGTGTTAATTTGTTAGCTTGGACAATTGTTCGTCCATTTGCTAAGATTAGATAATAGTTATCTTATTGTTGAGAATGTATTTAATTATTTTCTAATTATTGATTTCCTTTAGTGACACCTTGCAACCAAATTTGTTATGGTTGTTAAGTTGTTATGTATCTCAGTCGTTAATTGAGAATCGATCTCACCATTGGTTTACCAATGAGAGTAGTATAAAAGGAGGTCATTGGGCATTTTGAGAATACAAGTTTTTGAGAAGCATTTGCAGTGCTAGCAAATGTGTTTGTAAGTTTGCAGTGATAGCAAACAATCTTGCAGTGTTAACAAGGGCACAATGATAGCGTTGGGGATAGCAGTGGGGAATATCAATGGGAGAAGTTGGGAGATTGTCGGAGTTCTGCCAGTAAGAGGCAAGGAATCTTTGTATCTCTTAATTTGCTGAAGTTAATATAATTCCTCATCTGTAGAACTGGTTTTCCCTTAGGGGTTTTTCTAGGGACAATTTGTTTGAAAATATTGTGTTCTTTGTGTTACACATTTCTTTCCGTATTTTTATTAGTGAAGTTGCAGTTGTGTTATTTTTCGATATTAGTTGTGAATTAGTTTTTGGCAGTTAAATAATATTTTAAGATAGGAGATTAATAATCAGTGATTGCAATAGAATTTTCACACCAATGTGCACCCCGCGACTGCAAATGTGTCCCCCATAATAGAGAGCTTTGAACAGGGCTAAAAAGAAAAGGATCCTTGAGATAAGTCAATACTAGGGGCTTCTATTCCATCAGGGCCGCGAGTTTTCTAATGTAGCCAACTGTCTCCACAAGCACCACCACAAAAGCTTTTTTCTAAGACATAGACAACCAATAGAAGTCTCGCCATTAGTGAAAGCCAAAGCTCAGGCATTTGATACAGAGTTGAAAATCCCCAAACACCTCAAACCCTAAAACCTTATAAATTAATCTCTGTATTGAACAGTAAAATACTATTTACAGTCCGTATTGATACAAAAAAGATTTTGGTTTCCCTATTGAAACAATGATTAAAACCCGAATGAGATGAAAAGGTGAGACAACTATTAGTATAAATTGGAACTGGAAATGACCGCGGTGATTAGATGTTTGAAAGCAATCGAGAGAGGATCCTCTGCTGGAAATGGCGCCAATTTTTATTTACGGTATCCCTGTCAATTCAACTGCTCTACTCTCCATTATTGGAGACAGCTGTAATGGTGCCCCTCCACTTGCTTTATGACACATCAATCGAGCAACAACTACTTTTTCGTACGACGTCCTTGTTCCAGCCAGCCTACTTAACTTGCGGTGAAAACTCAACCACGGTGAAACTTGAAAGGTGTAGTTTACACACTAGCGCTATCTTTGTGAATGGTGAAATGTGAAATGTCAGGGTGGGGTTACACAGGTTGCAGTTGCCGAGGTGGAATATTAACTGGTACATGAGTTCTTAAATAAATTTTAATAAATGTCATTATTTTCCCTCGAAAATGTTGAAGGCCGCAATAACATGTTAAATTTTAGGCCAATCAAATTTAAGATAAATGGAATTTTGTAATGATTTTGTTAAAAATTGTGCAGCTTTGCAAATATTTATCATTAATGTGAGAAGTGTTTATTTGTTTATGAAAATAATAACAAGCTCTAATTGGTTGAAAAGTACAAATACTAATAATCTGGTTAAACAAATATGAAGACTATAGTAGAATCTACCTTGGGGCAAATACTAATAATATCAAAATAAAAGTGTAGTAGTAGAATTTAATGATTAAGGCATTATGTACACAATGGAAGTCTATGTATAATTTGTAAAATGATTTGGTTACAATTAAATATATTCATGAAAAACATGCCACAAATTATAAATAAAACATACCATTCATGAAATTATAAAAATACTATTAACAATTATATACTATAATATATATTTTATGATATTTGACTAAGTTTAAGAATGAGTAAACTTAACTGATTTTTGCTACTAAGATGAAGATTAAAAACTACAGATATACAATATATATGAAATGTGTGTGTGTGGGGGAGGAGGCGGGTGGGGTTTGGCGGGGGGGTGTCAATGGGGGTTGGGACGAATGTTCCACCTTCCCCCACACTCTATTGCTAATCCTTTAGGGGTTGTGACACATGCCACAAGCCCCTAGATACTCACCTTTTCCATAGCCTATGGCTGCTCCGATTGTGCACAGGCCATAAGGCCTTCAAATCACACTGATCACCCATTTAGGACTTCATCCAATGCAGCCAAAATTTCCTTTCCTTCACTATAAACATACATGCTGCATACATACATACATGCATGCATGCATACGAGTTTTCTCATATACTTGCTTTAAATATGAGCTCTTAAATAACAATAATAATAATATGAATCAATGAATTTGTAGATCCATTTGGATGAGACACAAAATAAAGAAAGAGATCCATAGTTTTGAAACCCCGAGTAGATAAAACAACTATGTGCAAACCAAATTGATATCCAAATCTAAATATATGAATAACAATGGAGTAGAAACCACTTATTTGAATCTATTCCACCTTGAGCTCTCCATGAGCTTCTCATCCTCCATACAAACAAAAGATAAATGCAAAACAAATAAACTAAGGCACCGGGATGAATAAGTCGAGTATAAATGAATCATTGATTTTAGGTTTGAAATTACATCCTCATAAATTCTATTTGTTAGGTTTTATGACCTCGTGGTGGAGATATCTTGAATCAAGGGCCCGATTTAATCGCAAAATGCATTAAATCATATGGTTGCACTTTATAATGAGATTTAAGAAAATGTTTTATTTTGGAAAAAACTTAGGTTATATGGTTGTACCTTAATAATTGAATGTATTAATTAACTAAATCGATTTTATAATTTATGTTATAATATACGAAGGAATGGGTCCATTTATGAGGTGAAATGAGAGCCATGGCCGTAATAAATATTTTGGCCTTGCTCAAACTTAAAATCCTTCTCAAAATGATTATTAAGTTTTTCGTAAAATAATTTAAACTTGCAATAAATCTTCCAACACGATAAGCTTTATCACTAGGTAATTATCTTGACCTTACCACTATCAAAATTAGTTATCGTTGATTATATACAAATAATCATGTAATTATTTTAACTTGTGGAAGCAACATTGCACCAAATTTTCATCCCATAAAGCTGAAAATGCAACGATGTCACAATTACATAAAAATATTAATTCTTACTTTGTTGTTTGCAATTGTGGTTTGGTACCACTTCGCCATATGATACGACTTAGTTGCTTTACTTTTGTAACAAGTAATCTTAACCATCGTATAAATAATTTACCCTTTAAAAAAATTACCATCATTATTAATTTTATCATCTATGATCGAGATAATTGATTGTCTTTTTCTCAATTTTTGGAACTCCCATTGAGCGAGACACAACATCTAGTATCGAGCTCGGTTTCAACAATGTACACTCTAGGATTTGTTACTAGCTTTTGGTAGTTTAATCTAGTTAAAAAAAATTTATTTAAATCGTTTCCAAAAAAGTATAACATATCATTTTTCCCTCATGTAGGATGATGGGGCGAGTACCAAACGAGGTGAAGTTGCGACTCAAGGTCATGGGTGGCCATCCCCAAAGATTCCTAGGGAAATTTTTTGGCCGTAGATCTTAGAAACACTTCATTAGATGATGGGAGTCCTCCAGGATTGACTTCTTGCACATCCTAAGCAAGAGGTAGAGGAAAGTCAGCATAATAGTGAGACATACTTGGATGAGGGTTCGCATTCTACCACTCACGTACAAAATTCATCACTATGATAGAGGTCACATAACCATTCGATTGAGATTAGGACTAGGCGAGATATATCTTGTAGTCCTCGGTCCAAATTCAGAGTGTGGTTGAGACACACCCTCATGGGAAGGAAGCGAGATGGTGTCATCCTTGATCTTTTGACGTCATCCGCCACATGTGGAGGCATGATAGATGGTTTTGGGGCTGAGTTATGGATCCTAAGTTTTGATAGTTTTTTGGATTATATCCATATCAGAAAAATATCAAATCTCACCTCGTCATACACCTCCTCCACAACGCAATAGGAATCTGGTGGAGGAATGAGGAGCAAAATCTCAATTTGACCCAAGATATTTTCACCTATGATTTATTTGAGCATCACTTTTAGGCTCGACATATGTCGGAGAATTTCATTGAGAAGAGGATTAATGAGTTTTATGATCTTCGACATGGTTCTCGGTATAGTGGCCCAATATGAATGTAGATTTTTGGATCTTCTGCAATATGTAGATTATCTCCGAGGATGTGAAGTTACAGGTGAACGGGTTTATCGGGGCTTGAATACAAACCCATAAGAAGTAGTTAGGATTTTTCTCCCGACCTTGGAGAAGGTGGTGGAAATGGCCTATCTTTCATAGGAGAATAGGATCGAACTTAGGAGTCTCGGGATAAGAACTCGAGGAAAGTTGCGGGGAGCAAGTTCGTTCATTCCAAGATCGAGAGATCATGTGGCTCTACCTTACCCACAAAATAAGGGTTTATACCTTTTAAGTTAGCTTCGGGACCTCCTCCACACCCAAAGAATCCCTCTCGGTAGTAGGCTCCTCGGCATTAGAGGACTAGGCCAAGCCAGTATAGTCGGAGAGGTCAAGGCCGTAATGACCACATTTCGGGAAGAGACTAGAGAAATGTAAATTTTAGTGGCTAATCTTCATTAACTCACAAATACTTGGGTTTTAAAAATTTGGATCTATATAATTTTGAGGTGTTAGGTCACTTGTTTTGCCTAAATTTTATTGTGTACAAGTTAATTTTTTGAGTTGACTCACCTAGTTTTTACAAGGTAACACCAATTTTTTATATTCAAATCACCTTTGTTGCATGTACAAAAGAGAAATTTTCTACCATCCGACAACATAATGTGTTTAAATGGTAGCAATATGATATCAAATAATAGTTTCTATATGCCGACAACATTTCCTTTCAATTCGTGGCATTTGCCAATATTTCAAAAGTTTTTTTAGAAAATTTCCAAGTAATATCTATGGTCTTTTTTTAGTGGTGGTCTTAGATTTTACCCTAAAAAGGAGGCAGTAGCGTAATCCTAATTCGTATAATTCACAACAGTTTCCTAAATGGGACCCATAGGATCAGTACATCAGAGCACAGGAGGCTCTCATTTGCATAGGGATGGACCATGTTTCTTCATTTGTGGGGAACATAATCATTATGCATGTTTTCACCTTAGAGAACACCTTTTTCCAAAAGGAAAAAAACACCTTCATCATAGTAAACAGTTGGAAATGTAAGACATGTTCATCTCATTTATGTCATAGTGGAGAACCATAAGGCCAAGCACCAGGCCCCAATCATTGAGACAACATGTATGATTAGGGGTACACTGTTACTATATTATTTGATTCAGGAGCTTCTGACTCCTTTATATCACCCTCTTTAGTGGATAGGTTTGGTTTGGTGACTTCTAGGTAGGAAGATAGGTTGTAGGTAGATTTGGCCACGAGGTCTAAAATCACTATAAAATCATATGTGGAGAGTTATCTTCTTGACCTAGGGGTATTCTCCACTACCTTAGACCTCTATATTTTTGTTGAGATCTTATGATGTTATTCTTGATATGGATTAGCTTGACTCCCATAATGCCAAATTTTACTATAGAAACAAGTTCATTGAGTGTGTGGATGACATAGGTAGTTCTGTAGTTATATATTGGGTTCGAGAGACCTATAGATCCTTGTGTATGATTTCTTCTATATAGATCAAGCGGAGCATACACAATGGATGTCGATGTTTTCTATCACAATGAATGATAGTTTTGAGAGTTCTCCATTATATGAGCACCCTATCTTGAGAGATTTTTCATATGTTTTCCTAGGGATCACTTGGGTATGCCATGACATTGTGAGGTGGAATTTTACATTGACCTTGTTATTGGTGTTGCATCCATGTCCCGTGTTCCGTGCATGTGATGACCACCACTAAGATTCATGAGCTAAATATTTAGTTATATGAGGTATTAGAGAAGGATATTGTCGACCTAGTGTGTCTCCTTGGGGTGCACTAATGATTTTTTTGAAGAAGAAGGATGGGTCCCTTTGTTTGTGTGTTGACTTTGAATAGTTGAACAAGGTAATGTAAAGAACCATTATCCCTCTGTCCCATATAGATGATTTGTTTGATTAGATGAGGGGAGCCAAAGTGTTCTCCAAGATAGATCTAAAGTCTAGTTACCATCATCTACGGATCATAGAGGAAGACATTTATAAGAAAACTTTTCGGTCTCAAAGTATGGGAATTACATGTTCATAGTAGTTTCTTTCAATCTAACGAATTCACTCGCATTATTTATAAGCTTCATGAATGGATTTTTCAAGACATTCTTGGAGATATTTTTCATTGTGTTTTTAGACTACATTTTGGTTTATTCCTTCTCGATAGAGGAGCACCAGGAGCACTTGAGATAGGTATTATAGGTTTTGAGGGAGCACTAGTTGTTTGGGAATTTGGAGAAGTGTTCTTTCTTTCAGAATGAGATACAATATTTGGGGCACATTATCATAGAAGAGGGAATCTTAGTAGATCCCTCAAATATTTGTGTTATAATTGATTGTCCAACCCCCACCAAAGTGATTGAGGTTAGGAGTTTTATGGGGTTAGCTTGTTATTACCTCCTTTTTGTTCAGGATTTTTCTAGGATTACCAATCCTATCACTTCTGTTCAGTGCAAAGGGAAGAATTTTTGTTCGTTAGAGAAGTGTGAGAAGGCTTTTCGGTGACTCAATGAGTGATTGACTATTGCACCCATCCTCGTTGTAAAATCTCAAATAGTTGATTTTACTTGTATCATGTCTAATGATTGAATTTTTTTATTCAAATCCATTGTTAGTGTAGGTTATTATTTATCCTTTTATTTTTTATCAGATAATTCTTACACTTGTGTTATCCCTACACTTGTTGGGTTAGCTTGCTTAGGTGTACTAGTTATGTGGAGTTAGCTTACTAGTCTTATGGAGTTAACTTAACTACCAATATCAGTTAGTGGGAGTTCTTCACAACTTATTTAGGTAGTAGTTGCACTTTCCTCCTCCTATATTTGCATCTTTTTATTGATTAATTGAAGTAATTGTATTGTAATGTATTGAGTATTATGGAGTATGACGGATTTCCATATATGGTATTTTAGATCTTCGCTTTGCAAATCTAATGTGGTGTGCTATTATCATCTAAGATCATGGTTTGGAACAATATTTTATCATTCCATTCAATGTATCGAGCAATAAATGATGTAGACATCCATCTGTAATTTTTTCTTTGCAAGCAAGAGTTTATTATTTTCATGTATTCGAATTTTTAGCACTTTTATGCATCATGTATTGTTAATCAAAACGGAGTCTGCCATTGGATTTGGAAGGTTTCAAAACCCTAGAATCGATTGTAAACTTGATCATGTATTGAAACATTCAAATCTAGACGCTTAAACTGTACCCTCTGGGTGCATGCTTTTATACATCGGATGTAGATCTGCACCCTTTCGATGCATTATTTTATCCATTGGATATAAACGTGTAGCTTATGGATGCATTCTTTTACCCTCTGGATATTTCTATTTTGGATGCAGTCTTTTATCCGATGGACACAGATTTGTACCCTCTCAGTGCATTCTTTTATCCATTAGATATAAGTGTGTACCTTTTGAATGTATTCTCTTACCCTCTGGATATTTCTGTTTAGAAGCAGTCTTTTATCCACTGGATGTGGATTTGTACCCTTTGGGTGCATTATTTTATCCATTGGATATAGATGTGTACCCTCTGGATGCAATGATTTACCCTCTAGACATTTAGGTTTTGGGCGCAGGATTTTATCCTTTGGTCGCAAGCCTGTATCATGTGGATGCACTCTTTTACCCTTTGGACATTTGGGTGTCACGTGTACCTTTTTTTTTTTTAAATCATCATTAAAATATTATTTTAATAGCAAAACTATCTATAGCTCATAACTTTTGATCCGTAGCTCAAATTAAGGTGATCCTTTTTTTGAAATTGTGTATTTTTTTAGATCTACACATTAGTGAAATTTTTACAAAAATATTTCAAATATGAAAGATAATTTTAATCATTTTCATATTTACATGAACTCAATTATAAAGTGTCAAATTTGGGAGGGTTTTGTAATCACTTGTGGACGCAATTTGTTGAGGCCAATGTCCTAAATTTTTGGGTGTTGCATTATTGTATCTATGGGTGTATACGGTTATATTTCTTTTGTTTGTTGAGATATTTTGGATCTGTATTTTTGACACTTTTTTTACATGTTGACAGTATCTCTTATGGGGGATCTATTCTAGTGAATCCTAGTGTTAGTTTTTCAGTGTTTGAGTAGTTGATTTTGGAAACTCATGTAGATATGTGATGTCACTCTACCCATTCAGCAGTAGGGGAGGGTGTGGTGTTGATACTGATTTTTTGGGTTTTGTGTCCTTTCCTTGTTATGTGTTGATACTATTTATTCAGGTTTCATGTTCTTGCCTTGTTACCTTGGATTTTATTGGATTGTGGCACTCTTATTTATTTGGATCTCATGTCCTCACCTTGTTGCCTTAGCTATTGTTCTTGGATCATGAAACACCTATTTCAGAAAGTGATTGATCTTGCTTATTTGAATTTTGTGTCATTGCCTTGTTACCTTGGGTTTTCTTGGATTGTGGCACTCCTATTTATTTGGATCTTGTGTCCTTGCCTTGTTGCCTTGGTTGTTCTTGGATCATGGCACACCTATTTATAGTAGTTTATCAAATTATGTTTGGGTTTTTTTTTTGCACTATCAACATCACTCCAATGACATTCTCCTTGCATGGAGCTATTCTAGTGAAGCCTAGTGTCAATTTTTTTTATTTCTATGATCGAGAAGTATATTCAAACCACAATGCACACTAAACTTCTTCAACATTGTATGATTTTTTTTGAGCCACGCTTCTTAGGATATCTTACAAGTGGGATTTTCTCTCTCTACTTTTTTATTACTAGTTTTGGTTACCTTGGGGTGTCCAATTTTCCCAATTATCATATGTGGGTACCTCATCAGGCCTTTTTGTCGAGACCCACCTTATTTTTTGCCCACCTAAGCTATGCTTACATGAGGGTGTTAGTGTAGGTTATTATTTATCCTTTTATTTATTTATTAGGATAATTCTTACACTTGTGTTATCCCCACACTTGTTGGGTTAGCTTGTTTAGGTGTACTAGTTATGTGGTGTTAGCTTACTAGTCTTATGGAGTTAACTTAACTACCATTATCAGTTAGTGGGAGTTCTTCACCACTGATTTAGGTACTAGTTGCACTTTCCTCCTATATTTACATCTTTCTTATTGATTAATTCAAGTAATTATATTGTAATGTATTGAGTATTATGGATTGTGATGTATTTCCATATATGATATTTTAGCTCTTCTGTTTTGTAAATCTAATGTGGTGTGCTATTATCATCTAAGATCATGGCTTGGAAAAATCTTCTTATTGATCCTTTCAGCCATATCTCGTTATTTGAAAAAAGAGGTTGTTGTACCATTTGCAAATCGGTAGTTTTTATCTTCATCTTAGTAGCATAAATTTGGTTAACTTTACTCATTTATAAACTTAGTCATATATCATAAAATCGTACATTAAGAACTGATGTGAATATAACTCAAGATCTTGAAAATAATATCTTTTTATTGATCTCTACATACATATTTAAATAGTTATATATCTAATAAATTTGCATTATATATATATGGGATAGAGATGGGGAGAGGGAGGGGGTCTAAGAATTGTCCCACTCATCCCCCACACTCCATTTCTAACTCTTTAGGGTTTGTGGTGCATGCCACACCCCCCCTTGCAACTTTTCCACATCCTATGGCCGTTCCCAATTGCGCACATGCCTTAAGGCCTTCGAATCACACATTTTCCCATTTGGGACTTCATCCAATTCTTCACTATATATATATATATATATATATATATATATATATATATATATAGTGAATAAAAGGAAATGTTGTTTGCATTGGATGAAGGCCGAATGGGTGAATCATTACATTTTCCCATTGGGGCCTTCATCCAATGCCACCAACATTTCCATTTTCACATTTGGGCCTTCATCCAATGTTGCCAACATTTCCTTTTATTCACTATATATATATATATATATATATATATATATATATATATATATATATAGTATAATCATATATTTTCTCCGAATATGATCTCTATATAAAATCAATAACAATATGAATCAATGAACTTGCAGATCCATTTTGATTAGAAACAAAATAAAGAAAGAGAACCATAGTTTTGAAATCCGGGTAGATAAAAAGCGTATGCAGGCAGATTGATATCCAAATCTGAATATATGAATAACAAAGGATTATAAACCCCTTATTTGAATATCTTCTTCCTCGATTTCCCCATGGGCTTCTCCTCCTCCCTACAAACAAAAGAAAACTAGGGCATCCAGATGAATGAGTTGAGTAGAAATGAATAATAGATTTTAGGTTTGGATTTACATCCTCATAAGTTTTAATTTTTAGGGTTTATGATCTCACGGTGGAGATCTCTTGAATCCTAGGGCTCCAATTTAATTGCAAAATGACTTAAGTCATATGGTTGCACTTTATAATGGGATTTAATTAAATGTATTATTCTGCAATTGCACTTTATAATGGGATTTAATTAAATGTATTATTTTGGAAAATACTTAGGTTATATGGTTGCACCTTAATAATTAAATGCATTAATTATTTAAATTAATTTTATAATTTATGAAATAATATATGAATCCATGGGTCCATTTAGGAGGTGAAATGGGACCCATGAGTGTAGTAAATATTTTTTCCTTCCACAAACTTTAAAATCCTTCCCAAGTTTATTGTTAACCTTGTCATAATTTAATTTAAACTCACAATCACTTTTCCAGCACGATAAGATTTATTGCTAGGTGATTATCTTGACCTTATCTCTGTCACGATTATTTATAAATCGACATTTCTAAAAATAATTACAAAATTATTTTAACTTACGAAGTGGCATTACGCCAACTCTTCGTCCCATAAATCCAAAAACAAAGCGATGTCACAACGACATCAAAATTATTAATTCTCACTTTGTTTTTTTTTTATTGTAGTTTGGTGCCACTTCGTCGTATGTTGCGACTTAGTCGCTTTGCTTTGTAACGAGTAATCTTAATCGTCGTGTAAATAATTTACCCTTTAAATTTTTACCACCATTATTACTTTTATCATATATTATTGGGATAATTGGTTGTCTTTTTCTCATTTTGGAACTCACGTTGAGCGAGGCGACACCATAGAGGTGTCAACCATGCCATCCCATGCATCATTCTAAATAAATTCTACATCCTGCTAATGATAATCATATTTTTAACATGGCTATATAATATATATGCTTTGAACTCTTCATTATAGCCAATGAAGATGCACTTTTCTCCTCTATCATCTAACTTCTTCCTTAGTTCATTAGGCATAAATAAATATGCCACACACCAAATATTCATGGTTGATCCATGTTATATTTTCTCTTTATCCACACCTCTTATGGAATCTTGTCATGCACATACTATCGGGACATATATTCAACCAATATACTATCGTTCAATAGATTTACCCCAATATTCATTTGATAAACCATTGGATTTCATCATGCTTCTTTCCATCTCTTTTATGGTCCAATTTTTCCTCGCGGCCATACAATTTTTGTGTGGTGTATACCTAGTTGTAAATTACTTCTCAATGCCTTTAGACTTGCAAAAATCATATATTATTTGGATTTATACTTTCCATCTCTATTCATTCTAAGGACATTGATGAAGTGTCTACTTTGTTTCTCTCAAGAGATTTAAAGTATTTGGACTTCCCAAAATTTTGTACTTTTTCTTCAATAGCTAGACCCATGTATTTTCTGTTGAAATCATCTATGAAGGTCATGAAAAATAAACTTTTGTAAAGAGTGGAGGTTTGCATTGGGTCACAAAAATATGAATACGCCAATTCCATTCTGCTCTTTCTCTCTTGCATTTCCCTTATTGAATGTTTTTCCTATATTTTTTTCCCTAAAATGCATGCCTCGCATTTATTTTCAGAATTTACAATAGGTTGTATCCCCTTAAAAATGTCTTTCTTGGATAAAATACTAAGTCAAGAGGAACTTAAATGTACATACCTCAAATCCATTATTCTAGAGGGATATTTTATGATAGTATTAAACGCTACCAACTAGTATGTAGCTCGACCTATTTTATGTGTGTTATCCATTTTTTTCACCCCATTGCAAAATGGATCAACTTACGAGTGTCTATGTATTGATAGTTAATGGGAGAATTTTACAGGGAAAATCATGGTGAACTTGCTAGCTTAATAACAAAGGTTTGGATCCGAGTTTTATTTAATAGACAAAGCTGGAAAAATTTATGGATTGTCACCTTGTTGTCATGTGTCAATACAACTCTGTTAAGCATCAACGCAGCTCTGTCATCAGGCATCAATGAAGCTCCTGTTGGTTGTTAACACAACTCCTATCGGGCATCAATGCAGATCCTATTGAGCTTCAATGCGGTTCATGTTGGGCATCAACGCAACTCCTATTGGACGTCAACACATCTTGATGTCAAATGTCAACGCATCTCCTTTCGGTGTCAACGCGGCTCTGTCGGATGTCAATGCATCTCTTGTCGGTGTCAATGCAACTTCCTATTGCATGGTAACCTCCTTTTGTTGTCGTGTGAAAAAATTTATTCTTGCCATGTGAAAAGTCTTTCCCTCATTAGTGGAGACTCTTCATGTTCCCCTGTTGGGCGTCAACAAGTGATTCCTATCAGACGATAAAAAGAGTTTCGAGATATGACCAAACATTAATGATACCGTATAAGGTAGCTCAACAACTGGATTAATGAGGTATGGCACCCCTATTTTCCATGCAAGAAAAGTACCATTGAAAAGTGAACCATCATGGTCACCCATACCTCCATACAGGTAATTAATGAAGGATGTTGGTTGGTAGCTCCTTTTCTCTATATATATGTAAATTCCCCTCATTTGAAGGGGGAGATATTACTGAAATTGTAAAGGAACTCTGCTAAAATTGTTTGATCTCTTTTGTGAGTACGGGACTCAAATTTATGCATTTTTGAAGGATTGTTTCCTTATGCCTATATTGTAATGGATTGTGCATCATTTTAAGCAATAAAAATTAGTGTTTTGTGGCTATTCTTTCCCTATTTGGATTTATATTACATTTATTGCCTTCCATTATATTTTGCGGGGATATTGTGTCCCTTCACGGGGTTTAAATTTGTTGTGCTCCATAAAATTGAAGGTTTAAATGTGTTTTGATATTGTGGAACTTTTTCTACCCTCGTCTTCCCCATTCTTCTCCACTTTCGATCACTAGGAATCTCTCTAGACATGTTTTGGTGTTATCGCCTCCTTTATTTTAGGACTTACATTTATGTATTTCTCTCTTTGGTCCCTTGGAATTGGTATTTTAAGAGTAGGTTAGCATTAGAATAGGTCGGGAACTAGCCTTCTTGGAGGTTTGTCTCAAATCGTGAGCATCCACACCTTGAGAAAATCCCATGTTAGTCAAAATTAGGGTTTGGTAATGTGAAAATCCTAGGGTGCTTCTTTTACGACATAACGGTTTGATTTTGGCACGCCAGTGGGACCAGAAGAAGTCTTCATTTTAATTACAGCAAGATTGATGTGCACTTGTTGTAAGACTTCAACTTGTAAGAAGCTTTGAAATTACACATTTGGCGACTCTGAGAGGTAGAATCCACTTGGTTTTAGTAGCTTGCACTCGGTAGATTCATGAGAAGAATCTAAACAAGGTAACAACTAGAGAAGAGGGACTATTTTTCTATCTACACTTATCCCGGACATAACAAGAAGAGGAATAAGAGCTTGAAGGTCTCCATCTCCACCGAATAGAACACGTAATTGAATTACTTGTATAAATTTTATTATTAGTAGCAATATAACACCAATGAACACAATATTACAAATAAATGATCTCAATATGTAAGTAGAATAACTTAGCCACTTCGAGGGGGAAACCTCCAAACCAAACAATAAGACTCAAATGTTGAATATCATGATCAACTACTACCTACTAACCCCTATATATACTATTCCTATGCTATGGCCAACACCAAGGATGACCCACTAATGATAATATAACATATATGAAAGAGATACATAATGATAACCACAAGTTGGCTATATACATCCAATATAAGATATATGATTAAGGGTGTAGCATGCCCCTCCCCTTCAAAGCAACATTTTCCCCAATGTTGAGAAGATCTAGATGTTGCTGCAGGAAGTTTGCATCCTCCCAAGTTGTGTCTTCATTGTCTAGATTTTTCCACTTGATCAAATACTTAGTGATGACCCTTGTCCTCAATCACTTAGTGCATGTCTAAAGGATGCATTCTGGTTCCAGGATGATTTTGCCCTCTTCATCAAGCTTGAATAACAATTTCTAGGTTGATATTGTCTATCAATTACCTTCTTTAGGATGGAAACATGGAATATTGGATGAATTCGAGTAGCCAAAGGAAGTTCCAGTTTGTATGCTACATTTCCAATCTTCTGTAGCACTTGATAAGGGCCATAATACTTAGGTGAAATCTTGTTATCCTTTTTGGTTGTTTCATGGACATTTACTTATATGGTTGTAAACACAAAAAAACCCAATCACCAATTTCAAAATGTCTTTCACTACGATGTTGGTCTTCTTGCTGCTTCATGCGGTTTTGTGACATGACCAAATTCTCCGAGACTAGAAATCACCTCTTGTTGGTGTTGAATATGTTCTTCAACTGCTCGGACACTTAGTTGGACTCTCAAATATGAAGTGATAGATGGTGGATGGTATCCATATAATGCCAAGAAAGGAGACATTTTAGATGAAGTATGAAAGGATTTGTTATACCACCATTCTACACAATAACCATTGGACTCATCTCGCTTGCTTATCGACGTGAAACAACGAAGATATCCCTCCAAGAACTTGTTTACCACCTCTGTTTTCCCATCGAACCGGGATGATAAGAGGAACTATGAGTTAGTTGTGTGCCCAAGCATGAGAATAAGCCGGTCCAAAAATTACTAGTAAAGATAGGGTCTCGATTACATACTTTAATCTTTGGTGTCCCATGTAGCTTATCCTCGAAGGATTGTATCCTTATACTCACAAAAATGGATGTGATAAAGCACAAAAATTGGCATATTTTGTGAGTCTATCCACCACCACCATGATTACATTTTTACCTTCTCATTTATGCAATCCTATGATGAAGTCCATGGACACCTCTTCTCACCTTTGGCTAGGAATAGATAGAGGTTGTAAAATACCTAGGGACTTAATTTTTTCACCCTTATTTTGATAAAACCATGCATTCTACCACAAAATTTTGGACATCCCCTTTTATCCCTTCCTAGAAGAAATCTTGCTTGATTCGATGATAATTCTTCAAGAAGCCAGAATTCCCCCTACTGGAGAAGCATGGAGCTTAGATAGAACCCTATTTTTAAGGGTTGAATTCTTACATAGATATAATCTATCTTTATACCATAAAAATCTCCTTTCCATACAAATTTTTCTAACATGATTGGATCTTGTTGGAGATTTTGAATGATATTTTGTGTACACAGGTAATTTTTCCATTCGGACCTTGCATCCTCTATCCAATCCTTCTATAATACGAGATATGGCACACAAAAATGCCTCGGAAAATTCATCCTTAGAGATAAAGCATCAACAACTACATTCTCTTTCCCTTTCTTGTATATTATCTCAAAATCATACCCCAACATTTTTGATACCCATTTTATTGTTCTTCGATGATAAATGTTTCTCTAAGAATTTTTCAAACTATCATGCTCTGTTTTTACTTTGAAATGTCCTCCCATTAGATATGCTCTCCATTGCTTCATTGCATGAAGTAATAATAACATTTATTTCTCATAAACATTTTTAGATATATTCTTACCTTTTAATTGGTGGCTCTCGAAGGAAATGGGTCAAACTTCTTGCATGATTACTACCCCCATACCATACTCCTCGAAGCATCACATTCAACAATGAATGTTTTGGAAAAATCTGGGGTGGCTAGAACTGGAGTGGTGCACATGGCCTCCTTTAACTTTTCAAACGTCGTAGTAACTTGCTCATTCCAATGGAAAGAGTCCTTCTTCAATAAAGTTGTGAGTGGTGCTGCAATGTTGCCATAATTCCTTACAAATCTAAGATAATAACCTATAAGCCCCAAAAATCCTCAGATATTTTTTAGGGTTTTGGGAGCCTTCAATTCAAGCATGACTTTTATCTTGTTAGGATCCACTTTAACACCTTCATAAGAGACAATATGACCTAAATATTCAACCTCATTAACACTAAAAGAGAACTTAGAAGGATTTGCATAAATTTGATGTTGTTTAAGAGTTTCCAACACCTTATTTACATGATGCAGTGTTCCTCCCATGTTTTACTATAGATTAATATATCATCAAAGAACACTAAAACAAAATTTCGAAGAAATGGATTAAAGATGGAATTCATCAAGATTTGAAATGTAGAGGGTGCATTTGTTAGTCCAAAAGGCATTACCAAGAACTCATAGTGTCCTTCATGTGTCCTAAAAATTTGTTTTATGAATATCTTCATCCCTGATTCTAATCTGATGATATCTAGAATGAAGATCAAGTTTTGTAAAGTAAACAACACCATGTAACTCATCTAGAAAATCATCAATTACAGGAATAGGAAACTTATCTTTAACTATGTACTTATTGAGTTCCCTATAATCTAGACACATGCGCCAATTATCATATTTTTCCATACCATCACTACAGGAGAAGAGTAAGCACTCTAAATATGATGAATAAGTCTTTCTTCTAACATCTCTTGAACTATCTTCTCAATCTCATTCTTTTGCATATAGGGGTACCTATAAGGTATGATGTTGGTTGGTTGAATCCCTTATACTAGTTGGATGACATGGTCATGGTCTCTTTTTGGAGGCAAACCCTTGGGAATTTCTCCAAACACCATTGAGTTCTCATCTATAATTGCTTGCATATCTATGGGTATAAATGTATTTGAATGATGTGTTTCAATGAAAATAGTTGTGCCACAAACCCCTTTACACCTTTTCTAAGAAATTTTTGCATCTGATGAGAACTTACCATTTGTGGGGACTTTGCTCTTAGTCATTTTAGTTTAAAATTCCTCCTTATGACTGAAATTGCATGAACAACTCTTGGAAATTCATTTTAATGGTTCCCAAGGTGGTAAACCACTGAACTCCTAACACAATGTCTGCTCCTCCCATGGCAATGGCATACATATTTCTAGTTAGCAAGTAATCTCCCATGGTGAGATTAATGTTATGGAATTTTCCTGAACAACTAACAATTTTCCCATCAACGATCATGACTTGACATTCTAGAGCTGGATAAACAAAGCAGTTCAAGCGTACTGCCAACTTATGATTGATGAAGTTGTGATTACTTCCCGAATCAATCAACACTGTTACCCTCTGTTTTTTAAGAATCCAACTACTTTGAGAGTTTGGGGAGTGCTAATACCGGAAATTGCATGGCATGATATTGTTGGCTTGGGATCTCCTAATTCCTCCTCTCTCTCTCTCTACCTCGTCATCTTCTTCACTTTCTTCTTTTCAGTAGGCCCCTCAATGTATAACAACTTCATTTCAGCATACTTATGTCCTAATCCAAATTTTTGTCACAATTAAAACATAACCCTTTGGCTCTCTTTTCTTCAATTTGTTGAGGTGTCAGTCTAACTGGCGAGGGAATGATGGTGGAAAGGTGCTACAATATTTGATATTACTGACAGTTTGTTTCCTACTAGAAATAAATTTTTCCTCTGCCCTACATGCCATGATCATAGAATTTGAAACCTTATGAGGATTAAACATACGCACCTCAGTCTCAATGTGTTCTTTAAGACCCCCAAGAAATAAGTCATTCAGATTCTCTTCAGGAATATTTTCCACCCATAAGGAAAGGTTTTGGAATTGATGGATGTAATCTTTGACTGTTCATGTTTGTCTTAGCTTTGCTAATTGATTGAATAATTCTCTAACACACTAGAACTATAGTGCAATTGTAAATATTTGGTGAATACTATCCATGTAACATTGAGGCCACTCTTTTTCCTTTGATCACATAACCATCAATACCAAATCAATTGGTTAGGTTCAAGATACAACGATGCCATGATAACCTTTTGTCATATTGGAATCGATGAAGATCAAAGAAATTATCCATCTAGTTAATCCAATTAAATGGATCCTTTCCATAAAAATTACGCATTTCCACTTGGAATTATGTTACGGGGTTGTAGAGTGTTTGTATTTGGATTGGTCATGCTTTGCAGATCCACCTTGGCTAGTTTGTCTATTACTTTGACTTGAAGATCCACCCTGGTTAATATGAGTATGATTGAGTTGTGGCTGATTAGGAAGGATATGATGACCCATGATATTGTAACTAAATTAGTGAATGAAATCCTCCAATTGTTGTCCAATATTTTCTACATCTTCTTTACTAGCCACTCTACCCTCGAGGTTTCGCAACTCTAACTCAAGATAGATGACCTTATGGTCCATTGAAGTAAACCCTAACCCTAAGGACTCTGTAGATACCCCTTATGACTCTAACTCCTCAACTATTATCTCATCCTTATCAAGGGTTTTACCCGGAGTGATGGGATTCTTTTTTCCTCTTGTCGAAGGCCCAACCATGATGCCCCAAAATGGTAGGATTTAAGGATCAAGATCAAAATTTAGGGTTTGGGATTTCAATAGGAATTTGGAAATTTTTATAAAACTCAAAGAGCATGAACTCAAACTAATTTTTAATTCTCTTTTTTTTAAATGTAAATAACTTTGAAAATTTCCACAAATTGCACCCTAGGTAGCCGAATTATGAAAAAACATAAAACCACTATAACTTTTGCAAACCAAGTCAAAAATTCTTAAAATTTTGAGGGGAGCTTACTTGATTGATTTATCCATACCACAAAAAACATTTCAGAAAAATTATCTACCAATTTTTAGATATGGATGAACCTTCACAATTAGGGTTTGACACAGTGCTGGCCGAGTTCAAGCTCTGATACCACTTGTAATGGAATTACTTGTATAAATCTGATTATTAACAACAATATAACACCAATGAACACAATATTTTAGATAAATGATCTCAATGTGCAAGTAGAATAGCTTAGCCACTTTGAGGGGGTAACCTCCAAACCAAACAATAAGACTCAAATGTTGAATATGATGATCAAATACTACCTACTAACCCCTATATATACTATTCCTATGTTATGGACAACACCAAGTTAACCCACTAATGATAATATAACATATATGAAAGAGATACATAATGATATGAAGTTATGATAGCCACAAGTCAGCTATATACATCAAATATAAGATATATGATTAAGGGTAAACAAAACCTTATCAACACCTCCACCTGGTAGGCCTTTTATTCAATCAACTAGAGTTCTCCGACTAATCAGGATGGTGCAACCCAATCCCTATGTCAACTTCACTGGTAGTATCCCACTTGATCTTAATGCACAAAATCTAGTTCGATTCTGACATTCAAGAACATTCTATATTTCATTGGAGAGAACCAAACAACTCCGATTGACCACATCTAGGACATTACAAATGTTTGTGCAATTCATGAAATTGTTGAAATGGACATTGCTATTAAGTTGTTGGCATCTTCCTTTAAAGGTAAAGCTTTACAATGGTTCAAAAGTCTAACAACAAGGTCTATCTAGAATTGGGACCATTTTTGCACAACTCTTCACAATCAATTTAGGGAAAAGGGAGATAATCTGTCTTTATTGGAACAATTGACAACATTAAGAGGGCTCCTAATAAACAGATGACCGATTTCAACTTCAAATTCTAGTGGACATGGGATAGGATTATGTTTTCCATGAGACCAACAACTAAAGGTGCTTTTCTATACTTCCTTAAAGCTTTAAATTCTAATATTGCCATGATGATTCAATCCATGGGAGGTATAACTTTACCCGCATCCTATAACATTTCTATTAGAGCTGAAAATTTCTTAATTCAAGCTAGTAAACTTACACCTAGGCCACCTATGCCTCTCTACCTAGAAATAGGAACTCCAAGCACTAGTCAAACACCTACATTAGCTCCATTCCTGCTCCAAGAAATTAGAATTTAACTAAAGCTTCTACTTCATCTTCTAGTACCTCAAGTGAGCTCTAAGAATTCATGAAGTAGCTGCAAAACTTGGGTAATGAGTTGGTGACACTTAAGAGGTAGAAAGCTCAAAATTTTAGATCATATGAGCCTCAAACTCAACCCAATAGACCTCCATATTAGCCTAATAGGCCACCCATTCAAGCTGAAAATCAGAACCAAGTAAAACCTCCTACTAATAGGCCATTCCAGCCTTACAATCCCAATGCTGCATCCACATCTAAAGCTTTGGTATCATGTACAAAATAACATGGCTCAAGAATATGAATGGTGCTTCTCATGCAATCAACCTCATAACAAGTCAATGTGTTTCAATGGTGTTTTAAATCAAGCCCTTATGGTGACAAAAAAGGGTGTGGAACAAGAGACAAAGCTAAGAAGGAAATCAACAGCAAGAAGCAACTCGATAGAGGCACCTCAAACGAAACCACACTTGTCGATTGGCAAGTGAATACTTATGTGGTATAAATCAAGCCCCTTCTCAAAGTGTAGTATTAATACATGATCAATAAGAGAAATATTGGAGAGGCAAAATCATCCAATTCAAATGATTCACAACCCTCTATCACTCAACAAGGTATGGGTAATCAAAGTGCAACTCCAAATGTGCAGAGGTCAACCCAAGCCACCTTCTAGACCAGCTCAAGTACCAGTTGTAATAGCCCATGTGCAAGAGAAGAATGTGCAAGGCAAGGGGAAGCAGAAGGAGAATCCATCTCCTTTTAACATTATTAATCAAATGAAGAAGACAAATGTAAGCATTTCTATGTGGGAATCATTGAAAACTCCATGCCAATGAGATTTGTTACAAGCAACTATGGAGAATTGGTCGACATCAAATTAGTCATCTAATCAACATGAAAAGGTGCTTACCAATACAACTCAATGAGGAGGAAATCAAGGAGACCACCAAGGTAAAATTTGAAGCCCCCACCATTCTATATCTCATTTATCATCAAAGATAAATTGGTGCATAATTGCATGATTGATTCGGGAGCAAGTAGCTCAGTCATGCCAAAACAAATAGCTGATCAATTGGGCCTTCAATATGAAGTCATTTCCAAAGGTGTTGTGTAATTAAATGGGACAACAGTAACAACGGTTGGAGTAGTCAAATATTTGAGCCTCACGTTGTATGCATGTCCCAATGTGACCGTCTTGTAAGATGTTTGATCATAGACCTACCACCACTTTTTACATTATGCTTGTCAAGAGACTTAACCACCAAAATTGGATGCTACTTATTAGTTGATTGGTTGCATATGATCTTCAAAACAAGGTATGGAACCAAGGCTACAATTCAGTCTAAACATATTACAATTTTCCATATTGAGACTCATGTGCCAAGCCCAATAAACACAAATTGTTCAGCCTTTGATCAAGGGACTTCCCAAAATGCTCAAAAAGTAGATATTAAAGTTGGGGGCATCCGGACTTGAATCTTGATGAATGGGAAAACAAAATTCAGGATATGATCCATACAAAGAAATAGAGGAGGTTGAGTTGGGATTTTACCATTTTCATGAGGAAAAACACCCCTTCCTAGCCTCATCGAACAGATGATAAGGGTGGTAATGAAGTATGGTAGTTATTCTTTGATGAATCAAGGAGTAGGCAAGGCATTAAAGGAGGAGAAATGTTTTTGTCACCACAAGGTATGAAGCACTACTCAACTTTCCATTTTCAGTTTTCTTGTTCAAACAATACAACTAAGTATGAAGCTTTGATACATGGATTAAATCGGGAAAGAAAGAGAGGTATACAAAACTTGCAAGTGATTGGAGATAGTGAATTAATTGTCAACCAAGTTAGGGAAAAACATCTTGCTAAGAATGATCCGCTCAAATCCTCTACAAACATTGGGTATGGGATCAAATTGATGATTTTGAAGCATTCATAATTCAATCCATACGAGGAAGAAGAATGAGGCTGCAGATAGGCTTGCACAATTGGAGAAACATTTGATGTTGTGGACAATATCAAAAGAGATAAAGTGCAGCCACATATTCATGTAATTATGAGGCCATCTCGTACTTGACAATAACACGAGCTAGAGGTATTTGAGAATGATCAACAAATTATTAACTTCTTGCAGGAGGAGGCTGAGTTCTCAGTTAAAAATCAGGAGAAATTAGAGCAACAATATGGTGATCAAGTGGTTCAACTAAGGACAAACAAGATACCAAAGGGTTTAGTGACTCTAGAGTCAATATTCAATCCCAATGATCAGTTCCGGAGGGAAAGATAAAAATTCAGGTCAAAGGCGAGGATTCAGAGCCAATTTTAGTTGGAGAAGGAAAAACACTTCAAATTGGCAAGGTAAGCACTGAACAAGAAAAATATGAATTTATACAAATTTTCAAAGAATTTTCAGATGTGTTTGCTTTGAACTATGAGGACCTGAACAAGGATTTAATCCAAAGTTGGCACAACAACACAATAGAACTAGACCCGGATGCTAAACCAATTAGGAAAAAGAAAATGATAGTCAACCCTCACATGATCCCCTCATGAAAATGAAACTAAACAAGATCATAGGTTCGAGCATCATCTTCTGAATCAAGCACTCTTCATGGGTAGAAAATTTGGTGCCCGTTAGGAAAAAGAATAGGGAAATTAGGTTATGTGTGGATTTCAGGACTTGAACAATGCCTCTCTCAAGGACCACTACCCACTCCCTTCCATGGAGAAAATCTTGAAGGTCAGTAGCCTGGTTCAAAAATGCTTTCATTTTAGATGGCTACTTGGGCTACAATCAAATCATGGTGAAAGAGGAAGATCAATTCAAGACAACCTTCACTACGAAGTGGGGCACATATGCTTATAGGAAGATGTCATTTGGACTGTCAAATGCCAAAGCCACTTTCTAAATGGTGATGGATATGGAATTCAAAGGACTAATCAATAAGATAGTTCTTGTGTATCTAGATGATATTACTGTATTCTCTAAGAATGCAGTAAGTCATCTCTTTCACCTCAGACAAGTATTCCAAAGATGCAGGAGATTTGGAGTGTCTCTGAATCCAAAAAAGTGTATATTCTTAGCTCATGAAGGAAAGCTCTTAGGCCACATCATGTCTAAGGAAGGGTTGAAAATTGATCCAAAAAGGGTAGAAGCCATTCAAGCATTGCCATTGCCAAGTCACAAGAAGGCTCTCCAAATATTTTTGGGGAAAATTAATTTTGTTAGGAGGTTTGTTCCTAACTTTTCCCATCTTGTCAAACCACTAACGATGATGTTGAAGAAGAACATGGTTTTAGATGGATGCTGAAGGAAAGAAGATTTGAAGTTATAAATCATGCCATTACATAGCTCCAACCCTCATAAATCTATATTTCTCAAAGGACTTCATCTTATACACTTTTGGAGGCACAAATGCAATATCTGCCATATTGGTATAACTAAATCAACAAGGACTAGAGCAGCCTATCGCATTTTTCAGCCAAATCCTTCATGATTACAAGGTGAGATATTCATTCATTGAGAAACATGTCCTTGTTGTGATTAGAAGTTTAAATAAATTCAGACATCTAGTGTCAAATAACAAGATTCATCTATTAGTTTCACATGCTGGTGTAAAATATTTTCTTTTGAACAAGGACCTTAATGAAAAGAGAGTTGGTTGGATAACCAAGGTCATGGAGTATGATATTGATATAAATGTGACCAAATTAGTTAGGGGAAAGGGTTGTGTGAGCAACTAGCTTCTAACTAGCATGTTGAATCAAGAGATCAAGTAGAAGTTGTTATGGTGTTGCAAGATGATCAAGAACAAACTGCAGTGGTATACCCATTCCTTGTTAGACTTGGGATATTGTACATTTCCTTCAAATAAGTCAAATTCCTCAAGGATTGAGTAAGTCCAAAAGGAGATATTTCAGACTTCATTACATCCCATATGTTCTTGTAGATAATATTTTGTTCAAAAGGGATGTGAATGGTGTCCTCTAAGGTGCATCAAGACAAATCATATAGAGAGGGTATTGCATGAGTTTCATGATGGAGAGGCAGTGGTCATTTCCCCCAAAAACAACAGCTATTAGAATCATGAGGGCTTGTTATTATTACTACGGCCTAATATTTTCAATGATTGCTTACTCATGGATCAAGAAATGCAAGAAGTGTGCCTTCTTCATAGGTAAAGAGAAGCTAGTAGCCCTCCCACTCCATCCTATCTTAGTTGAGAAGCCTTTCATGCAATGGGGCTTGATTTTATTGGGATGATCAATCCAAGTTCTAACCTAGGTCACAAATGGATTCTTACAGCCACAAACTACTTCACTAAGTGGACAAAAGCAATGACACTTAAGGAAGAAAATGAAGATAACATTATGGACTTCTACGAAGGTATTGCAACAAGGTTTGGTGTTCCTTCCACTATAATATTAGATAATGCCTTAGATTTTCTTGGAGAAAAGATATTTAATTGGGCTATTAGAAATGGCATCTACTTGAGAAATTTTTCTAACTACTACCCCTAAGGTAACGGAAAAGTAGAGTCCACAAACAAGAACTTGTTGAGAATCATAAGAAGAACCCTAGATGAGAATCAGAGGACTTTACATACCAAATTTAAATCAGCCTTTTGGGCTAATAGAATCACTCCCAATAAGTCAATTGGTTATTCCCCCTTCAAGTTGGTTTATGGAAGGGAAGCAAGGCTACCAATATCCCTTGAATTACCAGCCTTGGAGCTTATCAAGCAACTAGAGTTGTTTGAGTTTCCAACTATGGAAGTCAAGTATGTAGAGCTCATGGAGTTGGAAGAGATAAGAAACCGAGGCCATGAAAACAATGGAGAAGGACCAAGCTCAAATCAAGATGAGTTTTGACAGAAAGGCCAAAGACATAACTTTTCAAGAAGGAGACTTGGTTCTAAAATGGGATGTAGATAGAGCCAAACCAGGAAGGCACTCCAAGTTTGATGCAATATGGAGTGGAACTTACTTTATTTCATAGTGTAAAGAAACAATGCTTTCTAATTGAAAAATTATGGAGAAGAATTGCAGATCCTAGTCAATGGCATCTATCTCAAGCATTATTATTGATGGGAGTATCTTTCTTGTACATATTAGCCTAGAGTTGTAATTCCTCCAAGTGCTTGTAGCACATTGTTCTATGGTAGCTAGGTTTGTTTTCAGATAAGTGCTTGTGCATTCTCTGCATGTTCCATTTGGGATATGTATGATTTTGTTATTTGTACATGGTTTTGATTTTTGTTGTTGTTACACTTTCTAGTTTTTGGGAAAGATCTAATGATGAAGATATATCAAGAGTGTTTCAAAAGTGTAAAGGATTTAGGCATCAGCTAAGTTTCAACAATTAGAATGACTCCATGCCCAATGGATGCAAAACCATTGGTATTTTAGATCTAGTAGGAAGATCACCCCATAAGTCACCAATTTTTATCCATTTTTGCACCCCCTTGCAAAATGGATCAACCTATAGGTTTGGGAATTGATAGTTAATGGGAGCAATTTACAAGGTATCTCACGGTGAGCTTACAAGCCACAATGAAGGTTTCGAGTTGGATTTGTTTTAATAGTCAAAACTAGAAAAATGTACGGATTTTCACCGTGTTGTTAGGCGTTAATGAAGCTCTGTTGGGCATCAATGAACACGGCCTTCGTGACATCAACATAGCTTCTATCACACAGTGTCATTGCAGCTCTTGTAGGGCATCACGCACACAACTACCGTCGAGAGTCAATGCAGCTCTGTCGGGCGTCAACACGGCTCACGACAACCGAGTGTCTATCGCACGACAACTTCCTTTCGCTGTCGTATGACAACATTTTTCTTGTTGTGTGACAAGTCTTTTGTCATCAGCGGTGACTCTTCATGTTTCTATCGGGTGTCAACAAGTGACTCTGTCGAGAAGACAACAAAGAGTTTTAGATATGGTTAGACATTAATGATACCATACAAGGTAGCTCAACAACCGGATTAATGAGGTATGGCACCCCTATTTTCCATGCAAGAAAAGTACCATTGGAAAGTGAACCAACATGGTCACCCATACCTCTGTGTAAGTAATTAATGAAGGATGTTGGTTGGTATCTCCTTTTCTCTATATATATGTAAATTCCCCTCATTTGAAGGGGAGAGATTTCAAAATTATAAAGGAACTCTGCCAAAATTGTTTTAGCACTTTTGTGAGCTAGCATGCCTCAAATTTATGCATTTTGTGAAGGATTATTTCCTTGTGCCTATATTATAATGGATTGTGCATCATTTTAAGCAATTAAAATTAGTGCTTTGTGGCTCTTCTTTCCCTAGCTTGATTTAAATTGTATTTCTTGCCTTCCATTATATTTTGGAGGTATATTGTGCATATTATGTCCCTTTACATGGTTTAAATTTGTTGTGCTCCATGAAATTGGAGGTTTGAATTTATTTTGAGACTATGGCACTTTATCGCCTCTCTTCTTTCACATTTTCTCCACTTTCACTCACTAGGAATCTCTCTAGACTTGTTTTGGTGTTATCACCTCCTTTAATTTAGGCCTTACATTTATGTATTTCTCTCTCTCTCTACTCCCTTGGAATTGGTATTTTAGGAGTAGGTTAGCATTAGAATAGGTCATGAACCAACATTCTCTAGAGGTTTTCTCAAATCGAGAGGGTCCCACACCTTGAGACAATCCCATGTTAGTCAAAAGTAGGGTTTGTGCAAATCAGTGGGTACTACGTTTACGACATAAGAATGTCTTTGGGAGGGTATAGCTCTAGATTATTCTATATGCATGGAACATGCAGCTCTAGAATGTGTAAAGAAATTATATTGCATCTTAAGAGGAAAAATTCAAAAAAATTCATTTACATAATTGAAATCTTGTTTTTGTTGTCATCTTTATTAAATATTCTATATGCATGGAACATGCAGCTCTAGAATGTGTAAAGAGAATTATATTGCATCTTTATTCTCCATTAGGACTCTATATCCTTTTTGGACTAGTTGTCCAATGCTTAATAAAATATTTTATATTTTATGGGCATAATAGACATCATGTATTGTTAGATTATCTTCATGCTTGGTGCGAATAGTTACTGACTCGGTGGAAGCACAATAGTGTGTCCCACTTCTTGTTCCAAAATGAGTGAGGAGTTGGGTCGGGTCAGATTTTGAGGGGGTTCTGGTGAACACCCCTTCACCCGAACCCCCTCTTATCATTGTTCCATGTCATAAAAAATAGGTTTTTCCCAAAGCACCCCTTCAAACAAACCCCAAACGACATATTTTACCTTCCACGCTTTCTAGAGATCGCGTTGATTGAATTATGCTTAAGGGGGTTCAGAACCCCCTTGGGTGAACCCTTATGTGGAGCATATATGGAACCTATGTGGCAAATTTTGGCCCTTAATCCATTTGGTGGAAATTATAAGACAAAATGTGCCACATAGGCACTCCATATTTAGGTTAAATTAATTAGTTAAATTACAAAAATCTATACTAAAATAATTTTTTTAATTACCTTTCTTAAAATGTAATTTTCATTTTAAAAAATATGTTTTACTACTTTTCTATTAAAAAAATCCAATGTATGGTATTTTACGACAATCAATAGTACACTTTTAACAAAATTTGAAAAATAGTAAAATATATCAAAAATTTTGAAAAAAAAAATTTTACTATTTTTTAAGTCTTCTTCGTAATTATGAAAAAAAATCAATTTCAATATAAATATGGAAATATATTTTCATAAACATATGTACACCCTTAATCTAAAAATATATTCACTAAAAAATTAATTTAAAAATATAAATATTAAAATACCAAAATTTGTTAGTGACTAAATATTCAAATCTAGAATATATATATCTAAAATTTCATGGTAAAAAAACAAGTTTCCATTAAAAAATATGACGTTGGCACATTGTTTTCTACTATAAAATAAGAAACAACGTATGAATAAAATTAAGAAAAAGACCAGATTTTTTTCTTAATTTTTTAAAAATTACATGTATTGTACGCTCTCGACAAAATATTTCGTTACTTTGTGGAATTTCATGAATGTTATAGTTTTGTGGTAATTTCCTTTAGAATTTCAATGAAACTGAAAATTCTTGTTTATAAAGGTACAACAATTGGAAAATAGTGGGACACACTTATATGCTTTTACCCACTCCTTTTCCTGATTGGAACCTTTACATTTTCCCCCTTAATCTCATACTAAATATTCTTATCAATAAATACAAATAATGTTTCATTACTAATCCTGTGGTTTCTACAACTATTTTCCAAGTACCAAATGTCATATCAGCTCTTCTTAGAAATATTGCACATAATAAAAAAATTAGTTTTGATCAAATTCACACTACTTCTTGTTTGTTGCATTTGCACTTTGTCTCAACTAATCACGTTGTCTTTTTCTACATTCACTTGCAAAATTTCTGTACTTATGATAGTAATAGCACTATATATTTCTCTTGTCATCAATGGATTTGAGTTCTTTACTCTTTTTCTTGTCATGATAGTCTAAATATGAGTTTAATGTTCCCTCTTAGTTGTTTGAGATACCTCTTTTAGAGTAGCTTCTTCCTCTTCCTCTTCCTCTACCTCTGGGATTTCTTCCTCTGTTGTCTCTTCCTCTCCCCTTGCCTCTTACATTAGGTAGAAAGCTTTAAACACTTGTTTTAGGGAATAAGGAGCCGATATTTTCAAAATTTTCTCATGGGTTTGGAATCCTAAATTTCTACATCAATTGGGTCATATCTAACAAACAAGATCCTAAATATTGGTTCAATAATCCTTTGATCTTCAATAGATTCTCCTTTAATCTTTAAATGGTTTACTAACTAAAATACTCTAGTGTGAAAATTTGAGATAGATTGAGTCTCTTTAATTTGTAGATTTTCAAACTCTCTCTAAGAAACTAGAGTATAACTAACTTCATCTCATCGACCCCTTTTAAGACTTTTGTAGTATATCCCAAACTTCCTTGGCGTATTTAGTTGTTTCTATTTTTGGGAAAATGGACTTTTCCATAGTTTCTTCAATGAGGCTCAATACCTTTTCATTTTTCCCTCTGCCGATTTTTCTAAGCATTTGTGAGGATGTTTAGGAAGCTAGGCCAATCACATCAATAAATCCAGTCACAAAAAGCTCCGAAAATCATCAGTGATTAGATTGGTCTACATTTTATTTGATCATATATCATAGTTTTCCATCAAAACTTAGAGGTTCTTTGACACATTTTGCACACATTTCTAGCCATTATAACAAGCAAATTACCTTTCTAAAACAAGGTATCTAGTTCTAATACCATTTCTTTGGAGGAAAATAGAGAGGGAGGAGGAAAACAAAGATAAACACTAAAACAAGAAAATAGACTTGTCTCTTTGTGCATATAAGAATAAAAAAATTATTTAGATTTATAACAACAAAGAATTTACAAAAACATATACCAAAACATTTATACAAACAACTATAACTATAGATTCATTCTTCCAAATCTCTAGAATTCAAAAATGGCTCAGTTTTGGATTCCCTTGCTATTATTTTCTCCTTCATTCTAGATTATCTATTTCATACTTATGTTGGTTTGATTTGGGTAGAGTTTTCTCTTCTTTATCTTGCTTCTTCTATCTTATGACTATTTTTCTATTTTTAATTCACTGCATACTCTTTCTAAAATCTCTGCAAATACATTTTCCCTCTAATTTTTCTTCACCCAAAAAGGTTCAACTACTAAGGACCAATCAAATTTTAATTTTTAGACTAAATTTGGGGGCGGATTTTCTAGGATTATGCAATTCAAATTTGAGTTCAAGGGGCTGCTAAGGACAAGTAATATGACCAATCATTATATGGGCTCAATTATTGATGTTTTTGCGCACCAACTATTTTCTTACAATTACTTCAGCTTAAAATTGAAAAAGTAACATGACCAATCATTGGATGGGCTTAATTATTGATAATTGTTTGCACTTTGACTATTTTCTTACAATTACTTGAGCTTAAAATTAAAAAAGAGGCTTATCGGATTTTCCTCAAATTTTATTTTGGTCCCTTTAAGTGCAAATTGCATTCATGTGAATAATATAGGTGAGATCAAGATGATAAAGTGGAGCACATAACATATATTATTTGGGTAGGACCAATTTGAGTCTGGAATAGGTTTGGGACATGCATATATGTAATTCCCACCTTTTATTTCTAAATTTTCATTCATGTCTTCATATTCCTTGAATATTTCTCTAGACGGTCACATATCACATGTCTTGAAATAGGACATTCACATAAATGTTATAGCTTGAAATGCATTTTAGTGGTTTGGGAAATTTCTTGGCCATTTGATAGTATATAAATATCTTCATTAACATTTAAGTCTTGACATATATAGACAAAATTATCTATCTATTCAATATATATTATTTTATATTATATAATTGTTGATAGTATTTTTATAATTTCATGAATGATATGTTTTATTTATAATTTGTGGCATGTTTTTCATGAATAGATTTAATTGTAGCCAAATCATTTTACAAATTATACATCGTGTACATAATGCCTTAATCATTAAATTCTAAAACTACATTTTTATTATGATATTATTATTCAATACCCAACCACCAACAATATTAACTACTTGTTTTTAGTGAACCCCATAATTCAAAGTTTTGACTTGCATGATCGATAAAAACTATAACACCCAAGTTTGAATAATTAAAATTTGATTGGTCCTTTGACAATTAAAATTTTATGGGCAAAGACAAGGAAAAAGTATTGCCTAGATTTTAGAAAGAGTATGCAACTAAAGCCAAAATAGAACAACGGATTTCGAGATAGAAGAAAGAAGAAAAGAAAGTTAAAACTTCCCAAATTGAACTAGCGGAAGCTTGGAGTATTACAACAATAGAAGTCCTGGAGGAAAGCCAAAATAGAACAATAGTTTTGAGATAGAAAAGGAAAAGAAGAAAAGCAAGTTAAAGCTTACCAAATTGAACTAGCAAAAGCTTAGAGTATTACAACAATAGAAATCCGGAGGATCTAAAAGGCGGAGAAAATAGCAGTGAGGAGTACGAGCACATGACCATTAGTGAATTCTAGAGATTTGGAAGAATGAATCTATAGATGCGAGTTGTTTTTATACAACTTTTTGTATATGTTTTTCAGAGCAAAACCATTAATGAAGTCCAAAAAATTGGAAGAATGAATCTGCGATTATAGTTGTTCAGTATGAAATTTTTTTGTATATGTTTTTGTAATCTCTTTGTTATAAATCTAAATATTTTGTGTATTTTGTTGTGTATAGAGCAACAACTCTATCTTATTATTTTAGTGCCTATATTGTTTTGAAATGATCTCCCTCTCGCTTTTACGATAATTATCTTAATTATGTAAATTTCATCCATGTGGATTATTAAAGTGAGAATAATCTCACCACTAAAAATTAAAAAATTAAAAAACAACTTATAATGATCTTCAAAACTATTGAAAAACAAAATTATAACAAATCTTAATATTGTAAATCTTTAACGAGACGACATTGGATGTAGAGTGCATGAGACCAATGTGGGCACATTAGAATCATTGATGACTCCACAATAGAATTATATATGTTTGACCAACATGTTTGTTTTATAAATTAACTCTTTGATGGTCGTTGATATAGTTGTGTTGTAAATTAAAGAATGAGCTTGGTCCATGTGTTATATGTTATAACTTGGACAAAATCCTAGCGTGGAATAATACCTATTCACGATTTAAATCTTACCATTAAAAATAAGAACACGTCTTTTACAAATTTTACAATAAAAAAGACAATATATAAAACAAAAATTGCATATACCCTCGAATTTATAAGTTGTAACTCCATTATCTCAAAATTAATGCACATTAAAATAGAAGAAGCTATTTGAGAAGTTAGCAACACATCTCATATCTCGATTGATAGAAGTAATACGAATAGTAAGAAACAACTCTTTCCCTATTGTCTCCCAAATTAATATCTAAATTGAATTAAATGAAATATTCAGAATTTAATATTATTAGTTTTATGATCCTTTCATTCATGTGAAGACACATATTAAGGAAGTTTTAATATAATATATATCACATCATAATTAACACACAAAAATTATATTGAACTAATAATATGGCTCGTAAATACATTTACAATCTTAATTATTAATTATAATAACTAAACTTAAATGAAATATATTGATTTTACAGACTATGATTAATGTGAGAAGAACATATTTAAAAGTAACTAATAAATAATACATTTTGAGATTATATTTGTAAAATGAACAAATCCCAAATTAGCTAGTTAACATTGAATACAAAACACGGCACAAGTGGGGGGAGAAAACACGAGATCTAATAATGGTTTCCTTTTATTTATTAAGGAAAAGGGGCGGGGAGAAGAAAGAAGTGTTGTACGAGAGAGAGGCTTTGTTCAAATCATAGCGTGGCATGTTTTTTCAAAAATAGATTTAATACGTTATATTTGTAGCCAAATGATTTTACAAATTATATATAGACTTCCATCATGTCAATATAATGCCTTAATCATTAAATTTAAGAACTACAATTTTAATGTTACATATTCATGTAGAGGCATAGTGTTAATCTTAGTAGTTAGTAGCTTGGACAATTGTTTGTCCTCATCCATTTGTTATGGGTAGTTTGGATAGCCTAGAATTTAGAGAAATAGTTGTTTTTGTCAAACAAATATTGTTAGGATAAGAAAAATTGTTATCTAATATTGACTCCTTTTAGGTGACACCTCATAACCAAGGTTGTTATGGTTATTGAGTTGTCTTAATCTCATTAGTTCATTTGTATTAATCTCGGCCGTTGATTTTCAATGAGAGTAGTATATAAGGGGGTCATTGGGTCATTTGTAACAAGGAAGTTTTTAGAGAAACTTGCAGTGTTAGCAAGGGCGCAGTGATAGCGTTGGAGATAGCAGTGGAGGAATATCAGCAGGAGGATTAGGAGATTGTCGGAGCTCTGCCAGTAAGAGGCAAGCAGTATTTGTATCTCTTGATTTGCTGAAGTTTAATATATTTCTCATCTGTAGTACTGGTTTTCCCTACGGGGTTTTTCCAAGGACAATTGTCGAGAAAACAATTGTCCGAAAATATTGTGTTCACCTTGTTGGGTATTTTTTATGTGTTTGTATTTGTGAAGTTACAGTTGTGTTATTTTCCAATATTTGTTGATCAAATAATCTTACAAGATAGGAGGTTAATAATCAGTAACTGTAATAGATTTTTCACATGGTATCAGAGCTAAGTTCGGGTAGAAGAGATTTACCCTAGGTGAAAGAAAGTGAGGGTTTATAAAACCCAGTTTAACCTCTTCAAAATTATTATTATTATTTTCTTTTAAGATGGCCTCAGCAGGTTTAAGAGATCAGGACAGATTGGATGGAGCCTCGAATTTTGGTGTCTGGAAAGCCAGAATTTTTCTATTGCTGGAAGAGAATGGTATCAAGGAACATGTGACCACCTTTGTTGTACACTGTACCTACGGATGCAACACAACTCTTAGCATATAAGAAGGAAGATGCCAAGGCAAGGAGGCTGATTCTTGGCGGTGTCAAGGATCATATTGTTCGCATATTGCAGAGTTAGATACTGTGAAGACGATGTGGGATGCCATTATGAATCTGTACCAGAATGCTACCACTAATCGGAAGCTGATTCTCAGAGAAAAGTTGAGGAATACCCGGATGAATAAGGGAGAAGACGTCACAAGTTACCTCACCAGACTTAGACTTGTCAAGGATGAATTGGCAGTTGTTGGAGACAAGCCAAGTGATGATGAGCTAGTGAGAATAGCCCTAAATGGGTTTACTAAGAAGTGGGATTTCTTTATTCAAGTCATCGATGGACGAGACACCTTACCGAGTTGGGATCGACTGCTGGGTGATTTCACTCAGGAGGAGCTTAGACTAAGTCTTGTCAATGGAGCCAACAATAAGAGTCAGAAAAGTGAGGTGGAACAGGAAAATGTTGCCCTAGCGGGTAAAGGGAAAGCAAAGAAGGGGTCTAGTAAAGGATCAAATTCACAAGGTGAAAAGAAGAAGAAAGATTCTTTGAAGATCAAGTGCTATGGTTGTCACAAGTTTGGCCACTATGTCAGTGATTGCCCAGAAAGGAAGAAGAATGAAAAGAAAGGCAAGAAGCAAGTTGCGGCTTCAACAAGTGCAGATGAGCTCTCTAGTAGAATGGAAGATGAGTTTGCACTCATAGCATGTATGGTTAGCTCAACCTCATAGAGTGTTTGGTACATAGATAGTGGGGCGTCATATCATATGACAGGAGTTAGAGAATACTTCTCTAGTTATAAGGAAGAGAGCACCAGAATCTAGATCTCTATGGGGAACATGTCCAAACTCAACTCAGTTGGGAAAGGGACTATTCAGTTTCAGAGGGAGAGTGGTAAGATGATTCCCCTTCATGATGTGTTGCATGTTCCAGGCTTAGGGATGAATTTGATTTTGTATCTGTCCTTCGGGAAAAGGGTACAATGTACTCTTTAGAGGGTCACATGTGTTGATCAAGCACAAGGATTGGAAATCACCCATAGCTATTGGAGTTAGGAGCGGTTGGCTTTATAGGCTGCAGTTTGATATTCCTAAGGCACTCATGAGCAATAGTAATCTTAGAGATCAGGGAGAGCTATGGCATAGAAGGATGGGCCATATCCATCATGGAGCCCTTAAATTACTTCATGAGACAGTGACAGGTGTTCCTGAGGTGAGCACAGAGCACGATGATGTATGTAAGGGATGCGTGTTGGGGAAGTTTGCTAAAGCATATTTTCCAAGGAGTGACACCAGATCCAAGGGCATTCTTGATCTAGTACATTCAGATGTATGTGGACCAATGTCGATGAAGTCTCTCAGAGGGTATGAGTACTTTGTTACTTTTATTGATGATTTCTCCAGGAAGACATGGATATACTTCTTGAAGACCAAGGATGAGGTTTTCAGTCACTTCCAAGAGTTCAAAGCTCTTGTGGAGAATTCGACAGGAAGGAAGATAAAAGTTCTTTGGTCAGACAATGGAGGCGAGTACAAAAGCAATGAGTTCCAGGAGTTCTGTACCAGAGAAGGAATCAAGAGAGAGTGGATTGTTCCTTACAATCCGCAACAGAATGGAGTTGCTGAGAGGAAGAATCGGTCTATAATAGAGGCATCAAGGGCTATGTTGCATGACCAGGATTTACCCCGTTATCTGTGGGCAGAGGCATGCAATACAACAGTATACATACAGAATAGAGTTCCACATAAGGTACTAGGGAAGATGACACCAGAGGAAGCATTCACTGGGAAGAAGCCAGATGTCAGTCACTTTAGGATCTTTGGGAGTTTGGCATATTGTCACATTCCTAAGGATACACGTACCAAGTTAGATCAGACTATGGAGAGAGGGTACTTTGTGGGGTACAGTGAAACCTCTAAGGCATATCGGATATTCATTCCAGGGACCAGAAGGATTATTGTTCGACGTGATGTCAAGTTCATGGAGGACAAGGCATTTAGAAGGTCTAGATATTTTCCAGTAGATGATCAGAGTAAGCAGCCAACAGAAGCTCCAAGGATCACTCAATCGAGTCAAGGGCAGCAAAGCTCGAAAGTACGAGTTACTAAGTACAAGCATAGACTCAGGAGGAGAGAGTTTTCAAAGTATGGAGCAACAGGTGCAAGAAGAGATGCATCAAGAAGACATGGAGGTTGATATTTCATCCTCTACAGTTGGCAGCAAGAACCGTGAGGTTCAATAGACACAGAAGAATACTCAGGAGTTAGTGGGTACTCCTAGGAGGAGTGATAGACAACGGAAACCACCAAGTATGATGACTATGTTGCATTAGTTAGTATGTTGGTAGATAGTGAACCTTCTAGCTATCAGGAGGCTGCACAACATCAAGTGTGGCAAGAAGCAATGGTTGAGGAGTATACTTCAATTATGCAGAATGATGTGTGGGAGGTAGTGCCTAGACCAACAGATAGGGCAGTGGTTGGATCACGTTGGATCTATAAGATCAAGCATGGTGCAGATGGTAGCATCGAGAAATATAAGGCAAGGTTCGTGGCAAAGGGGTTCTCTCAGAAAGAGGGAATAGACTACGAGGAGACATTTGCTCCAGTTGCCAGGTATACTTCTATACGAGCTGTAATCTCAATTTCAGCACAGATGGGATGGCAGATCCATCAAATGGATGTCAAGACAGCGTTTCTTAATGGTGAGTTGAAAGAGGAGGTATACATAGAACAACCAGAAGGCTTTGTAGCACACAACAAAGAGACCCACGTGTGTAGATTGAAGAGAGCATTGTACGGACTCAAGCAGGCTCCCAGAGCGTGGTATGAGCGCATTGATAGTTACTTGCAGGAAATGGGCTTTGTGAAGAGTGAGGCAGATGCTAATCTCTACTACTTGGTAGTTGGAGGTGAGATTCTCATTCTTGTTCTATATGTAGATGACTTGTTTCTTACAGGTTCACTGGGGCTCATAGAAGAATGCAAGAGGGATCTTGCAGTGGAGTTCGAGATGAAGGATTTGGGACTCATGCACTACTTTCTAGGCATGGAGGTATGGCAGAAAGATGGAGAGATTTTCCTTGGGCAAGGGAAATATTGCATGGAAATCTTGAAAAGGTTCAGGATGGAAGATTGCAAAGCCATGTCTACACCCATGATCATGAATTGGAGGAAGGTAGACACATCCAGGGAGAAGGATGTAGACCCCACCTTATACAGGCAGTTGATTGGTTCTCTCATGTATTTGGTCAATACCAGGCCAGATATAGCTTTTGCAGTTAACTCTCTTAGTCAGTTCATGGTTGAGCCAAAGAGAGTGCATTGGACTGCGGCAAAGCATGTGCTGCATTATTTGCGAGGTACAATCGAGTATGGAATTAGATATGCTCGAGGTGAAGGAATCAGGTTGATGGGCTATACTGACGTAGATTGGGCAGGTAGTACAATGGACAAGAGGAGCACTTCAGGGTGTTGTTTCGATCAGGATTAGGAGTTGTATGTTGGTTCGGCCAGAAGCGTAAGTCTATGGCTCACGAGTTCAAGAAAGTCAGAGTACATAGCAGCTAGCATGGCAACATGTGAAGTTATATGGCTTTGGAAGTTGCTAGTAGCTTTGTTTGGTCAGAAGGTTGAGACTACGATGATACACTATGACAATCAAAGTTGCATCAAGTTGACTAAGAATCCGGTGTTTCATGATAGGTCAAAACATATAGACATCAAGTATCACTTCATCAGAGATTGTACTAATGCAGTAGGGTTGTTAAGCTACTGATTTGTACCTACGAGATCAGCGAGGTAGTGAGACATTCGACAAAGGCATTGGGGAAGGCAAAATTTATCTTCTTCAGAGATATGTTGGGTGTCATGCAGAACAGCTTCCTCGCTAAGAGGGAGTGTTAATCTTAGTAGTTAGTAGCTTGGACAGTTGTTTTTCCTCATCCATTTGTTATGGGTAGTTTGGACAGCCTAGAATTTAGAGAAATAGTTGTTTTTGTCAAACAAATATTGTTAGGATAAGAACAATTGCTATCTAATATTGACTCCTTTTAGGTGACACCTCATAACCAAGGTTGTTATGGTTATTGAGTTGTCTTAATCTCAGCCATTCATTTGTATTAATCTCGGCCGTTGATTTTCAACGAGAGTAGTATATAAGGGGGTCATTGGGGTCATTTGTAACAAGGAAGTTTTTAGAGAAACTTGCAGTGTTAGCAAGTAGTCTTGCAGTGTTAGCAAGCGCGCAATGATGATAGCGTTGGAGATAGCAGTGGAGGAATATCAGCAATAGGATTAGGAGATTGTTAGAGCTCGCAAGGTAGAGAAAGCGAGCGATATTTGTATCTCTTGATTTGCTGAAGTTTAATATATTTCTCATGTGTAGTACTAGTTTTTCCCTACGGGGTTTTTCGAGGACAATTGTCCAAAAAAAAAATTATAAGCACTCTTAAAATAGAACACAGAAATGCAACTGCTGTAATTGATCTATTTCTTATTCTTATTTGCTTGTGCTCTGCTCAATCAGAGAATACAATCTTTATAGAATAACAATAAACAAGAGTCTTATTCAAACTCAAACTCAAACTAACCTATCTCTACTCTTCATCCTACAGATGGACAACATTTGCCAGCACATACACATATCATCTAGTGTGCGTTGTCAATTACAAAATAACTTCCCTAAATGTTAGCTACAGAATCCTGAATGCCAGCTACGGAATCCTGAATGCCAGCTATGGAATCCCGAAATATTAGGCTATGATTTCTGCATATCTAACACTCCCACTTAGCCAAATATTTGTCAACCAACTTGTATCACATCGAATCCTTCTTTGCAAAACTCAAACTTATTTCTTGGTAATGCCTTTGTCAATGCATCCGCCACCATCATCTTAGTTGCACAGTACTCCATTTTGATAGTGTTGTTCTCAATTTGTTCACGGATGAAATGATATTGTATCCCTATATGTTTAACTCTCCCATGATACTTTGAATTCTTCGTCATGGCTATGCAACTTTGGCTGTCACACTTTAATATTGTTGGTTGGGATTGAGTAACCTCGATGTCCTGCAACAATCTTCTCAACCAAATCAATTCTTTTGCAGCTTGACATGCTGCTATATATTTTGCTTCTGCACTGGAGAGAGAAACAGATCGTTGTTTCTTACTTGCCCATGAAACTGCACCTCCACCAAGGATAAAATAGAACCCTGAAGTTGATCTTTTACTATCAACGTCCCTACCCAATCTGCATCACAATATCCAGTAAGTTGTAGAGAATTTTCTGAACTCCCACTGAATCTTATGCCATGTTTAGTTGTTCCTTGTAGATATCTAAAATTCTTTTTAGCTTTGCTTGATGTTGTGGTCGAGGATTGCTGGAATATTGGCTCACAATACTCTGACATGTGCAATGCGATATCAGTCTGCTAGAAACCATTGCATACATTAGGCTCCCAACAACATTCTGATATGGAACCATACTCATATAACTTTCTTCTTCTTGTGTTTTGGGACACATGTCCAGTGAAATTTTGTTTCCTACTTCCATTGGAGTACTTATTGGCTTGCAATTTTCCATCCCAAATTTCTTGAGAATGTTCCTAATGTACCTCTCTTGGCTAAGATGGATTTTTCTCTTCTCCCTATCTCTTAAAATTTGAATGCCCAAGCAATAATGAATCTCACCATGATCAGTCATCTCAAATTCTATAGCTAATTGAGACTTGAACATGCCTAACATCTTAAAATCATTACTCATAATGATGGTGTCATCAACATATAAGGCTAAGATGACTAGAGACTCACCAATATGCTTTATGTAGACATTTGAATCAGCATTGCAACTTACATATCCTTCATTTTGGAGAAACCCATCAATACGCTCATACCATGCTCTTGAAGACTGTTTCAGTCCATACAATGTTTTCTAAAGCTTGCATACTAACTGCTCCTTTCCTTCTTGTATGTAGCCTTCTGGTTGTTCCATATAAACTTCTTCCTTTAAGAATCCATTTAAAAATGTAGTTTTTATATCTAGCTGATGTACATGAAGATCCAAGGTTCTTTGCCACTTACTACTAATGAGAACTCGATGGATGTTATCTTGACTACAGGAGAAAAGGTGTCATGATAATCCAAACCTGCAATTTGGGTGTATCCTTTTGCCACCAATCGAGCCTTGTAGCGGTCTATCGACCCATCAGACTTGTACTTTTGTTTGAATAACCACTTGCATCCAACCACTCTCCTTCCAGGTGGAAGAATTGTGAGTTCCCATGTCTGATTTTTTATGAGCGATTCATATTCAGCATCCATTGCTTGCCTCCAATCTGCTGCATAAATACTTTGAAGTGCTTCTTGAACACTGAGTGGTTCATCAACTTCTACATTAAGTGCATATGATTCAGATGCCTTTTGAGTGGGTTTTGTAGTCTTGTTGATCTATGAAAGCTGCTGCTCTCCTTGTACATCTCCTATGGGTTGTGTGGTTGCAACTTGTAATGGTCTTGTTGGAGTAGAATTCTCATGCTCAGATTCTTCATCAGATCCGAGATCATAAGGCCTTGTTTTTGAATCCTTAGCATTTTCCATCTCTGCTGATTTGTGCAAAACTAAATTTTTGTCAAAAATGACGTCTCTTCTGACTAGAATCTCATGTGTTATAGGATCATAAATTCGATATCCCTTTGAATTCAAACTGTATCCAACCATTATACACTTCTTGCTTTTGTCATCTAGCTTCTTTCTTTCTTCATCTGGTATATGTGCATATGCTATGCAACCAAAAATTCTTAAGTCATTGACACTTGGCTTGCTTCCATGCCATGCCTCATAAGGCGTCTTCTTATGCAATGCAATAGTTGGCAACCTGTTTTGTATATATGTTGCACTAGAGACTGCTTCACCCAAAAAACATTAGATAATCCACTACTCTTAAGCATGCATCTAGCACTTTCAACAAGAGTCCTATTCCTTCTTTCAGTGACACCATTTTGTTGTGGTGAATAAGGAACAATATACTCAAGTTTGATACCTTCTTTTGCACATAAAATTTTGAAAGCATTTGAGGTATATTCACCCCCATTATCACATCTGAGTTGTTTCAAAGGTTTTCTGACTGCTTCTCACCAAATGCTTTAAAAACCTTAAACATCTCTAATGCACATGATTTATTTTTGATAAAATAAACAAAGGTCATTCTAGAAGAATCGTCAATGAAGGTAATAAAATACCTTGCCCCGTTGTGTGACATTGTTTGCATTGCACCGCACAGATATCTGAATGCACAAGTTCCATTTGCTCCTTAGCTCGTGTTGCACCTTTCTTTGGGAAGGGGAATCTATGTTGCTTTCCTAAACAACAACCTTCACACACTCCCAACTCAACTGGTAGATGCAAATTAAAATCTTCCACAAGCTGCTCTGATTTTAACATTTGAAGCGAATGAGGATTTGCATGTCCGAATCTATGATGCCAAAGAACTGAATCAGATATTTCATTATTTGTTGTTGTTAACACCACATCAGGTACTGCTGCACATAACTTGTACAGATTGCCATCTCTGATTCCCGTAGCAACAATTACTCCTTCAACATCCTTTAGGACACATTCCTTGTTGTCAAACTGTGCAATTATGCCAGCATCGGTAATTTTGCTCACTGATAAAAGACTTTTGACAAGAGCAGGTACATACCATACGTTTTGGATTTTCTTGTATCCACCATCCGGCATTTGTAATGGAATATCTCCAATTCCGATCATCTCACATTCTCTATCATCTCCAAGATTGTGATCTTACTTTTGGGTGCTTACATATATGCCATAAACCAACTTCTCTCAGGTGTCATATGCTGAGTTGCTCCGAATCTAAATACCAGCAATTAGAAACATCAGAACTTGGGGTTGTGACAGCCAAAAACAAATTTTCTTGGTCATTGCTTACGGTCATGTTAGCTTCAGCAACCTTCCTTTTCTTTACCTCTTCTACCCATGCTAACCACTTACGGCATTGTTTCTTAAAATTCCCAGGAGCTCCACAATGAAAGCAATTTCCCTTATTTTTCTCCTCCTTTGTGTCTTTACCATTCTTTGAGACATTAGGACTGGGAGGGATGTGATTTGTTGTCACTCTTCCTTTTCGCTTTGCCCTTATATCCTGCTGAAAACAGTGTTGTAGGATTCTCATCATTCAAGCCCCCATCCTTCCTTCTGATTTCTTCTTGAAGTAGTATCTTGCTATTACTTTTGTCAAATCCAAATTAGCTTGGGTGCTTAGTGCTACTACTACCAGTCTCAGAATAGGATTCTGGCAAACTCCCAAGAAGCGACATAACAACATCTTCTTCTGCAATCACTGATCCACATGCTGCCAATTGATTTTTGAGAGACTTAAACTGATTTGTGAAATCTGATATCTTTTGTGTTTCCTGCATCTTTAATTGAAAAAATCTTCTTCTAAGATATAATCTTGTGCTAACATCATTTGATTCATATAACTTGATCAATTGATCCCAAGCTTCCTTTGCTGATTTTGCCTCACTTACATGTAAAAGCACATTATCACTCAAACTTAAAAGTATATAGGAACGAGCCCTACCTTCCTTTGACTCCCACTTACTGATCAGATCTGCATCCTGGGTGGGTTTAATCTCAGTCCCTTCAACTATATTGAGTAGATCCTTGTTCAAAGCAACAACATCTTCATTATGAGCTTCCAGAGATTAAATCCAACGCCATCAAATCGTTCTACCATCCTGTGAGGATCTCCTGCAACAAATGTGGCCATATCTCTGTCTTTAAACTTCTGATACTTCTCTGCAGCAACACTTCACCAACACTGCTCTGATACCATGAAAATTATAAGCACTCTTAAAATAGAACACAGAAATGCAACTGTTGTAATTGATCTATTTCTTATTCTTATTTGCTTGTGCTCTGCTCAATCAGAGAATACAATCTTTATAGAATAACAATAAACAAAGAGTCTTATTCAAACTCAAACTCAAACTAACCTATCTCTACTCTTCATCCTACGGATGGACAACATTTTCAAAGCACATACACATATCATCTAGTGTGTCTTTGTCAATTACAAAATAACTTCCCTAAATGTTAGCTAGCTACTACGGAACTCTGAAATATTAGGCTATGATTGCACGGGTAGGAGCTGCGAATGTGAAGGAGGAGGAGGAGGAGAATGTGGGAAATTCTTACATCCTTTATAGTAATGCTTTCTCGCAACACCAAAGAATTCAAATGGATCATATTCCCTGCAATCGCTCCGCCCTTTGCATTACAACGTCATTATTTCTTAATTTACTTGTCATCACAAAACCATATAATAATACTCTTTCTAATTAATTACCTTCAATTTCTCTTGCCAAGATTGTACTGCAGAGAGAAATAGAGAATAACAACAGCAAACAAATACAAGCCACTCTACGTGAAGAAGAAGACTCCATTTTCAATACGGTGCAAAGAAAGCATAAGCAAACGCCAATTTATAAACATAATATCGGGTGAGTTCTGTCCACTAAATTAGAAAAATCAAATCAATAGCTGCTAGAAAAGCAAATCTTACTTATTATAGATGTTTTAAAACTAAAATCTCAAAAATCCACCAAATTGTTTTAAGCGCTTTTCATCATTCTAAACGTGGAAAAAGGGTCCTGAATATCAGTCTTTGCTCAAATTTTAACCGTCATTCATTCATATCTGTTTGATTTAGTTTTTTTTTTTGGTTGATTTCTTGCAAATATATATTTAACTACAAATTAGATTTGGGATTTTACAACAAAAGTGAAACTTAAATGTTGAACTTGGAGATACTTGTAGTTGCAAGTTGGAACTCATTTACTATAAAATTGCAAGTGTGCACTAGTGAGTCCTTTTGTTTAATTTTTGTAATATTTTCATTTTTAATTGTAATTTGAATCAATGATTTAATGCTCTCCCAACATTTAATGGTGTTTCTATTTATCTTTCATCTTACTAAAGTAAAGAATCAATTGATTAGTGTACAATTATCTCTGATATTTATGGAAAATATTTGTATTTATGATTAACCAATGTAGCAAATTATTATTTTTGGTTTATAATTATACAACAAAAGCCCAAATATTTATGAAAATTAAGTAATTTTTTTTTTTTTTATTGAATCCGAAATTGCAGGGATTAGTTGCACAAAATTCTTAGGCTTAGCAATGTTTGCCAAGGATCGAGGTAGATTAGATGTACAAAATTCTTAGGCTTCACTGCTAAGGACTAAGGGGTTTTCATTCCACCAAGTTCTCGGCCTCATCCCTTATTTATCAGTATCTCCTAGGATTGGAACCCTAGTGGATGGCGAGGCAACACCTTTTACATCATCCAAAATTGAGTCCAAAATTCTTAGGCTTAGCTTCCAAGGAGTGAGGGATATTTTGTTTTTGTGTTTTATTGAATCCAAAATTATACGAATTCATTGCACAAAATTCTTAGGCTTATTTGCCAAGGACCGAGGGATATTAGTTGTACAAAATTCTTAGGCTTTCTTTGCCAAGGGTTGAGGAATTTCCATTCCACCAAGTTCCTAGCCTCATACATTAGTTATTGGTATCTTCTAGGAATATAACACTAGTAGATAGATACGAAGCACCTTTTATACCATCCTATGTACCATTGGATCACAACCATTCAACTAACGAATAATTTTTCTATACGTCTATTTATTATTTTTTTGTTTATTTGTTTATTGACTAACAATCACATGTGAGTGGTGCAATGGAGATGCCAATAGGGATGTATTGAAGAACATAAACTTGAAGGAGGGAAAATTGAAAGAGGAAGAGGAAGGGTGAAGAATGGGATTAAAGGAGGAGAATTCCAAGATTGGGAGAATATTGGACTAACGAATGTGAAACTCTTATTTCTTTTGAGTATATACCTATGAGCATCACATCTTGAGCTGATGTAGTGGTTGAATTGAATAACTACAAAACATATAAACTTGGATGGTTGCCCGCCATCTATAAAGATGATTTTCTTAGGCTATCCTCTATGTAAATCAGATCAATAATCTGTTAGAAAAGAAAATATTACTTATTAGAGATTTTAATAGTAGTAATGGTGATATTTACTTCGTTAGAATGTCTCACCATGAACCAAATCTCAAAACTCCAATCCACGGATATGTTTTAAAACCAAATTGTTTTAACTACTTTTCATTCATTCTAAACGTGGAAAAAGGGTCATGAAAATTAGTGGTGTAATTTAAACGTCAATATGACATGTATTTTCAAATTTTAACCAACACACACACACACACACACACACACACACACACACACACACACACACACACACACACACACACACACACACACACACACACACATTTTTGGTTTGATTTCTTGCAAATATATATTAAACTACAAACATTATATTTGTTATTTTGCAAGAAAAGTAAAAACTTAAAGGTTGAACTTGGAGGTATGCAAGTTGGAACTCATTTACTACCAAATTCTAAACTTGCACTAGTGAGGACTTTCGTTCAATTTTTTTAATATTTTTATTTTCTAATTTTGATTTGAATCAATTTTTTAATACTCAAGCAAAATTTAATGGTGTTGTTATCCATCTTTCATTTGATTAATGTGAAGATCCAAATGATTAGCATAAAATCGATATTTATGGAAAATATTTGTATTTCGATAAACCAATGTATCATTTTTGTTATTTTTATGATCATACAACAAATTCCCAAATATTTATAGAGATTAGGTTTGTTAAAATCATTTAGATTTTTTTATATACGTGACAGCAAAGTTAAATTTTGGATCCTTTTGCGGTGCGGTTTGTAGCTCACTTCCCAAAGGGGGGTGTGGGGGCTTACTACCCCACTCTTGTCATAGGGGATCCGGGGGAAATAACATGTTATAGAGCCCCCATTGGGGTGTTCAAGGGTGTATCCTATGAAGCAAAAATTAATGAGTCAATCCTTTGTTTCTAGAAATAATTATTCAATAGAATTGTATTTTTAGGAAGGAAAATCCTAATGGCATTTAACACTCTTTTTATAGGAGGAGGAATCTTAATTGTACTTCACCAATTATGTGTATTTGTTTTGGTGGAGATCAAAATGAGCTCATAACAAGTTCACATGTCGTATGTTCATCTTGAGTTACTAAAATCTTGATATCTTGCAACGTGGATGTTTCCCTAGGCACTCAGCTGGGGTTTCACCACGTAAATCTAGTAGTTATCTCTTACATGTTTGGTATTTTGTATATTTCTTTTATCTCTATCTTGTAAACCTGTTGATTTTTATTTAACTTTCTATGTATTCATTGTTGTAAATTATGTTGTTTCCTAGCATATTCAATCAATTAAAGAATCACCCATATATTTGTAATTATAATGCAATTCAAAAAATATAAAACATGTAATTTTCATGGAGAAAATACCCACCATATAGATATATGTAAAATATTTTTTTAATAAATAACAATGTTGGTTGAACTTAAAGATTTTACTATGAATTAGTTACCTATTTTTGTGTACATGTTGTTCTCTCTAAAAAAGAAAATGGAGTAATGATTTAATAGACATTTTTGGGTTAACATAGATATGGGAAATAGTTATTCATAAAGGTGTAAGGATTGATCTCTACCTACCTATGGATCATCAGTAGGAGGTCAAGGATTTATAAAACAAGTTATTTATCTCCAATCTCCCAAATGTATAATTTAAAAACTCCCAAATGTATAATTTAAATTAATCTATGTATTTGTTAATAATTAATATACATTTTTACATGCATATTAAATTTTGAATGTCAAATGACATTCACATATTTTTGGACCGTCACCTAATTTTTTTGTGACATGTAACCTTGAACATCAAAATCCAACATTGGTCCCAATGAGTTCAAATAACATATATATGTTTTTCTTAAAACATCTCAAAATTATTTATTATATCAATTAGATACAATCACATTTTAAATCAAGGAGTAATTTATTTTTATTGAATCCGAAATTATAGGGATTCAATGCAAAACTTCTTAGGCTTAGGTGCAAGGACTAAGGGAGATTAGTTGTACAAAATTCTTACACTTCACTTTGCCAAGGTCTAAGGGGTTTCCATTCCACCAAGTTCTCAACCTCATTCCTTATTTATTAGTATCTCTTGGGAATGCAACCCTAGAGTATGGTTAGGTAAAACCTTTTATGCAATCATATGCACCGGTGGATTACAACTAATCGACCGACAAGTAATTTGGTTATGGGTCTACTTATATTATTTTTGTGTCTATTTTTTTATTGACTAACAATCATGCATGTGAGTGATGCTATGGAGATGTCAATACGGATGTACTAAAGAACTTAAACTTGAAGGAGGGAAACATTAATAGAGAAAGAGGAGTGTTGAATATGGGGATTAAAGGAGGAGAATTCCAAGAGGAGAAATTATTGGGGAACAAATACAAAACTCTTCTTTCTTTTGAGAAGATACCTATGAAAATCCCATCTAAGACCACTCTACGCGAAGAAGAAGACTCCATTTTCAATACAATGTAAATAACGCATAAGAAAACACTAAATTATAAACATAATAATAATAATAACGGCGAGAGTCGTGTCAAGTAAATTAGAAAAATCGGATCAAAAGCTATTAGAAAAGTAAACCTTGCTTATTTAATATTTGCAAGAATGTCTCACCATGAACCAAATATCAAAATTCCCACACGGATATGTTTTAAAACCAAATTGTTTTAATCGCTTTTCAGTCATTCTAAACGTGGAAAATGGCTCATGAAAATCGGTGTTGTAATTTAAACGTCAATATGACATCTATGTTCAAATTTTAACGTTAAATATTTCTAATATTTTTAATTTTTAATTGTAATTTGAAACAATGTTTTAATGCTCTCAAAGCTTTAATTTCTATACATCTTTCATTTGAAGTCAATCTATCCAAATGATTAGTGTATAAGCTGATATCTATGAAAAATATTTGTATTTATGATAAACTAATGTAGCATTGTTTTTCTCTGTTTATAATTATACAACAAAGCCCCAAATATTTATAAAGATTAAGTTTGTTAAAATTATTTAGATTATGTTAGATATGTGACAACAAAGTTAAATTTTGAATATTTTTGTGGCGCAATTACTAGCTCACTTTCCAAAGGGGGTGTAGGGGCTTGAAATAAAAATCCTATTGGCATTTTTCCACTCTATTTTTAAAGGAGGAATCGTAACTATACTTCACCAATCGGGAGTATTTATTTTTGTGTAGATCCGAGTAGCTCATAATGAGTTTGAATATAATATATTTATTGACCTGACAATCACATGTGAGTGGTGCTATAGAGATTTCAATAGGGATGTCTTGAAGAACTTAAACTTGAATGAGGGACACATTAAAGTAGGAAGAGGAGTGGTGAATATAGGGATTGAAGAAGGAGAATTCCAATGGGGAAAATATTGGGGGAATGAATGCAAAACTCATCTTTCTTTTGAGAAGATACCTATGAGCATCCCATCTCAAGCCACTCTACGTGAAGAAGAAGACTTCATTTTCAATGTGGTGCAAAGAAGACATAATAAAATGCCAATTTGTAAACATAATAATAATATTGGGTGAGTTGTGCCAAGTAAATTAGAAAATTTGGATAAATAGTTATTAAAAAAATAAAACATTAATTATTTAATATTTGCAAGAATGTCTCACCATGAACCAAATCACAAAATCCACAACGCATATGTTTTAAAACCAAATTGTTTTAACTTATTTTTGATCATTATAAAAATGGAAAAAGGGTCGTGAAAATTAGTGTTATAATTTAAATAGCATTAAAACATGTATGTTCAAATTTTAACCGTTAAATTAGTGCTATAATTTAAACATATTTGTTTTGAGTGAAGGTGAGGATGGATGGAAAAAAGTTAAGAAAAAAGCTACACATATGGTTCATCCCGCCATGACCTGAAATAGGGGTAGAAATTAGTTTTTAGGCTTCCTACTGATAGTTGCTCCACTACCTTTGTCCTTCAAGTTTAATTTTGGCATATGGGCCTTTCTCTTAGTTGTAATTTTCTCGTGACATCTAGCTTTTGAGCCTCCTTATATCCCAGGGTATGCCCCCTCCGAAAAAAACATTTACCCTTAGTAAAAAAATTAACCATTAAATATTTGTAATATTTTTATTTTTAATTATAATTTGAAACAATGTTTTAATGCTCGAGCAAAAACTTTAATGGTGTTTCTATATCTTTCATTTGATTAGTGAAGATCCAATTAATTAGTGTACAATCTATACGTATGGAAAATATTTGAATTTTTAATAAACCAATCTAGCATTGTTTTTGTTGGTTTATAATTATACAACAAAGACCCAAATATTTATAAAGATTAAGTTTGTTAAAATCATTTAGATTATGTTTTATATGTGACAACAAAGTTAGATTTTTAATCTCTTTTTAGCACGATTTGTAGCTCACTTTCCAAAGGGGGTGTGGGGTGTTTTCCCCCCTGAAAAGAAAAATCCTATTGGCATTTTTCCATTCTATTTTTAGGAGGAATCGTAATCGCCAAATGTATAATTTAAATTAATATATGTATTTTTACTAATTAATATACATTTCTTGATGTGCGTGATTAAATTTAGAATTTCAAATGACATTCATATATTTTTGGACCATCACCTAGTTTTTGGTGACATGTAAGTTTGATCGTCAAAATCCAACATTGGTCTGACAAGTTCAAATAACATATATATGTTTTTCTTAAAAAGTATCAAAAAATTATTTAGCATATCAATAAAATACAATCATGTTTTAAATTGAGTAATTTATTTTTGTTTTTTATTGAATCTGAAATTGTAGGGATTTGTTGCAAAAATTTCTTAGGCTTACCTACTAAGGACTCGAGGGAGATTAGTTGTAACAAAACTTAGGCTTCTTGCCAAGGACCGAGGGATTCTCATTCCATCAAGTTCTCGGCCTCATCCCTTATTTTTAGTATCTCTTGGGAATGGAACACTAGTGGATGGCTAGGAAACACATTTTACACTATCATATACACCATTGGATCACAACCATTCGACTAATGAGTAATTTTTCTATGGGTCTACTTATTATTTTTGTGTCTATTTATTTATTGTCTAACAATCACACGCAAGTGGTGTAATGGAGCTGTCAATAAGGAGTTACTTAAGAACTTAAACTTGAGGGAGGGAACATTGAAGGATGAAGAGGAGTGGTGAAGAAGGGGATTGAAATAGGAGAATTCCAACGGGGAAAATATTGGGGGAGCGAATGTGAAACTCTTCTTTCTTCTAAGAAAATATCTATGAGCATCCTATCTTGAGCGGTATGTAGTATTCGAATTAAATAACTAGAAAAAATGGAAAATCATGTGGTTTCCTTCCATATTTAAAGACTATTATCGTAGGTCATCCTCTACACTTATCAAGGAAACAATAGATATTAGCTACAATTTCCCTTACGGATTTTCATTTGACATCGTCACATCAACATTTCAAGTTCTTCACAAATTAAATTTGAAGCATAATCATGTGTATAATCTTATGTTTGTTATTCTTAAAAATTACATTATACAACTTTGTAGTAGGAGGGAATGGTAAAAGAAGATGAGACAGAATAAGTGTATGTGTATTAACATAAATGACATACAAGAAATTTATCGAAAGTAAATAAACTAACCAATGATTCATTAAATATCATTTTCTAATACTATATATATTTTTTCTATATTTACACAATAGTTTTTTAATATTGACATGATAATAATGGTTAAAACAAAAGTGGTTTGACAAATTTCCGTTTAGATGCTAATAAACAACAATGAGTTCTATTCAAACATGTTTGTTTCATATGTAAAACAAATAATGTAGAAGATCGGTGGTGGTAATGGCTATTAATCAACTTTTTTTTTTCGTGTGTGATCTCCATAAATACCTAAGAACATTTTTTATATATGGTATTCACTTATTTCTACCTCATTATCTTTACAGTATTATTCAGCTAGAGATGATCATTTTTGTGGCCTCCAAGATGGATTTACTCAAACCAGAGGAAAAACACAACAATTGGTTGAGAAAAACATGAAAATAAAAAATGATTTGTTGAAGAAAATAGATGAATCATAATTTTTAAGAATAATTTCCAACAAAATCTATCATGTTAGCGGAAATGTAAATGAATTTTCCTTACTACAAATATTTTTGAGATGTGCTAAAGAAGTGTTACGTACATAAAAGTTGTACCCTCTCGTATGGTCATGGAAGAACAAAAGAACTTTTGAGTAGCATGGGCTTGTCTTTAAAGTGTGGGAATTTTCTCCTTTAGATAAACCTCCGAGTAGGTTGGCTCCTCCCATAGCTCAACATACAAGTAAGCTAACTACTCAAATTGTAACTAAATATAAAAACTAAAACTAAAACTTACAAAATCTAGTTTTGAGGGGGAAGAAATAAAGATGTAAATTAAAAGAATGGAAATGCGCAAACACTAAGATAGGGCTCAAATCTGACCAGAAAGACTCATAACAACCACATAGGTAGATATTTTAATAGAAATGTTGAGTTTTAAGGAGTGTGAATGAACAAAACTTAATGAGAAACAAGAGGATACACATCCACAAAAATGGGGAACGTCAAAGGGAAAATAATCACAAATGTGTTGCATTCAATAAGTTACCATCACGCTTACAAACTATAGGTTGGATATCTTAAGAAAAATGTGAATTTGTAGAGTTCATAAGGAAATAAAATGTGTTGCTCTAAGGAAGAGCTTAAAAATTTGATGGAAAGGAACTTTTTGTTTATAATGGGTAAAAGAGGGTTAAGGGGACCCTACCTCGTACAAAAGTGGAGAAAGGATAAGACATTGAGGAACAACATAAGTTACCACTTCAGTGGCACGAAACATAAAAACCAACAATAACAACAAACGAACAACAAACAACACAAAACAACAAACTATCTCAACCAAAAGTCCCCTTTCCTTGGATCTTAACTACATCTTGAGGGGTGGAGATAGTCCCTTTCTTCTTCCTGCTCACAACTTTCCGATCCCCATCTATGTTTGGATTTTCATTTTTGATATTATGGATGGGTATCAACACTTCAATCATATACATTAGATTTGGGGATCCAGATAAAGCATTTACATCGTTCTTTCTAGCTTGTTGCACTTCCACCTCTTCCGGATCAACCAATTTTTTGAATCAATGTCGAAACACAATCAGATGGGTCATTCACACCGGATGTCAGATTAGAATTCTTCCACCAAGAATTTCTACCTCTGACATGCTTTCTTACCATATGACAATCAGAGGCTAGATGGCCAAGAAAAACATGTTCTACACCTAAAAGGAAAACCTTCATAGTCCAGATTTTGAATCCATATTATATCCTCAACTTTGAGTTCAATGGTGGTAGGGAAGTCAATAGAAGTATCCATATCAACCAAGATTCTAGAAAATGTAGTGTGCTCAAAGTCTTTAGTTTTAGGATCAATAGACAAACATTTCCCTAAATTGTTACCAATAGCTAGTTAAGTAGTTATCCAACCAAAATTGGAGGGGTAGATACGGAAGGCGAATCCACACCGGCTTAACATGGAAAGTATCTGAAACCAGATTGAACAAGGGAAACCATGGTTTCATCAATAACAAGTGGGATTCAAGTTCCCAAACTTTTCCAAAAATTTGATCCTTATCAAATGCAAGAGAAAAAGATACTATGAAAAAACCACATACACTAGGAAATATATCTATCCTACCTTCCAAGAGAGGACCCCATTTCCTCGAAATCCAAGAATGAAGTGTTTGCGAGACCTAGATAAAAGTTGTTGAATCTATAGATCAAACCATTCCTCTTGAAAGAAGTTTCAAATTGAACCACCTCATCACCAAAACGAACTCGATGGGGTAGATTTTACGTAAGCCATCAACTTATATTGCTTGGAATCGGCATGCCCCTATTCCTATTATCCATTCCCTTTAGTGCATCCTTGAAAGATGCCTAAACATGGGGTTTATCCTTCACTATACTATTCCCATCAACAACAAAGCAGCTCATATACTACCAAAGAGACACGAGCAGGAGCACCGGTGACTTGAAGAAGGGATTATTATCGCGGTTCTAAAAATAGGGGTTTATGTGGCCCCATCTTGCTAGGATGGGTCAAAACCCCAAATCAAAGCTTGAAACACCTGTTGCAGACCAAAAACATCCCCTTGGGTGCCAAGCAAGGCAACAACAAGAGTCATCAAGAACGAAATGCATAGATTTTTGGGTTAAAACCCCCATCAAATTACATTTAAACATGCCTAAGAACTTACATTTATATAAAATGGGAATAAAATCGAATGGGAGATGAGAGGGAAGGGATTCAAATTTGCAATGAGTAGAGACAAATCCACCACCCAAACATATTTTCACCATTTACTTCATGAGACAAGTACCCATTATCTTCTACAACACGTCATCAAAATTTTTAGCAAAAGGTATAGGCACCATCCGAGCTTTTAATTCAAGTTATAAGTGACTATGTATTTCCCTGTATTTCTCAAGCTCTAATGGTTTTCCTTCAAAACTTCCTTCAATCCCAAACTACATATGTAAGCATGAAGATCTTGAATAAATGAAGAAAATGCAACAATTTTTATTGAAATCGGAGCTCCAGGATGTAAGTTATGACCTAAAATTATTATTGTTCATTTCGTGCCATCCCCGCCTAACTTCCATGAGTTTCTCTTTGTTTGGAATTTTTTGATGTTTTGTGGCTTCCCGAGTCTTTAAAAACTTACATGATTTTCTTTTCATTTCTCCTGCTATGCCACGGAGACCTTTCCTTCTTCTTCACTCATGGAACTAACTCGTGTGGCTATGTTTCATCGTTCCACGGGTTTATGAGAACCCACACAACACTACAATAGGAAACCCACGTGACACTAAGTTATTGTATTGAAGTTTTCAACCTTAGTTGCATTTGAATGTATGATTTTCCTTTATCGTGTGGCACCTAGTAGTACTTACTCCTTGTATTATGGCTTCTTCTTGGTGGGATTCATTCTTCATCGTGCAGATTTGTAACCAACTCCATGGAACACTTAATTTCCAATTTTGTGCAAGACTATTTTCTCCTACCACGAATCACAAGCATCCTTCCTTTTTATTCACACATGTGGTTTCATCTCGATATTCCAATTTATTTATGGATATATAACCCTATGGTGCTCGAACTTCCTTCAACCCGTGAGATATTAATCCTTGGTTTCGCGAGTTAGGAGAACTCGTAGAAAACTAATTTCATAAATTTTGTGAAACATTACTTCTAATGTTCTATGGATTTCCTAAGTCAAATTTTACCTAAGTCCAAAATGAGTATTGTGTTATCAAAATATCTTAGGGGTATTTTGGATAACAATTTGGCAACTCAACGGGGTCATCTACCTATAGATAGATAACCAATTTCCTTGACTATCCACTAGGCATGGAGTCAAGTATACACCTCTCGAAATTATGATTCGTAATTTATATCTTCCCGAGCTTCAATATATGAGGGATCAAAATACCACCGAACCTTTTCAAAATATGTTTGAATGAAAAATCCATCTAAATACTAGAACATGTGCCAAAACACTTATAGAAAAATGAAAACTACACTAACAATAGAGTAATGTGCTAGAGATAACTTGAAGAAATTAAAACTAAACTAATATGTACAAGATAGAACCTTTGCTTCAAAAGAATTGTTTAAGGTAGATTACATTGACTAGAATCCTAAGATCTTCTCCATCAAATTTTGACAATTGGAAAGCATTATGCAGATTGTATCCTGAAACAATATCGGGGCCACTCTATATAGCATCAAACTTTGAGTGGCTTCCTGGTTTGGCTCTGTCTTGATCCCATTTGAGGACAAGATCCCATTTTTGAAATCTTCTAGCCACTGCTTCCATGTCAAAACACCTCTTTACCTGAGCTTGATTTAACTCCATCGCTTGTATGGCTTGATCCCTTAACTTCTCTAGCTCGTGAGCTATGCATGTTTAATTTCCAATGGCCTTCACCTCAAACATTTTAAGTTGGTTAATGAGTTTTAGGGTATGTAACTTAAGAGATATTAATAGTTTAGTTTCTTTATCATAAACTAGCTTGTAAGGTGATTTTTCATTTGACCTCTTAGGAGCGATTTTATCATTTCATAAGGCTAATTTCAGTTTCTATGTCATGTCCTTTGATTTTCTTTCAATTTCCTCATTGTAACCCTCAAAAGGCTCTTGTTTGTTGACTCATCCTATCCATTTACTTATCGGGATGAGGGTGGAATAAATATTTACTAACCTTATTAAATGTTAGGTTAACATTAATTAATATACATAAATATGAATGTGCACATTTAAGTAAAATAAATAACAAGATAAAATAAATGACACAACATGTAACGTGGAAAACCCTAAATGGGTAAAAACCATAGAAGAATTAATCCACTATAAGAGAAACTTTTACAACCAATCCAGTAACTCCCTCCTCACTTCTACTCCATGTTTTTACCAGGATCACCCTTCATATTTGATATTCGAATATTATAATCTATCTAATATATTGATTATCCTGAATATGACCTATGGTCATATTTAAATAACCCGAAGGGTTATGACCTTCTTAAGTGATGGGGCACACCTCCCGATTTAATTGTTAGTTAATTAAATTAACCAACCACCTAATATAAAGTTTATATTTAAATAATAATAATATAAGTTATTCTATATTATTTAAATATAAACTAAATATTATGATACACTTAATATTATAGTTCTAACACTCCCCCTTAATATTAAGTGGGGATCCATATGCCAACATTATCTGTTTGTACAACAGGATTTATAAATCCATAAACCCTAAAGGTTTAGGATAACATATGTATTTGTGAGACTAAATCCCATCATTTCTCATGGAAAAATTCTTATACCACATCTCTAGGAGCCTTTTATAACACAAGGAATTCCTTTACAAATAGATGCACACTAGATTATATTTTTGTAAACTCTATCAATTTACTTGTAAAATCTATCAGTTTACTTGTAAACTCTATTAGTTTACATAGATCATACAAGATCATTTTACAATGATTTTAAACTAGAATATAAGTATAAGAGAAGGAGTCAAAAATCAGTCGGCCATTAGGAGGTGGCATTTCCAAGAACACTCCCACTCAATGGAAACTTTAAAAGGCCAAGCATTGCATGGAACTTATAGAACTTCACAACATATAAAGGCTTCATAAACAAGTCTGGAACTTAATCTTCGATTGGGCAAGATCTTGGAGATCTATATCACTACAAAGAACCTTCTCTCAGATAAAGTGGATATGTATCTCAATATGATTTTTACTTTGATGTTGAACTAGATTTTTAGCGAGAGCAATGCAACTCTTACTATCACACGAAGGGGAGTATTTCATTTGGCTTCTATGTGCATCTCTTCCAACAGTCACTTTAGCCACATGGCTTCTTTTTCTACTTTCATTGCACTTCTATATTCTTCCTGAGTAGAAGAAATGGAAATTATTGGTTGCTTTTTACTACTCCAAGTAATGGCACTTGCACCAAACTTGAATACATATCCAGTTGTATACTTGTGATCTATCACATCACCAACATGGTCAAAATAACAATATCCATATAAATATACATTGCTAAAATAAATATAATGTAAACCAAAATTAATTATGCCCTTAATATAATGTAAGATTATTTTTGGTAACTTCCATTGATCATGATAAGGTTCCTACATAAACCTTGAAGCAATCCCTACTACATAAACAATGTAAGGTCTAGTAATAGTTAAATAAATCAAACTACCTACAAGTTGCCTATACAAAGTAGGATTACATTTTCACATGTAGGTTTAGGATCAAGTTTACATCCAACTTATATAGGAATAACAACTAGTTTACAATCAATCATATTAAATATTTTAAGTAAATTAGTTACATATTGTGATTGAGATACTACAATAGAATTTTTATCCTGAAATATATCCATGCCCAAAAAATGATGCAAAAATCCTAAGTCTGTCATCTCAAAATATTGTATTATTTTTCTTTATTTTTGTAATTAAACTATTAGAATTAGTAGTGAGAAGTAAATCATCAACATACAATACAATGAGAATGATAGAATTTTCTTCAACTTTAACAAATAAATCGTTATTAGATGAGCAGTTAGAAAAATAAACTTCATTAAAAAAATTGTTAATCTTAGAATACCAAGCTCTAGGAGCTTTCTCTAAACCATATAAAGATTTTTTCAATTTACAAACATAGATTTATTTATCTAGTTCTTAAAATCCTTTAGGTTGGGTCATATGGATTTCTTATTTTAAATCACCATTCAAAAACACATTTTTGGCATCCATCGATGGATTTCCCAACCATCTTGAAAGCTAAGGAATCAAAATCTATATTGTGCTCATTTTTGCAATAGTTGCAAATATTTCTATGTAGTCAATACCGGGTTTTGAGTAAACCCTCAAGCTACTAATCTGGATTTTAATTTATCTATCCGCCATATGCTTTATATTTATTCTTGTATAGCCATCTAGATTCGACTATACTTCATTTTTAGGAGGAGGGACTAATTCCGTAGTTTGATTTTTAATGAAGGCAATGTATTGATTTTATTACATCTATCTGGATTTTTTTCGTAGAAGAAGTTTCTTCAAAATATTGGGGTTCAAGTTCATACGAAGTCATAAAGCATGATATGGATGATGACTTCTAGTCATTTTCTGAAGGTTTCTTGGATTAGAGTCTTGAATAATAGACTCACCCATTATAGGGATTTTATTTACGTGAGGAACTAGGAACAATCTCATTTTCAATTATAGGTTCAACACTAGTTTCTTCATCACATACATCATTTTCACAATTTTCATTTTCAAATTCATTTTCATTAGAATCATCATAAATAAAAGAAGATGAAGAAGAAGAAGAACAAAGAGTTTTTCTAAAATTTTAACATTCCTATTTTCTATAACTTCTCTTTTGATGGATCAAATATCCTAAGACCTTTAGTTTTTACACTGTATCCTACGAAGATACAAGGAAAAGAGGTTTGATCAAGCTTCTTCTATTTTATTTCAGAATGAAGAGGGAAGAATGGATACCAAATATTCTCAAATGAGACACACTAGGTTTTGATTTGACCACTTTTTCAAGGAGTGGAATTTACTAAGGCTTTAGTGGGAACTCTATTCAAGGTATGAAATGAAGTGTTCATAGCTTTAGCCCTTGAAGGAACTAAGGAACTTGTGCAGAATGCATCATGGTTCTAGCCATTTCCAAAATGGTATGGTTTTTCCTTTCCATGATCTCATTTTGTTGAGGGGAATAGGGAGTAGTCAGTTCCCTTTGAATGCCACATTCGACACAAAATGATTCAAATGATTGGTGGCATATTCTCCCCATTAGAAGAATTTTTATTTAAATTTTCACAATTCTTTAGATTTCCTTTTAATGAAATAAGACCAAATCATATGAGTGAAATCATCAATGAAAGTGACATCATACAAAGAACCATTAAGAGATGAAACTTCGATGGATCCTCGGACATCACTATGGATAAGTTCCAAAGGTTCAAAAGAATTAGCATCATGATGACTGTGGAAGGGATTAACATATTTCTTACCACGTAAGCATCCTTCACACATTTCATGATTTTGGGAAATAGGTGGCAGACCAGTTACTAGGTTTAGTCAAGACATGTCATACATGCTCCTAAAATTGACATGACCTAGTCTCTCATGCCACAATTGCATGTCACTTCTTTGAGATGTTAAACAAGAAGAAAAAGGAAATCCATTAAACACATACAAACCATCTCTTTGAATGCCTTCAACTATAGTAACATCATGTTCATTTTTAATAAACCATTTATCTTTTAATAATGTTACACTATAGTTATTTTGATTCAACTGAGAACAAGAAAGAAAATTAATTTTAAGTTTAGGAACTAACAACACACATTGTTAATAAAACCCTTTGAAACTTTTGCTTTACCTAACCCTTAACATCGAGAATGGAATGATCACCCAAGTAGATCTCGACCATTACACTCACTAAGTTCAAATAGGATATCTGATCTAAAGGTCATATGCCTAGACGCACCACTATCCGATATCCACTCATTTTATTTTGCGCAAAGTGACAAGGGTGGCATATAAAGCGATTACATTTGATTTTTATTCTTGTTTTGGTTTTGGTGATTTTTATCCTTTTGATTTTGAAATTTGACTTATTATTTTTGAAATTTGCAATCCTCTTTCTTGTGGCCAAATTTACCACTTTGTAATGAAATTTTCCATCAAATCTAACTCTTAGATTTCCAGGTTTCTTATCTTTCTAGGAGGTTTAAAATTTAGATTTTGGTTTTTGTTGAATCTAGAGGTTTTACCTTTGGATTTACGAGAAAGAAGTGCTTCTACGTGGCATTCTCCTTAGAATAAAAATTTTACATTACTTGTTCTTCCTAATATGAGAAGAGAACTAAAGGTTTACAAATCTGGAATGTCTTTTTTGAAATGAAATTTCTAAATTTCTCATGAATATTCAACTGAATAATAAAATAAAGCAATTTATCTTGAATCAAATTACCGCCATGCTTCCATCTAGATGCGACTTGATATTTTTATTTTTGCTAAATAATTTATCACTTTTTCATCTCCCTTCATGGGAGTTGTCATAAGCTCTAAAATAAATTTAATAATTTTTGAAAAACGTATACCTTCGTGCATTGATTCCAATTGAGCCCAAGCCTCACTCGGACTTTCTTGGTTTCCGATATGAAGCGAAAATCATCTTGTATGCTTCAAAAAATTATGGAAATCACCTCTTGTACTTTCTGTTGATATGCGGTGTCATTGTCGCGAGTTGCTTGTCTTCTAGTCGAGCTCTCTCAATTCCATTCACAACTACCCATAATTTGTGAGCCATGAATTTTGCCTTCAATCAAATCTTCCAAATGTTGTAGTTGTTTCCATTCAACATTTGAGATTTATCAATTGAAAATTGATTAGACCCCATTTTTGCATAAAATAGAAATAATTAATAAACAAGGATTAAAATAAGATTTTAATAGAAGTCCCCCTGTTGTATTTTAATCCTCAATCGAACACCGATCATTTTACGCCAAAAAAAGAGATCTTGTTAATTGAATAATCTATACATGAATACATTAGAATGATATCAAAAATAAATTGAAATGTAAGTGAAAAAAATTTAGTTTTCTAACAAAATGACAATGATAAATTTTGTCATCGTATCATAAGAATATATCATTTTTAAATAAAACAATATTATTTTACTATTTTTCACAAAAATAATTTTTATAATTTGTTTATATTTTAAAAAACAAATAATTGATATATATTTTTGAAAAAATGATTTATATACGAAAAAAAAGGGAGCTCTTGCTCCTTATTAGGTAATAATTTCTATCAACTCGACCGAAGTTGGCTAACCAACTCGGTGAGCTTATCACCGAGTTACCATTTCCATATTAACCGAATATAATTTCCAAACCATATATTTTAAACTATGCAATTTTAATCAACCATGCCTTACCAACCAACCGAGCCACGAATGTTACCACCACCAAGCTACACGAGAGTCATCGAAACAATATATGAGCCGCTCGAGTGAGCTATACCCATAAGGGCTCTAAACAAAATGGGGTAGTGTGACCGTAGTCACACTAAAATTCCTAGAAACGTAGGATTTCAAAGCCTATAACATCCCATTGTCATCCCCATGTGGAACAAAACTTTCGCATAAGATTGGGGGTCTTGTAGGTGAGGGTGGTAGGGTGGGATCTGTGGGACACGCGACACTCGAGAGGGAAGGTTGCGTAGGGCCATGCAGGGTGTTTCATGTGGCACATAGATGGAAGGGGGTTAGAGGGAGGCTGCCCCTCCATATAAATTTTGATATATATATATAACCTAAACCATATAAAACTCAACCTAAAACTATGCACCGATAAGTTTAAAAACATATATATATATATATATATATATATATATATATATATATATGTATTTTTATAAAACACGGAGAATTTTATAAAAATATAGAAAATATAAAAAAATTGTTTATATTGATTATAAAATATAGTTGTTATAATTTTTTTAGGTGTCCATACGTAGAACATTGATTTGAAATTCAAAGTGAAAGTAAAATTTTTATAGTACAAGGGACAAGATGTTTCAACTAGAAAATTCAAAAACCCTATTTTCTTGATTCTTGTCTCCCCTGTAAACTTGAATTTCACTTGAATTTTTTACTTTCTCTTTTTGATATCTTGAATTTTCCTACACACATTTATAAACTATAGAAAATATTTCACAAAATTTATTCACCCTTACCTTAATTTACAAGGCCTTGGTAATTCTTGAATTCAAACTTTTACATGTTGTTGAAATCTCCAAGGAATTTCCACTGTGCACACCCCATACATTCCTACCATACAGAGAGGAAAGGGGGTTAAATAGAATTTCAACCAACTAACCACCTAACTTCCCAACTGTTGCAACCTTAGGACATTAGAATTAAATTAGATTATTAATCTTGCTTTGGTACCATGTCAAGACGAGGGGTGGAATAAATATTTAATAACCTTAATAAATGTTAGGTTAACATTAATTAATATACATAAATATTTTTTTATTGATAAAATTTGGAAAGGCTCCAAGGGCCATTTACAAAAATACTTTACAATGAAGCACACAACAAGCGAGAAAAACAACCAACAAAGAGCCAAACAAACTTGGATCAGACATCAAACTAAACAAAAAGAACATAAGCTCATCCTAAATATGAGGATTGAGATCTTAAATTCATATGTGTTGGAACTAAAACTTGCTTCAGAACCCCATTTTTTATTCTGGACCAAAGTCCATTCACCCTTATTTAAATCTTCTGAATATTTTTCACACAAAATGAAAACATCAATTGAAGAAATAGGCTAATATATCAATTTGGGAGGGGAAGAAACCCTCTCCATAACCACTTGTTCTGAAGCTTGCTAAATTTCCTTCTAAGATCCAAACTGAGGCTCCTGAGAAGATTTCTCAACAGGAGTACACTTAACCCTCTAAATGCTCTTCTCATAAAACAAATCTTCCTCACAATCTAAAGGGGCATCAATGATATAGTGAGAAGGAAGAGAATCCTTCCACCATGAGGAGTTTTCTCTATTCTTTCATTTATGTTCCCACACTCATCAATCAAATGTCCTATTTGGAAACATCTATGGAAATGAAAGGATAATATTTCATAATCCAGTCTTTGAATCCAAACCCTTTCTCCTATTTACAGCTCAATTTTATCTGGTAGATCAAGAGGAACATCCATGTCCACCAAAATACGAGCATAAGAAGGATGCACCAATTGAGTGGATGCCTCATATGTGGCAACATAACCTCCCAATGCATCACCAATAGCTTCAAGACACGATTTAGACCAGAGTTGTAAAGGAAAACCTAGAAGCCTAACCCAAACAAGCATCCAATCAAAAGAATCTCTCAAAGGGTCAAAATTTGGGTACCATGGTTTTGTCATTACACCATGATCACCCCATACCCAATAGGTTTTATTGATAGCATCTTTATCTTTAACAGATTCAAAGACAACAATAAAGAAATCTTTCGAACAGGATAAACTTCTACTTTACCTGTAATTTTGGAACTCCATGATTCTCAAATCCATTCATGAATCAGAGAAAGCTTCGGCCATAGATGTTGGAGGTGGTAGATGAATCGTGGTTGCAAAAATCCTCCTCCCATTCATGAACTTGAAGAAGAATGTCCTCATCTAACTTAAGCACAAGAATATTGGTAGAGGGTTTGAGGGATTTCCTCTCACCTCTCTCACCATTCACAATCCTAGCAACAATAGCCGCAAAATATTTACCTCCCCTATTTATTCCTTCAAATCTATTTCCTTTCACCCAATAAGATCCGCCACCATTAACACAAGAAGAAGGGAACTATGTTTCATGATACTCACACTTTGTTGAACATTGTGGCTCAAGCCAAGATCACCTAAATCTCTACCTCCAATGCTTTTTTCTAGAGGGGACAAGACACATCCCTTGGTCGGTCATCCTTTTGAAAGCCCTTGTGCACTAGGGTTAGAGCACACGACCTCCATCTACCTTAATGTATTATAAATATGAATATGAACATATAAGTAAAATAAATAATAAGATAAATTAAATGACACAATGACACAACATGTAACATGGAAAACCCTAAATGGGTAAAAACCACAGAAGAATTAATCCACTATAAAAGAAACTATTACATCCAGTCCAGTAACTCCCTCCTCACTTCTACTCCATGTTTTTACCAGGATCACCCTTCATATTTGATATTTGAATATTATAATCTATCTAATATATTGATTATCCTGAATATGACATATATTTCATGAAGATTCAATCAATTAGAGAATCCCACATAGATTTGTAATTATTATACAATTCAAAAAATATAAAATATGGAATTTTTATAGAGAAAAACCCCACCATAGAAGTTTATGTAAAAGATTTTTATAATAAATACCAACATTGGTTGCAACTTAAAACTTTTATTATCAATTAGCTACCTATTTTATGTGTGCGGGGTTCTCTACAAAGGAAAATGAAGTAAGAATGATTAAATAAGCATTTTTTTGTTGGTTTATGATTATAAAACAAAGGCCCAAATATTTATAAAGATAAATTTCGTTAAAATTGTTTATATTATATTAGATATGTGACAAGAAAGTTAAATTTTGGATCTCTTTGCTACACGGTTTATATCTCACTTCCCAAAGGGGGTCCATGGTAGAAAGAAATATTATGTTAGTGTAGGTTATTATTTATCCATTTATTTATTTATTAGGATAATTCTTGCATTTGTGTTAGCCCTACACTTGTTGGGTTAGCTTACTTAGGTGTACTAGTTGTGTGGAGTTAGCTTACTATTTGTGTTGAGTTAGCTTCTTAGTTATGTGGAGTTAGCTTACTAGTCTTTTGGAGTTAACTTAACTACCAGTATTAGTTAGTGGGAGTTCTTCACCATTGATTTAGGTAGTAGTTACACTTCCCTCCTCCTATATGTACATATTTCTTATTAAATAATTCAAGTCATTGTATTATAATGTATTGAGCATTATGGATTATGATAGATTTCCATATATGGTATTTTAGATCTTCTATTTTCCAAATCTAATGTGGTGTACTATTATCATCTAAGATCGCAGCTTGGAAAAATCTTCTTATTGTTCCTTTCATGGTATCAGAGCGATAGATGATGTAGACATCCATCTGTAAGTTTTTCTTTACAAACAAGGGTTTATTATTTTCATGTATTTGGAATTTGTTCATCATTTTTGCAACATGCATTTTTATGCAAAACGGAGTGCGGCATTGGATTTGGAAGGTGCCAAAACCCTAGAATTGATTGTAAACTCGACCATGTTTTGAGACAGTCAAATCTGGATGTAGATATGTACCCTATGGGTGCATTCTTTTATCCATTGGATATAAGCATGTACCTTCCGGATGCATTCTTTTACCCTCTGGATATTTCAGTTTTGGATGCAGTCTTTTATCCACTAGATGTAGATCTATACCCTTTGGGTGCATTCTTTTATCCATTGGATATAAGTGTGTACCTTCCAGGATGCATTCTTTTACCCTCTAGATATTTCAGTTTTAGATGCAGTCTTTTATCCACTGGACGAGATCTGTACCCTTTAGGTGCATTATTTTATCCATTGGATATTGATGTGTACCTTCCGGATGTATTCTTTTACCCTCTAGATATTTTGGTTTTGGATGTAGTCTTTTATCCACTAGACGCAAATATGTACCCTCTGGGTGCATTCTTTTATCTATTGGATATAAGCGTGTACCTTCTAGATGCATTCTTTTACCCTCTGGATATTCAGTTTGGATGATGCAATCTTTTATCTGCTAGAGACAGATATGTACCCTCTGGGTGCCTTCTTTTATCCATTAGATATAAGCGTGTACCTTACGGATGCATTATTTTACCCTCTAGAAATTTTAGGTTTTGGGTGCAAGATTTTATCCTTTGGTCGCAAGCATGTATCATGTGGATGCACTCTTTTACCCTTTGGACATTTGGGTGTCACATGTACCTTTAAAAATATCAGCATTAAAATATTATTTTAATAGTAAAACCTTCTAGAGCTCATAACTTTTGATCGTAGCTCGGATTAAGGTGATCTTTGTTTTTAAATTGTGTATTTTTTCGAGATCTACACATTGGTGAAATTTTTATACACATATTTCAAATGTAAAAGGTAATTTTACTCATTGTAATATTTACATGCACTCAATTATAAAGTTCAAATTTGGGAGGGTGTTGTGATCACTTGTGGACGTAATTTTGGTTGAGCCCAACGTCCTAAACTTTTGGGTGTTGCATTCTTGTATCTATGGGTGTATACATTTATATCTCTTTTTTTGTTGAGATATTCTAGATCTATATTTTTTGACACTTTTTTTATATGTTGACAGTCTCTCTTATGGGGGAGCTATTCTGGTGGATCCCAGTGTTATTTTTCAGTGTTCGAGTAGTTGATTTTGACAACTCATACAGATCTGTGGTATCACTCTACTCATTCAGAAGTATGGGAGGGTGTGGTGTTGATACTGCTTCTTCGGGTTTCGTGTCCTTTCCTTGTTACCTTGGCTTTTCTTGGATCGTGGCACTCCTATTTATTTGGATCTTGTGTCTTTGCCTTGTTGCCTTGGTTGTTCTTGGATCGTGGCACACCTATTTGTAGCAGTTGATCAAATTATGTTTGATGTTTGTTTTTCACTTTCAACATCACTCCATTGATGATCTCTCCTTGTATGGAGCTATTCTAGTGAAGCCCAGTGTCAATTGTTTTTGAGTTCTATGATCAAGAAGTGGATTCAGAACATAGTGTGCACCACACTTCTTCAGTATTGTATGAGTTTTTGGAGTCGAGCTTCTGAGGATATCTTGCAGCAAGATTTTGCTCTCTACTTTGTTATTATTGGTTTTGGGTACCTTGCAGTGTCCAATTTTCCCAGTTGTTGTACATGGGTACCTCATAGGCCTTTATTCTGGGACCCACCTTTTCCACCCACCTAAGCTATGCTTATGGGAGGGTGTTAGTGTAGTTATTATTTATCCTTTTATTTATTTATTAGGATAATTCTTGCATTTGTGTTAGCCCTACACTTGTTGGGTTAGCTTGCTTAGGTGTACTAGTTGTGTGGAGTTAGCTTACTATTTGTGTTGAGTTAGCTTCTCGTTTATGTGAGTTAGCTTACTAGTCTTTTGGAGTTAACTTAACCACCGTATTAATTATTGGGATTTCTTTACCACCGATTTAGGTAGTAGTTGCACTTCCCTCCTCCTATATGTACATCTTTCTTATTGAATAATTCAAGTCATTGTATTGTAATGTATTGAGCATTATGGATTATGATAGATTTCCATATATGGTATTTTAGATCTTCTGTTTTGTAAATATAATGTGGTGTACTATTATCATCTGAGATCGCGGCTTGGAACAATCTTCTTATCGTTCCTTTCAAATCCTAATGACATTTTCTACTCTATTTTTAGGAGGAATCATAATTTTACTTCACCAATCAATTGTATTTATTTTTGTGTAGATCCAAAGAATCTCATAGCGATTTTAAATGTATTTTTTTCATCTTGAGATAATAAAATCTTGAGATCTTGCACCAGTTAGATGATTCCATAGCTACTTGGTTGGGGTATTACCACACAAATCTTGTGTTTGTCTCTTGCATGTTTGGTATTTTGTGTATATTTTTTATCTCTATCTTTCTAAAAAAAAAAAAATTGTACCACTTTTTACATATTCATTGTTGCAAAGTATGTGGTTTCCTAAAAATCTAATCAATTAAATAATCACACATATATTTGTAATTATAATGTAATTCAAACAATATAAAATATGGAATCTACAGAGTGAAAATTCTTGCCATAGAAATTTATGTAAACATTTTTTCAAATAAATACCAACATTGGTTGAACTTAAAACTTTTATTATCAATTAGTGACCTATTTTTTGTGTGCATGTTGTTCTCAAACTACAAGGAAAATGGAGTAAGAATAATTAAATAGACATTTTGTGGGTTAACAATGATATGAATAATAGTTGTTCATGAAGGTGTAAGGATTCATGTGTACCAACCCATGGATCATCAATAAGAGGTCAAATATTTTTAAAACAAGTTATTTATTTCCAAACTCCCAAATGTATAATTTAAATTTATGTATGTATTTTCTTTATAAGTAATATACATTTTTTTAAGTGCATATTAAATTTTGAATCTCAAATGACATTCACATATTTTTTGGACCGTGGCCTCATTTTTTTTTTGTGACATGTAACCTTGCAAGTTGAAATCCAACATTGGTCCTAATGAGTTCAAATATATATATATATATATATTTATTTATTTTTCTTAAAATGTCTCAAAAATTATTTATCATATCAATAAAATGCAATCATGTTTTAAATTAAGGAGTAATTTCTTTTTTATTTTTATTGAAACCAAAATTATATGGATTCAATGCATAATTGTTTTAATTTTAGCTTCCAAGGACGAGGAGATTAGTTGTAAAAATTATTACACTTCATTTGCCAAGGACTAAGGGGTTTCCATTGAACCAAGTTCTCATCCTCATTCCTTATTTATTAGTATCTCTTGGGAAAGGAAACCTAGTGGATGGCTAGGAAACATCACATCCATTCGACTAACGAGTAATTTTCTATGGTTCTACTCATTATTTTTATATCTAATTGTTTTATTGACTACCAATCACATGTGAGTGGTGTAATGAGATGTCAATAGGGATGTTTGAAGAAGTAAAACTTGATGGATGGAAACATTGATGGAGGAAGAGGAGTGGTGAAGAAGGGGATTGAAGGAGTAGAATTCCAAGAGGGAAAAGTATTGGGGGAACAAATTTGAAACTATTCTTTCTTCTTAGAAGATACCTATGAGCATCCCATCTCAAGCCAATGTTGTAGTTGAACTAAATAACTAAAAACATGATAAATCACTAAGAATATTTTTAAAACTCGACATATTATTTATTGACCATATTATTTATTAGTACGAAAGGATTTTGTTGACCTTTTTATATTTCAAGGAATTTTCCCATATATTTTCCCTCAAAATATTTTGTACATCCGAATATATAATAATTTTCCTCAATCACCAATCCTTAAAATGTAATGGGAACATGTCCCTCTCGGTTCATGTCTACAAATAAATTGGAGTTTCTAGAAAATTTATTTTCCTCGTTAATAACACCCTTAAGAGTTAATGTGACATTTATTATGTTTACTCACATGTTTCACACCATCAAATATTAGTCATAATATTGATGCCAATAAAAAGGAAAATGTGTGCATGTAAATATTGTCACCCATAATGTTCAATTATGGTAGAATAGTAATGTCAAGAAAAGTGACCCACCTGCAAGTACCAACAAGACTACTGACCCAAGAGAGTGGTTATGTGATGGAAGCGGTTACTTTTATAATCATTTTCAAGGTTTTTATTGGATATTAGTTAATTTTATTATGACTTAGAGTCCCAAGACTATTTTGGTCTCATAGGATTTATTAAAATGTTTCAAATTTTAGGAAGTTAAAATATTTCACTAACAAAGACAATATTCTCTTTTGTTAGAAACTTGCTCTTTAACTTATATTCCAATGTAGACTTGAGATGTATGTGGGAAGAAGATATATATTTAAAATGTTATAATTATGTTTTTCTAAGGGTGATGGATGTCATGGAACATAATAATAAACTTACTCAAGTTTGGAATTATTTGGAATTTCTTGTATGTTTATTCAAATCTTTGTAGTGTAGTAAGGAATGTGACATAAATTTTAACTACTTAGTTGTATTTTATTTTATTTTATTGACATATTAAATGAATATGATGTGTAACATAAATATTCAAGGAACATGAAGACATGAATACAAATGTTGAAATAAAAGGGTGGGAATTAAGTATATGAATGTCCCCCAAACCTATTCCATGACTCAAATTATTCCTACCTAAATAATATTTTCTATGTGCTCCACTTTATCATCTCAATCTTACCCATATTATTCACATGAATGCAAATTTCACTTAAAACAGAACAAAATAAAATCATAGGAAAATCCAATAAGCCCCCTTTTCAATTTTAAGATCAAGTAATTACAAGAAAATAATCAGTTGCAAATAGTCATCAATAATTGAGCCCATCCAATGATTGGTCATATGAATGAAGATAGATTTTATATACTATTTGAAAGAGTGGATTTTACTAATAACACCACCAAAGAGTACCATGTAATGTCTATTCTAAAAGAGATTCCTTGTTTCTATTAGAAAATTAATCCTAACCACCAGTAATAATTACTTGTCCTTAGTAGCCCCTTGAATTCAAATTTCTAACTTACATGATCCCAAAAATATGGCACCCATATTTAGTCTGAAAAATTAAAATTTGATTGGTACTTGGTAGTTGAAATTTTTGGGTGAAGATAAATTAGAGGAAAATTTATTTTCCTATAATTTAGAAATATTATTGATTTGGCTCTGGACTATCCCATTATTTTTCTACATTATCACATATTTCAGACAGCCTAGAGAAATATTGGTACATTCCATAGAAATTATGTGTTTGAATATATAATTGTAGGAGTTGAGATAAATTATGTGTAAGTCTAGAGTTGTTTGTAGACATTCCAAAGAAATATGTATGAGTCTTAAGATTTATGAATGGCTCCAAAGTTGAGTCTAAAAATTCGAGCTAGTCTAGAGTTTATTGTATAAGTCCGGAGCTAGCCTAGATCTTTCTTATATAACTTATTATGACACCCAATATTTCTCTTAGGTGTTCAAAACTATCTTTTGACAATTTTTTGGTGAAGATATCCAGGAGCTACTACTCGGATTTACAATATTGAATTTCTATATCTCCATATTGTAATAACTATTTGATAAAATGATAGTGGATCTCAACATGTTTATTATAAATATGGAACAATGGATTCTTTTCAAGGCTATTGAGGATACGTTGTCACAAAAATGGTTTTGGCATCTCCTTGTTCCTCATTCAAGTCTGCTAGGATTATCTTAAGCCATATAGTCTAACATGTTGCTATATTTATTGCAATATACTCATCTTTTATTGTGGAGAGAGAAACTATGTGCTATTATTTGGATTTCCATGAAATGGCTCGTGACCAAATATGGAACCCATATCCATATGTGATCTTCATATCATCTACACTACCTTTTGAATCACTATCTACATTACCAACTAACTCAAAGTTACTTATTATAATATAAAAAATGACATAGCCTTTCATGTTATTGACATATCTCATGATTCTATTTCATGTTCTCCAATGTGTCTTTTTACATATTTCCATAAATATGAAAACCAAGCTTATTGCATATATAAAATCAAGTTTATTTACTATAAAATACATTAAACTTCTAACCATGATCTTTTATAAGGTTGAATTCACCTCATTATTTGCAATCTTCCTTACTAAAATTCAAACCTTCAACATAAATTTTAGTGTTATTACAGTTTTCATCATTTTAAACCTCTTCAAAACTTCTAAGACATACTTAGTTTGAAAAATGAGTATGTCGTGATCCATTTTTTTACCTCGATACTAAGAAAATACTTTAATAAACGCAATTATGTCATCTCAAACTTACTCTTCATTACTTCTTTAAAATCAACAATCACTAGGTCATTATTTCCTATGAACAGTAAATCATCTACATACAAAACAACAATTAAAATCTTATCAATTTCAAGTTTTATTTATAGTGTGGGTTCAATTCGCTTGTGATGAATCAATTTCTTATATAATAAACATCTATCCACCGTAACATGCCCTTTATGTTTGTTTGAGTCCATAGAGTAATTTTCTTCATCCTATACACATTGTCTTCTTGTCATGTGGAATAAGCATACCCAAGTTTTTCATCTCAAACTCACTCTTCATTACTTCTTGAAAATCAACAAGCAATAGGTCATTATTTCTGTAAAAAATCAAATAATCTATAAACAAGAAAAGTATTAAAATCTTACCATTTTCATTTTGATATAGAGTGTGGGTTCATTTCTACTTTTATAGAATTTCATTTCTTAGAAAATAAACATCTATCCGGATATACCATGCACTTGGTGCTTTCTTGAGTCTGTAGAGTTATTTTTAGTATATACACTTTATCTTCTTTTCCTAAAACCTCATACCCAGGTGGATGTGGAGAGTGTTCAACTATGGGCTATTTTTTGGATGTCCATGAAATTGATCCTAACCCAATAGGGAACACATATTAAAATTTGTTTTCCTATAATCTACACTACCTTCCCAATCACTATTTTTATTACCAACCAAATAAAATTTACATTTTGCAATACACAAAATATCATGGCCTTTTGTGTTATTGACATATCTACATGATTCTCTTTATTTTTTTCTAGTGTGTCTCCTTAGATGTTTCCATAAATATGGAGATAAATATTATTACATATATTAAATCAAGCCTAGTTATCAAATACATTAAAATTCTAGCCATGCTCTTGTATAAGGTTGGATTCAACTCATTACTTAATTTTAGACATTCGAGTTGTTGGTGTCATTACAGGATTTTTGTTCATCATTTTAAACCTCTTCAAAACTTATAAGACATACTTGGTTTGAGAATTTAATATCCCATATTTAATTTGTTTTACCTCAATACTAAGAGAATAATTTAATGAGACCAAAGTCTGTCATCTCAAATGTATTCGTCATTACTTATATAAAATCAAAAATCAACAAGTCATTGTTGATTGTGAAAAGTAAATCATCCACATACAAAACAAAAATTAAAATTTTATCATTTTCATCTTTGATATCGATTATGGGTTCGTTGTTAATTTTGTTCAAGCCATTTCTTAGCGATTAAGAAGATTCTATATGCTTTTACCACACCCTTGGTGCTTGTTTGAGTTTGTAGAGTGTTTTCTTTAGCCTATATATTTTTATTCTTGACCTATAACCTCATACCAAGGTGGATAATCAATATATTTTTTTCTTTTAGTGTTCCATTAAAAGATGTTGACTTCACATCTATCTAGAATATTATCCACTTATGTTGGGTTAGTATTGCTAGGATAGCTCACATGGTTTCCATTTTTACAACTAGAGCATATATCTCATCATAATATCTTCCAAGATTTTTTTATATCCTTTAACAACCAACCTTTCCTTATGCCTTTCTATTTCACCTTCAACTATACTCTTGGTTTTATAGACCAGTTTATCTCCATTAACCTTTTTACCTATAGTAAAATCAACTACCTCCCATGTTTTATTTCTTTCTATGAAATTTATTTCCTCATCCATGGCCTTACACCATTTAATTTCTTTCACTACTAATTCAAAATCATAAGGATCATGCTATGAGAAAATAATACAAAGATCATATTTTCATCAAAATCATCATATATTGAGTTTTCATAAATTTCCCTCAAGCTCTTTGTCTTCTTTAGCATTAGAGAGGCTAGTGTTAGATCTCTCTCGAGGGATGCCTTGATCTTGTTAGATTAGATAGACTATGGAGAATTTTCAAATATTGAAAGAGAAGGAAGTTTTTTTTTTTAACTTTCACCTTCTCGACCTATGATAGGTTCAACTTCCTTATTGAAAATTCATTTTTCATTTCAACCTTCTACATCAGATATAGGTACATTTGTTGAGATGGCCATGAAGGTTTCAATAATGACATCACATGCTTCATTCTAAATTAGTTCTACATCCATGATAATGATAATCATCTTTGTAACAAGGTTATGCAATCTATATATTCTTTGAACTCTTCATTGTAGCCACTAAAGATGCACTTTTCTCCTCTATCATCTAACTTCTTCCTTAGTTACTTAGGCATAAATGCATATGTCACACATCCTGATTAATAGGTGATCCATGTTATATTTTATCTTTTTCCATGCCTCTTATGGAATCTTGTCATGTACATACTTTGTGGGACATATATTCAACAAATATATTATTGTTGTAATAGATTCACACTAATATTCATTTGATAATCCTTGGATTTCATCGTGCTTCTTTCCATCTCTTGGATGGTGTTGGTACCCAAATCGGTTCTCCCTTTGAAGCCAAGAAGCATCAACATGATGAGTAGGATGCTTAAAGATAGATAGATTAGAATTTTAGTTTTTTTGTAGCTGGGGAAAGGTTCTAACTGGCTCTTTGTCACTTAATCTTGGATAAGTTGGATAACACCATGCTAAGGGTTTGACCTACCCTACTACTTTAGGTTCTACCTTCAACTAGGGTGAGAGGACCCGTTTTGTAACTGTATTTTTAAGGGAAATGAATGGATCAACAATATTTGACTCTCCTTTTTAGGGCATTTGAAAAATAACCTTGAGAAGACATGGTCAATGCAACATAATCTAACTCTCACGAGTTGTCACCCTAGAAAATGTAGATGCCTCCTAGACAAGGTTCAAGTTACTAGAGACAACAATAAAACTCGCTTGCTTTTGCATATTTTTGTTAAATTCTAGCACATGAGTATACAAAGAAAAAGCATGGGTAGTTCTTGTAGGATTTATCAGTTTTGGATGTAATTTGTTGGGGAATTAAGTAGGATAAAGTTGATTATACCAAATTTCTGGGAACTTTTAACAAAGGCTGGAAAATCTACCAAATAAGATGATGAAAACACTTCAAATAACCAACAATGAACCTTCAACCAAAAGATGTGCACCCATGGAAGCCCAAAGATACACAGTTTCACACATTCTTTGAGAATTTAAACATAAAATCTCATGTCAAAGACTCAATTAAACATTAAGAATCTCATATCTATCACGCCTAAGATACACTCATAGACTAACAAATAACATGTATCAAAAAATGGAAGTAAAGTGAATTTAAAATTGTTTATTGCACAATGAAATGAAATCTCTTCTCACAACACAATTGCAATTACCACAATACTACCAGAAGGATAAGATCTTATGTGATTTAGAGGAATTCCTAATAGAATATTGTGACAGGAACATGAATAGCTACTTGGAACATCTACACTTAAAATAAGACAGAATAATGCTCATGATTAATGCAATTAACTCAAGGCTCATCAAATTTATCAACATGGGAAAGTTTCATTTACAGTCTCAATGCTTGTCAATGGTTGTACGCTCGCAACCATCTTGACATGATTTAATTTGAAGGATAAGGAAATTAATAGGTTTCTCAAACAATTTCTTGGAAAAATGGTTTCTCTCAGTTTATGCCTTTCTCTAAAAAAATTTCAGAAAAATTTAACCCCCTCAAAATGAGAACATGCCTCTCATATCTATACAACTTCTTTTTTCATTCCTTGATTTTTTCCCCCTAAAATCTAAAATTTTCCACCGGATATTCCAAGGAATACTTTTTTATTCTTTTGTTGGGGTATCTTATCCTTTGTTGTACCAAGTGGATAAAAGTGTCACAAATATTGTCAGGTGTGTATTTTATTCTTATGTGGTGAATAAAATGCTTACAACATTTATCCCGACATCATGAATTTTGGATTCTTCTAGATTTGTTTGGAAATTCCTTTCCATAACTCCTGGCTCCCCCAAAATGGCTTGATGTGATTGTTAATCATTCTTAATTTTCTAGATTTCCCTCGGGATACACACACTCTTCTCTGCATTGCTCAGAATTGGACGTTTTCTACCTATTTTGTGTCATGTCAAGTTGATTATCATCCTTTTGCAAGATATTTTTTGCTTCACATTTATCTCCCTTGTGTGAGCTGAGAAAGAAATATTTCTCATTCAATGGAAATGATTTTGTCTAGTTCAACTCGTATGTATAGTTCTTTCTATAAATTTGGCTCATCTGCCTCTCCTTTAAAATACATTTTTTCTTTACCTTTGAACGTGATAGATTTTTGCATACTTCTTTTCTGTGCTAGAAAGTGTGTAATGTAGCAGAAAGCTTGAGGGAAATATCTTGAGAGGACTTGAATCAGATTTTTGACATCGGAGTCCCAGATGAAGCAGTAGGATTTGTTTGAGATAGTTGACCCGAGGGGGGACAACAAAGGGATTTTGACACACTAGGTGGTTCAGATTTCTATCATGCTGAGGTTAATAAAGATTAATCTTGTTTTTCATCATTTCAATCTATGTATTATCACCTCTTTTGATGGGAGAATCAGAAAAATCTAGAGGTGTTGAAAAAATTTTGGATTGAGAGAAGGCATGCTGTAGTAGAGCAACTGAATATGAATGCCCTTTCTTGTGTGATGAAAGATTTGTTCAAAAAGAGATTCCTTCTGAGTCTTATGTGCTCTATGATAAGACTCAATTGATTTTGTGCCTTCCATTTTTGTAAGATGGGTGAATTAGAGCAACATATTTATTCTTTGGAAAAAGGTCCAACAAGACCTATGTCATCTCAACCATCTACAACACCACCACTATCAACAAGAAGGAAAAGGAGAGAATCCAGTTCTCAGCCCCCTATTATAATTTTAGATGAAGAGGAATTAGGGCCTTCATTTCTTAACATCCCAGGTGTCAACTTCTAAAGGAAAGTTTATTTTACATCCCTCAATTCATTCAGAAAAAACAATCTTCTTTAATGGAGCACAAGTTGTCAGGACCTCGACATGTTCCCCTCCCAAGGGAACATCCACCTTTCACAAGAAGGCACAAAGGTGAGTCCAGCTCCAGATATTTTGTCCCATTGGGTCCAAGACCCACAATTATTTCTCTTCCAGCCACTCCAATTTCTCCTACTCAACCTACTTCTACTCCTTATAAGGTGAAAGGGAAAACAACATTTCCTAGTGGTGGTTTAGATCTCTTGGATTGGGTATCTTCCCTTCAAAAGAAGATAGAATTGGGGAGGATTATGGATAGTCCATGATGGACATGAATACATTGAGGTACATGGGATGCCTCGTAATTTGGCTAGGGCAGTCATATTTTTTCAATCATCTCAAGGTTCATGGGATTTTATACCAAGAAAGAATAGGCTATTAAGAAAATTAGCCTCTTTTGGAGAAGATATTAAGGTGGGAGTAAAGAGTGATTGAATATTTTTCTTCTCCTAATGCCCCTTTTTGATTTAATATTTTGAAAAATGTATGTGCTTTTCATGGGCAAGGGCCCCTATAGATCCTCATTTTGTCTTTTTCCACAATACAAAAGATAACACAACATTTACATTAGTTCATATGCTTCATAATGGATTTGAAATATTATCCAAGCAATATAAAAATCTAATGCATTATATCAAATTACATTCATGTGTGAAAATAAAAACTTCAAAGTAATATTCAATTCTTATGAAACAAGATTAGTAATTGAAAAATGATGAAAATAAAGTTCAAAGAAAACAAGCCTAGGCTTGTTCCTCGGTCTTCATGTCTGCATATTTATTTTCATCACCTTCTTCTTCCTTTGGTTGTCTCTCTATATATGCGTCATATTTCTAGAACAACTCTTTTATCTCATCTTCATCTAGCCCTGTGTGATGTTGGAATATGAGGTAATTATTTCTTAGTGCATTCACACATTGATCCATCCTTTGTTTATACTCCCATGGTCTTGCTTTTAATTTTGAAATCCTAGTTTCCATCCTCATCAATGTCTTGATGACTTCATAGGAGAAGTTTTTTTTTGATGTTTTTCTCAAAGGAACCAAATAAGAAGTCATTTTTCATATCACCATAACTCTTTTTGAACTTTTCAAATACCATGTCCTCCAAACCAATTCAATTTTGTCTATAGTCTTATCCACCCATTTCTTTTTTGTTTCTATTTTCTCCTAATCTCCTTCAAAACCTCAATCCTGATTGTAGCCAATTCTTCAATAACATATTGAGTTCCCATATGCTCAAGTGATAAAAAAATTTCCATTTCAATCAAATCTTCATCAAGCTCAGATTACAGTTAAATTTGGGAGAACTCCTTCAAAATAAACAGCTCATTATCACATTGTTCAATTAAATCATCAATTTCATTGAGTTAATTTTTCAGCTCTTCATATTTTGTTATGGCTTTTCCAATGGCTTCTTTTCCCTTTTTAATTACCTTTTCTACCCAAGTTTCAACATCTTGAACCTTCTTAACAAATTTTTCAACATGTTCTATAACTTTAGGAGCATCTATGGATATTTCTTCTAGCTCACAATAGATTGGCCAACTAATTGATGTAGGCATGAATTTAGTGATTTAACTCATTCCTTTATATTTTATCTTTTTACCATTTCCTCATCCACTTTGTGTAAGAAGTCTTTGAATGCTTCAAACACCTTTCTTCAGTGCATCTCTTGAAGGTTTTCCTAGAGGAATGAATTGAACATTATAATCCTCTGTTATTATATCACTCCTTGTCTTCCCCTCATATCAAATTACTACCTCCAAAGTCTTGGATCCGAATGGATCAAGTATGATTCTTGTGATGACCCTAGCCTTCTTGGGAGTCTTGGTAGGTTTTGGGAAAGATAATGTTATAAGTTCTATAGCCTTCACAGGCACCACTTCTTCTTCTTATTCTTTGGAGATCAATTCTCCTATCCAGCCTTTTGCAAGAGTAGTTTTCACCTTTGTCTCTTGTAGTGTTTGTTGAGGTTTTTCTGGAACAACCACCAATTGTTTGGATACTTCTTGAATATTTTGCACTGATGGATCCTTGTGTTGTTCCTTTTCTTCTTCCATTGTCAGCTCCTTAGGTTCATTTTGTGTTGGCTTTTCACCTAATTTCTCTTTTCCTTGGTCTTAGACTTGGGCTAACCAACTTCTTTTGGAGTCATATCAACAGTTGGAATATTTTCTCTATTCATCTCCCCACTTGGTGTAGTCACATATTCTACATTTTCTTTGGGGGATTCTGAGTTGATTTTGTTTCCTTGGGAAATCCTTTTCCTTCTACAATTTCTTCCTCCTTTAGAGGTTCTTTGCTTGATGGGGATATTGTCATAAACTGACATATTGATCTCCTTTTTCTCTTTTGATTCCTCATTTGGTGACATGGTAGGCTAGCTCTTAGTAGTCAATTCTTTACATTTATCAATATTTTGCATACTCTCACTATCATCAGCCTTTTCCTTTGTACCAATTTATTTTGCAACTTCCATTACCTTTTCTTCAACAAAATTTTCTTGTTGTGGTGATTCACTGCTCTGGGTGACCTTGTTTTCCTTTTGGGGATCTTTTTCACTAGTGTCTCAATGTCCATAGCCTCCCCACCAGAAATTCCTTGGACCTCTGACTTGTTCACTTCTAAAGTGGTTTGAATTTTAGGAGAATTTTATGGAGATACCTTGACTTCCTCACCTACATTACTATTTTGATGTAACATTATTTTTAATTCCTTAGGTGTGGAACTTCCTCATTTACATCTACATGGATATTTCCTGACTTCCTAGTGAAGTAGGAGATGTTGGGAATGTTAGCTTGTATCTTTCACTTCTTGTTTTTAACTATCCTATTTTTAATTAGGCATAAATTTTTAGGCCTGAAAAATGCACCCGACATATCGGAAAGTGATTTTCTCATGTGGGCTCCTCATTTACCCATAGGTTTATGGGACGGGTTTTGCCCATATATATCTATCATCATATGATAGATGTACAAATAAATGTATTGCAGATGTGTTTTGAATTCGGCCAGTGTATTGTGGATTGAGCATGCTCCAAACGGATTGATAAAAAGAAGGGACAGTGATACCTTTCGTAGCCCAAATCGGGAGAACCATGTTAAGACGTCATCTCTTTGTGTGTGGTTTTATTCGTAATTTTATTTGAATCTGCATATTAGTTTCCTTTCGTGAGGGTTATTCCTATATTTTATCCCTTATTTCCTAACATATAATTGTCTGATGGAATTGCTTGATGAGCTAGAGAGGTAACTATTTATTCTTGTTCCTTAGTGAGCACAAGAGGATCAATCACTTCAACCTTCTTATGCTTTTGTTTCTTATGTGCATGATCACCTTATCTTACTAAGGGTTGTTCAAATACAATCTTGTATCTCTTCTTTGTCCTTTCAAATTGCTTGATGTTTGGTGTCACCCTTTCCTTGGCACTTTATGGCTTAGGTTGGACATTGGAGCTTATCACACCTCCTCTCATCAACTTTTCAGTACTCAGGGGATTTGGTAAAAATTATGGAGGGGTATTTTATGTAGCTACACCTTATCCTTTTATTTGAAGTGGTACTAAAAAGTGATAGGAGCATTTTCCATAGATTTTAGAAGCATCTCTTCAGTTTTTTGCTTTAAAGAAGACATGGAGGTTCATGTCCCACTAGCAGTAGAATTTCATTCATCAATAATTCTTGTAGTTGGTATCTTTGAAGGTAATTGAGGAGCTTTTCCTCCTATCGGATCCATCTTATCAGCTCCCTCCTTCAAAGGGGGAGATATTCCTTCAAAATCCTAATTCTCTGAAACTTACTGAGCACTCTTGTATTCTGAATGGATAAATCAATGTTCTTTGTTTTCAACCAAGTCAAAGTTCTCCTCATTACATGAATAATCCTACCATATTGATCATTAGATTCTTCCTCATCCCACTTCATGGGGGTCATTGGTTGGCCTTATATTCCTTGGTCAATATAAAATTGACTCACAACTTGTTGGTCATCTACAATTCCCTCAAGTACCACAACAATTTTAAAATCAATGATTTGTGTGAGGGTCATTCTTGAGAGTCCCTAAGTCTAAACTCTTCCTCATCCTTAATTCATCCAGTAGTCCTCAAAGTGAGGCTCATGCTCAAAGGAATTTTCCAAAGTATTTACCACCCACCTAATGTCATAATTTGACCTTGCTTCAAATTTTTCCATATCAAACCTTTACATTTATTCCTCCATTAACTTGGCTTTTATAATTGAAGGGGAGGAATATCTTCCAATTATGATGGGGAATTTGATATTTTTCTTTTGTTTTCCAATAATCATCTTATAAATAGGATTCAATTGTCTTGTCATCTCACATAAAGCCATCTTGTCATCTAAATACCTTGGTAATTTACAAGGTTGTCCTTCAAATCCACTAGCTCTTATGTAAGTGAATTTTCTATATTGAATAAAGAGACAACCAAACTCCATTATTGTGTTTCTAGAAACTTCTAATATCATATACTACTCCCATTCATGTTTAAGCAAACATATAACAGGTGCAAAAAAAAAGCATCATTCACCAACCTTACATTTCCTTTCCAATTACTCAATTGTAATTGGGGATAAAAATCATGCATCTGGTTCTGTTTGAAGGGAGTACATGGTACAAGGCCAAGGAAACATTTTGGCCTGTAATGTTGTAAATAAGATATGTCATCATGTAAAATTCTAGTTCCCTAGGACCACCCATCTTGACTTTCAATGCTAGAAGGTGCTCATGAATTGAATTTGCTATGAGGGTTTCCCAAAAATGTTCCCCTTCCTTTCTAAAACTATCCACATGTAGGGGCACATCCACTCTTTGAACTCATTTGTTGTTTCTAAACCAACCATTCTACTTAGCAACATGATCACATCCTCCGCCTCTTCTACAAATTGTGCCCTAACTAACTTTTTGGGAATCCTAGTGGTGACCTTTTTATCTACCAATAACCACTTGGTGTTTATAAATTTTGCATAATCCTTCTTCTTGGTTTCATAATCCCTAAGGGCCAAATCAATACCTAAGGTTATTGGAGTTTTGATCATTACCAATTTCAACATTATTCTAAAGGCATTGGGTGTCAAAGTCAGTACTGCTTCACCACTTCCATCTAGAACTTCCCTCTTCTCGGATTATAATTCATGGCACAAAGTCTCACCAATTTAGGGAAGTGAATAGAAGGGGGATAACACCAGCTGAGGCAATATTTCTAGCCTCGATTTCTTGCATGAGTTCACTCTTGTCCAGGTTATTCAATTTTTTTTTAACTCATTTAAATTTGTATTCATTAAATTTGTGTCTGTGATCTTATCTAGATCATTGGTAATCCCTGGAAGTGACAGGAAAACCTGACGACATTGTCTTCATATTTTATGCCCTAGCTTTTACTTTCAATTACTTCACGAATTTGGAGTAAAATACAATGAAAGTATGAGAGTAATACAATCCTTACCAATTTCATGTGAAAATATCCATGTAATTCTCCTTCACTCCTCATATTTTTGAATCCTCAGCTCTCAATCGATGCTTCCCAATCAATCTCAATTTGTTATTCTTAAAATTTTGATAGCAAGGGAACTTGATTTCTTGACATACAATAATAAAAATTCTCGAAGAATTCGAATACTTTAAAAAAATCCTTGATTTGTGTAAAAATGCATTAATGGTGGCAGCCATAAATTCATTTAATCATGTTCATCTGTCCTACATCCTGTTAGGATTATATCATTTGTATAATAAACAAGCATGCAATGAATAATGTGGGAAACATAAAATAGAAATGAATGCAATAAAACAGATACATGTATTTAACGCGGTTTACCCAAAATGGGCTACGTCCATCGAAAATAGCCAATCCTTTTATTTAGTCTAGCAAAACTCTCTCACAAAGTGCCTCCACTAATTACAATGAGCCTCATACATGTGGACCCTTTAAAGATATTAGGTTTTTATCATTTGGGAAACATAGAAAAACCACCCGTTAGATCTATGACCTAATAAGGAATGGTCCAAATTTCATAATGCATAAATACATATAAAATATGGCTTATGGGGCGCGCCCTCGAACCCCACCGAGGGCGCGTGGCCCCGGACCCCTTGCCAGGGGGCCATCCCCGACCCTGAGCAAGGGGGAAAAGCCCCTTACAACCCCCATCACTATCAGGCTCCACAACCAACAATCTCCCACTTAGAGACTAATTGTTGTAACTCAGCCAAAGACTACAAGACTGCTTGGACTTTTCTTCTTGGCTTGTTTCTTCCACTTCAAGATCAATCTTGAAGACCCATAGAAGTTGAATGCAAATCCAACTTCTCCTTTTTCATTGGCTTAGTAAACATATCAACAAGATTATCATCTATATGAATCTTCACTAACTCAAGCTTCCCATCCTCCAACACTTGTCGTATGAAGTGATATCTTAGTTGAATGTGTTTTGTTCTTGAATGGAAGGCTCGAGTTCTTTGCCAGGTGAATTACACTTTGAATATCACTATGTAACTTACAATCCCCTTTCTCCTTACCCAACTCCTCCATGAACCTGCTCATCCATAACATTTCCTTACTTGCCTCAGTCACTACAACATATTTTACCTCTGTAGTAGATAGGGAAACTACCTTCTACAACTTTGAGATCCAACTCACTGCCGCACCACCAACTATAAACACGTATCTAGTAGTGCTCCTCTTGCTATCCACATCTCCTATCATATCTGAATCGACAAATCCCTATAAACTATAATTTGAACCTTCAAAGCACAAGTGCATACTAGTGGTCCCTCTCAAGTACGTGAGAATCCACTTTGAAGCGCCTTCTAGTGTGCTTTACACGGATTTTCCATGTACTACTAACAACTCCCACTTTTTGGGAAATGTCTGGCACGGTACAAACCATGGCATATATAAGGCTCCCAACTCTTTGAAGAATAAGGAACCCGTGCCATATAATTTTTTCCCTCTTGTGTTGTTGGGCATTACTCTTTACTTAATCTAAAATGCCTAGCCAATGGTGTAATAACTAGTTTTTGCATTCTACATTTGAAACCTTTCTAACACCTTTTCTACATAGTCCTCTTGAGACAACACCAATTTCTTTTTTTTTTTTGTCCCTCTTGATTTTCATACCAAGGATTTTCTTTGATGCACCCAAATCCTTCATTTCAAATGTTTTTGCAATATTTTCCTTAAGCTTTGAAATTTCTGCATATTAGACCCTACTACAAGCATATCATCTACATATAACAAAAGAATAATGTAGCTCCCACTATCCAACCATTTAAATTATACACAATGATCTGATTGACATCTAGTAAAACCATGCTCATGCATAAAACTATCAAACTTTAGATACCATTTTGGGAGCTTGCTTGAGCCCATATAGGCTCTTCTTCAACCTATAAACCAATTTCTCCTTACCCTTCACCTCATATCCAAGTGGTTGCTGCATATAAATCTCCTCCTCCAAGTCACCATGGAGAAATGTCGTCTTGAAATCAAGTTTCTCTAAGTGTAAATCTTCAACAACAACTAAACTTAATACGGTATACGATAAATGGAAGACATCTTTACAATGAGGGGAGAAAATTTCATCAAAATGACACCTTTCTTTTGTTCATACCCCTTCACTACAAGCCTTGCTTTGTACCTTTTTTTTCCTCCTTCTTTCACATGGTAGACCCATTTGTTTTGTAGTACTCTCTTTCCAGCTGGAAATTTGAATAAATCCCATGTTTGGTTCTTCTCCAGGGAGTCCATCTCCTCATTCATGCCATGCTTCCACTCCTTAGTGGACTCCACCTATGTATTGCCTCATCAAATCTCTCTGGCTCACCACTATCTGTTAGTAACAAATAATACAAAGCAAGGGAAAATATTTTTGGAGGTCTACTAATATGTTGTGACCTTCTTACCAAAGATGGGGGTGTCTCGGGATCATTATTTTCTTGTTGCTCATTTTCTTGAATTTCTAACGAGAGTGTGCGATGCGACACTAGATGTCATGCTCGGCCTACAAAACTACTTGTAGGTGGATATTTTCCATCTGAGAGTTCATTTTTAGGAGCTATATCCTCAACCAAATCTTCCTTGGGATTTTTTTCATCATGTACCTGATCCATGTACATTCTATTTTCATGCCAAACAACATCACGACTCCTAATTATCTTATATCCATCTAGATCCCAAAACAAAATATATAATCACCATTGGAGCCATAGCCATAGATGAATGTGCAACATTTGGATTTTGAATCAAATTTCTTCTTGTTTTCTTTATTAACATGTACAAAGGCCTCTGAACCAAATACTCTTAAAAATGAAAGGTCTACCTCTTTCCCGGTCTAGTATTCTTCAAGAATTCCTCCATATAATGCACTTGAGGTCCCACGGTTGATTAAGTACATAGTAGTATCTACTGCCTCTGCCCAAAACTGAAGAGGCAGCCCCGCATGCAATCTCATTGACCGTGCACGCTCCATTATTGTTCTATTCATCCTCTCACTAACACCATTTTGTTGCGGAGTCCTAGGAACTATTTTCTCTCTATGAATCCCATTCAAGGAACAATAATCATCAAATTTCTTACTGCAATACTCACCACCATTATCAGATCTCAAACATTTCAATTTAAAACCACATTCATTCTTAGCAAGTTCTTTCCATTTCTTAAATGTATCAAAGACATCAGACTTATGCTTAATGCAATATACCCATACCTTCCTTGTGGCATCATCTATGAATGTGACATAGTATAGAGAACCACCATGAGATGCAACATGGGTTGGCCCCCACACATCTGTATGAACTAGCTCCAACTTTTTCTCTTTCTTGGTATTCCCTACCTTGAGAAATCTAACTCTTTTCTGTTTCCCAAAAATGCAATGCTCACAAAACTCTAAGTCTAATTCCTTCAAACATGAAAGCTTACCTTTTTCCTATAGAATTTTCATGCCCTTCTCACTCATATGTCCCAATCTACTATGCCATATGTTGGCATCCTCATCTGAATTAGACAATATGGTAGAAGAATTAGATATACAAGTAGATAAATAAAGAGTGCCTACTTTCTTACCCCGTGCCACTACCAGGGCACCCTAGGAAACCTTCAAAGCATCAGAAGTGAATGTGACTGTGTAACCTTCACCACCCAACTGTCCTGCAGAGATGAGATTTCTCTTGAGACTAGCTACATGCCTCACGTCTCTCAATATCCATGTAGTTTCGTTTTGTAATTTCAGGTGTACATTGCCCTTCCCAAAAATGTTGCACAGCTCATCATCACCTAAATAAACCTGTCCAAAATTTCCCTAGACATACTCTTTAAAATAGCCCTTATCAGGGGTTGCATGGAAAGAGGCACCTGAATCTATTACCCAAGATTCTACTCTAGTATCAAGAGAAATTATAAGAGCATCCTGAACAATATTACCTATCGGATTTTCCTCTTTAATACCTTCAGGCTGGTTTTCTTTGTTTCCTTTGAACCAACAATCCTTTTTAGCGTGTCCTCTCTTTCCACAGTTCCAACAAGTAATGCCTCTACTCCTAGATTTGGATCTTCCCATATTCAATTTAGATCTCCCACGAGCCTTACTCTTTGATTTCTCCTTGCTCCTCCCTCTACTCTCCATATTCAACGCATTTATAGAAGAAGAATTTTCCCTATACTTTTCCTGTGCATTTCCTCATTTAAGATGACACTTACTACATCTTCAAATTTAAGAGAAGTAGATGATGTATTACTAGCGCCATTACTAAGTTGTCCCAAATTTCTGGAAAAGAACATAGGAATAATAATGCTCTAACCTCCTCATCAAATGGGATATTAATTGAATCTAACTGATTTACAATAGTGTGGAAATCATTAAGATGGTTAGATACAAATCCACCTTCTTGAATTTGTAGATTAAACAATCTTTTCATCAAATAAACTTTATTGGATGCACTAGGTGTTTCATATAAATTAGCTAGGGTTTTCATCAACTCTACCGTACTCTTTTTCCTGTGAGATATTTGAACCTACGGATGATGCCAGACTCAATCGAATCGCAAGAGCCTTCCTGTCCAGAACCTTCCACTCCTCATCAAACATGAATGGGGTTTCACTTCTTCACCTCCCAACGGTAGGTATAGATCCTTTTGATATAGGTAATCTTCCACCTACATTTTCCATAGCTAGTAATTTTGGCCATCAAACTTCTCAACTCTAAACTTACTCTCCTCTGCCATTGTTACTTCTCCCACTCAAATAGAAATCCCTCTGTGAGTATACTACCAACAAATAAATCTCAAATGTGCTCTGATACTAGTTGTTAGGATTATACCAGTTGTACAGATAAACAAGCATGTAATGAATAATGGAAACATAAAATAGAAATGAATGCAATAAAACAGAGACATAGATTTAACGTGGTTCACCCAAAATGGGCTATGTCCACCATAAATAGCCAATCCTTTTATTCAGTCCTAGAAAAAATCTCTCACAGTTCCTCCACTAATTACAATGAGCCTCATACATGTGGACCCTTTAAAGATATTAGGGTTTTTATCATTTTTGGGAAACATAGAAAAACCACCCGTTAGATCTGTGACTTAATAAGGAACGGTCTAGATTTCACAATGCATAAATACATATAAAATGTGGCTTACGAGGGTGCTTCCCCAAACCCCCACAGGGTGCATGGCCCTCGGACCCCACAAGGGGATGAAGCCCCCAACTGACCCCCATCGCTATCGGGCTCCACAACCAACACTTCCACCCTTTTAAATTTAAGTTGTCCACGTGGAGATATTCCATGTTATGTAGGATGAGGGAGTTTTTTTCACTACCTTTAAATGCAAACAAGTTTACGCATTTGACCGATCACCCACCCTCTCACTTTTATTGTGATCACGATACTTGTTCAAATATTATTGATAGTGGAGTTACGAGACTTTTCTACATATCTATCTATTTTTCTAACCAAGCATAATCTTACCAATTCAACTCGTGGCCCCACTTCTTTGACCTTGGCTTGAGAAAATGCCACATGTCCCTGGTGGGTCTTAGAAATATTTATGCACTTTGCAATTTTATCGACTTAACATCAAGAGAACATCATTGACCCCAATTCCCCACTCCAATCATATTTTAACACGTATACCACTTTGAGAGTGGGTAACTTCTTTATTTTGCATATTTTGACTTCAAATATTCCTGGGAATATTCATCGGGCCTTAGGGCTAAGTTTTCATTTTGTATGTATTATGTAATTGTTGTAACTTTACAAATTAATCCTACAACACCACAACCAATGGGAACATGCCATGTATCTTTGGGTGGTAGAGAAAAATATGAAATTTTAGCAATGACCAAAGGATAGTATACAAGGATGTTTTTCAAGATTACACCTAATTCATGATCATCCTTTGATAGGGATTTTACATAGGCAACATGACTATTATGTTCCTCGACCAAAAAGAGGATTTATACCCTAAACATGAGATTTTCACATGAATTCACCATGACTATATCTTCAAATACACATTTTTTATACGAGAAAACCCAGAGTAAATTTTTCAAAGGCATATACTAGATAAAAGGGTGAGATATATTCAAACACTAACATAGGCTCCGAATCAAGATGGGCACCCCCTGTGGGTGCCACAAGAACCATTCATACCAACCATAAAATAGACCAAGTGCCTAAATCCATTGGGTTATGGATTCATTCAAATTACACACTAGATCAAACAAAAACAACGCATTTTCACAAAAAGAAAAAAAGAAACCAAGTAGTTGGTCACTATAAACTATATAACTATTCATACCTTGTTTAGATCAATCCAAGAAGTGTTTTGATTCCTACCATTAATAGGAAATTCAAGAAAGTATCCATCCAAGTCCTTGAGAAAATGTGTGTTCACCAATTCTTATGTCAATGGAATAAGACCCATCCATAAAGCATCAAATTTACCATGTTTCCCCTTATCTTCATGTCGATGTCCACATAGTAGGACAATGTCTCTAACATTAAATTCCTAGTGTTACTTTCTTATCAAACAATTTCTTGAGTTTCTCTCTAAACCTCAGGTGTCTTTGGTGAGATTCCCTTCTCTCTTCATCTAACTCAACTATTTGATTAATCCTAGCTTCATAGGGATTCACTTCTTCATCCTCAAGTTGTTGTATGAATTGATAAGAGGATAATTGCATATGTAAGGGTAGAAGAGCCTGGACTCCATAAAATAATTCAAATGGGATCTTTCCAGTGGCTCTTTTGGCAGTGATTCTATCTTCCCATAAATAAAACTTCAACTTCTCACCCCATTTCCTTTTGTTAACCTCTAATGTTCTTCTAATGATTTTAAGAAAAAAATTATTACTTGATTCAACTTGACCATTCCCCGAGGATTGTAGTTTGATGCATATGTCATATTTATCCCATATTCTTGGCACATATTTACCAATGTCTTAGCTCTAAAACTCATTGCATTATTAGCAACTATCTTTGCAGGTACTCCAAACCTACAAATTATATGATTTAGGATAAAATCCATGACAATTTGATGAGTTTTTTTTAGTAGGGATAGCCTCAACCCATTTGGTAAAATAATCAGTAGCCACCAGTATCCATTTGTGCCCTGCACTTGAGGGATCTGAGATCTCTCCAATAAAATCCATGCCCCATTATTTAAAGAGGGCCTATATTAACACTTGATTGTAGGGGTAAGGCACTTAAATCTTTCATTCTTCCTGAGAACCTCTAACAACTTTCAAATTTTCTAACCAACAAGGCTTCATCTTTGAAAATTTTAGGCCACCAATAACCTACCCTTAAGATCTTGTGGCGGTCACTCTTCTAGAAAAATGGCCTCCACACACTCCCCCATGAAATTTTGCAATCAATTTGGGAGCTTCATCCTCTATAATACACCTCAAAATAATCCCTTCAAGATTCTTCCAATCCAACCCATAATCAGTGATGATATACTTCTAGGAGGCTAGTTTGAGTGTCCTTCTTTGATTTTTATCTAGATACCTTGGACACTCCAAATTCCTGAGGTAAAATATTATGTCCTTATACCATATGGAATTGATTAACTTATCATGGAAATCCATATTTCCTTCCTCAATTTCATTGACTTCCATCACCTGTAGGTTTCTTTCTGCCATCATCTTTGCAAGACCCAGACCTCTAACCAACTTAGTGGTTTGTACATCCATGTCATACTCTTGTAGCTTGTTCACCCAATGAAATATTTTGCTAGAAATTTCCATTTATGATAAAATGTCTTTGACCATTGTGTGGGGAACATAAGCTACAATTTTAGAACTCAAGATATAGGGCCTGAAAATTTTAGTTTCTCTCACTAAAGAAAAATCTTTCTTTTCCATGATGGTATACTTTAGTTCATCCCCCTACAAGGATTTACTAAAAAGGAAATAGGTCTCTCATTTCCTTCTTCATCCTTTTGCAATAGTATAGATGTAATAGTGTTTTCAGATGCAAAGGAAAATATCTGAAAATCCTTCTTGTAATCAGGGGCTACAAATACTGCAACATTTTTTAATGCTTCTTTAATTCCAGTGAAAGCTTGGAGAGCTCCTTCCTCCATTTGATAATTTGGTCCTTCTTTAACATGTTTGTAGTAAGGATATTCATTTCAGAAAAATTAGAAATGATTCTCCTAATGAAATTTATTTGACCAAAGAAAGACTAGATCCATTTCTTAGTTTTTGGGACAAGAACTTTACCAATTGCTTCCACCCTTTCAAGATCAATCATGACCCCTTATTTTGACACAATGTGCCCCAAAACATTTCCTTTTGAACCCCAAAATGGAAATTTTTAGGATTCAATGAGATGTCATATTCTCTACATCTCATCAACATCTTCTCCACATGTTGTAAGTGATCACTCCTCTTCCTAGAAAATATTGTCACATCATCCTGATAAACAACAATAAAATCATTGATATAACCTGAGAATGCAACATCCATAGCTCTTTGAAAAGTAGCACTAGCATTCATCAAACCAAATGACATTCTCACATATACATAGGTACCCCATGGAGTGGTGAAAGTAGTTTTGATTCTTTCTTATTGCTTTACAACCACCTAGTTATACCCTAAGAATCCATCTAATGTGGACAACAACTCAGACCTAATGACCAATTGTAACATGTTATCCATATTAGGCAATGGATAATTATCTTTAATTGAGGCCTTATTCAAGTTCCTAAAATCCACACACAACATTATATTTCCATTTTTCTTTCTAACTGGAACCAAATTTCCACCCATTAAGAATAACTTTTGGATTTATTATCCCTCCATCCCTTAAATTTTTCAATTATTCTTGCATTTTGAGGGAAAGAGGTGGATTAATTGGCCTCTTATTTTACCTAAATGGTTTAGCATTATGTTCCAAATGTATTTCATGTTTTAAAATATCATCCCTTTATCCTTTCATCTCTGAGTAAGACCATGCTAAGAATTCTTGGTACTTCTTCAACAAATCAAAATAGGACTGCTTTTCCTCCTTACTCAAATTGCTACCTATCCATACTTTTCTAGGTTTTTCTACAGTCCCTAGATTATGATCTTCCACATTTGTTGAAGGCTGAGATAAATATATGAACTACCCTATTAGCATTATCAAATTTTGTTTGCAAATCAACTAAACCTCTTAGAAGGGTATTGGTATTTAACTGAATAATGTCTTTGCAGAACAAGTTTTCCTTACCATCACAAAAAAAAATTATTGGTTCCCAATCCATGCATTGGTTAGTGAACTCTCCTTCATTCTACAAAAAAATCTAGACCGAGGCATCATCATCAAATACTTTCCATTTTTACATTATCGGTGATGAGAAGGTATTTAAAATATTTAATGTCATAATCACAATAAGGAGAGACAATACAGTTTTCAAACCTAGAACTAAGGACTACCAACCTATCTTCTACGCATGATTCTAGTTTTTGTCATGATACAATATGTTGAAGGATTCAAACATTTCAATAAAATCCCATACTGCATGTTTATATTGTTTCATTCTTTTATTTTTAGTGGCATACAATTTTCTCACTTGCTTGACTACTAATTTTGAGTCTCCTTTAACAATTATATCCTTGATACCATACCTCCATGCAATCCTTAAACCCAAAAGTAATGCCTCATACTCAAAAATATTATTTGTGCACTCAAATTTGAGCTTAAAGGAAAAGTTAAAAATCTCTTTTTTAGACACAAGGAAAACTCCAACATCATTTCCCAAATTGGAGCAAGCTCCATCAAACATCAAAGTCAAAGGGATACCAACTTGTTTAAGACACTTAATCTTATTAATACCATGTTCCTCAAAATATACATAGCCAAAAAAGTTTTTAACATCTACATCTACATATAATACTTCATAAGAAGCATTATTAGGGTCTTCAATCAAGATGCAACATCTTTTTCTCACCATACAACTTGACAAGGTTCCCTTCTATTGGTATGGTGGCATATGACATATCCATCTTGCACTTCCACCCACACTAGTAGCCCACTTTCTTGATAGTAACATACCCCATTTAGTAGGGAAATCCACAATAACTACATTCATGGTCAAGTACTTACCAAGATAGGCTGCTAATTGCACAACTAAGCCCTTTACATACCCTATCATTGGTACCTCTCTTGAATCCATAGCAGTGCACTTTCCAAAGGTTGTTGTTACCTTGATGTTCAATTCATTCATTACTTCAAGATGCATCACATTACATGAAGCTCTTGAATCGAACATACAATTGTGCACAAGTCTATCCTTGATGATTAAAGTAGTATAAAAAGGATCAATATCAAGTTGAGATTCAACAAGGGAAATACCCAAATACTATAATGAAATTACTTGATTAATTATGATTATCACCAGCAATAGAACACCAAATAACACAATATTTCAGATAAATTCTCTCAATATGAAAGTATAATAGCTTGGCCACTTTGAGGGGGAAACCTCCAGAACATATAATAAGACTCAAATACTCAACATAATGATCATCCACTACCTATAACCCCTATTTATACTATTCCTATGCTATGGCCATCAGCAAGGCCGACCAACCAATGATAATAGATCATATATAAAAGAGATACATCATGATATTAAGTTATGATAGCAACAAGTCAGCTATATCCATCCCATGTAAGATATATAATTAAGGGTGTAACATGCCCCTCCCCTTCAAAGCAACATTGTCCCCAATGTTGGGAAGCCCTAGATGCTGTTGCATGAATGCTTCATCTTCCCATGATGCATCCTCAATATTCATATTCTTCCACTTGATCAGGTACTTGTAATGACTCTGGTCCTCAGTCTTTTGGTGCGTGTCTGAAGAATTCCTTTAGGTTCCAATATGATCCTTCCTTCCTCGTCTAGTTCTGGAAGCACTGATTGGGTGGAAATGTGCTGCCCAATAACTTTCTTTAAGCAAGAAACATGGAAGATTGGATGTATTCTACTTCCTGGAGGGAGCTCTAGCTTATATGCCACACTACCAATTTTCTGCAAAACTCGGTAAGGACCATAGTATTTAGGAGAAAGCTTATTATCCTTTTGCTATTGTTTCAAGGATAATTGCTTATATGGTTGTAACCTTACAAAAACAAAGTCTCCCTCTTCAAAGTGTCACTCACTCCTATGTTGATCAACCTATTGCTTCATATGGTTTTGTACCCATGCCAAATTTTCTCTAAGACTAGAGAGTACCTCATGTTGATGTTGAATGTGATCTTCGACTGCTCTCACCTTTGGTTTGACCTTCAAGCTAGATATGAGTGATGGAGGATGGTACCCATAAAGTGCTAGAAATGGAGACATTTTGGAGGAGGTATGAAATGAAGTATTGTACCACCATTCATTAGTGGCAACCATTGCACCCAACGTTCTTGTTTATCTAAAGTAAAACATTGAAGATATCCCTCTAAACATTTATTTACCACCTCAGTTTTCCCATCTGATTGGGGATGATAAGAGGAACTTGGGCTAGTTGGGTACCTAGACAAGAGAAAAGATCAGTCCAAAAGTTACTTGTAAATATTGGATCATGATCACTTACTATAATTTTTGGCGTGCCATGGAGCTTTTGAATTGTATCCATAAAAGAGATGGCAATGGTACTAGCTATGAAAGGATGAGCCATGACACAAAAATGAGCATATTTGGTAAGTCTGTCTACCACGACCATGATGACACTTTTCCCTTCTGATTTAGGTAATCTTGTGATGAAATCCATTGATACCTCTTCCCATCTCTCACTAGGAATAGACAGAGGTTGGAGAAGACCAGGTGTCTTAATGGTCTCGCCCTTATTTTTTTGGCAAACCAAACATTCTGCCACAAATTTTTGAACATCTCCTTTCAACCCTCCCAAAATAAATCCTTCTTAACTCTATGATATGTTTTCGTAGACCCCAACATGGCCACCTATTGGAGAAGAATGTAGCTCTGAAAGAACATGGTGTTTAAGTGTAGAGTTCTTACATAGATATAACTGATCTTTGTACCACAATGTATCCCCCTTCCATATAAATTGATCTGATATGGATGGATCTACCTGGAGATTTTGAATGAGAGTATGTGTGGTTGCATCTTTCTTCCATTCTTCTCGTGCTTGATCTACCCAATCTGCATGTAGTATAGAGATGGCACATAACAATGCTTCAGCGGACTCATCCCTCCTAGACAGAGCATCAGCGACCAAATTTTCCTTTCCTTTCTTATAAACAATCTCAAATTCATATCCCAACATCTTAGTGACCCATTTTTGTTGTTCTTCTGAAGATAGATGTTGTTCTAAGAAATATTTCAAACTATCATGATCATTTTTACCTTAAAATGTCTACCCATCAAGTATGGTCTCCATTGTTTGACTGCATGTAGTATTGCCATCATTTCCTTTTCATATGTGGGTTTTAACAAATTCTTTCCTTTTATTTGTCGGCTCTCAAAAGCAATGGGGTGTCCTTCTTGCATTAGTACTACTCCGATTCCATTTCCTAAAGCATCGCACTCAACTATGAAAGTTTTGGAGAAATATGGGGTTACAATACTAGAGTGGTGCACATAGCTACCTTCAATTTTTCAAATGCCCTAGATGCTTCCTCATTCCACTGAAAGGAGTCCTTCTTCAATAATTTTGTGAGTGGTGCTACTATACTACCATAGTTTTTGACAAATCTATGATAATACCCTGTGAGACCTAAGAAACCTCGTAATTGTTTGAGGGTTCTTGGGGTTTCCCATTCCACCATGGCCTGGATCTTGTGAGGGTCCACCTTAACACCTTCATGAGAAACAATATGGCCCAAGTATTCCACTTCTATGTACCCCAAAATAACACTTTGAAGGCTTGGCATAAAGTTGATGTTTCTCTAAGACTTCTAAGACAATATTGACGTGATGTAAGTGTTTCTCCCACGATTTGCTGTAGATGAGTATATCATCGAAAAATACTAAGACAAAATTTCTTAGGAATGGTCTAAATACTGAATTCATCAAGATTTGGAATGTGGAGGGAGCATTGGTAAGGCCAAATGGCATCACTAGGAATTCATAATGGCCTTGATGAGTTCTGAAAGTTGTCTTATGAATATCTTCTTGCTTGACTCTAATTTGGTGATACCTAGAATGCATATCTAGTTTTGTAAAATAAATGGCACCATGCAACTCATCTAATAAATCATCAATGATAGGAATAGGAAACTTATCTTTGATAGTGAACTTGTTAAGCTCTCTGTAATCTGGACACATGTGCCATCTTCCATCCTTGCGATGCACCATCACCACGGGAGTAGAATAGGCACTTTGACTGTGATGAATAATACCCATTTCCAACATTTCCTCCACCATCTTCTCGATCTCACTCTTTTGCACATATGGATATCTATAAGGCCTGATGTTGGGGTAGGCTTCTAGAATTAGCTGAATAGCATGATCATGCTCTCTTTTAGTGGCAACCCTCTTGGTTCCTTGAAGACAACTACATGTTGATTAATAACCTTTTGAAGATCAGGATGCAATACCTTCATTTGTGGTTGGAATTCTATAGAGAATAATCATGCTACAAAACCTTCAAGACCCCTTTTTAAGAATCTTCTGCATTTGGTGAGAACTCACCACTAGAGGATCTTTAGCTTGTAGACCTCGAAGTTCAAATTTTTACCCTCATAATGAAAGCGCATGAACAATTCCTGGAAATTTATCTCTATGGTGCCCAAGGTAGTGAGCCACTGAACACCTAAGACAATATCAGCTCCACCATGGGAATAGAAAACATCATAGATTCCAATGTGTAATCACCCATCATGATTTTGACTTTATGGAATTTACCTGAACATTGGACTATGCCACCATCTGCAATCATTACTTGAAATTCAGGTGTTGGGTAGATGAAACAATTTAGTCTTGTTTCCAACTTATGATTGATGAAATTATGTGTGCTCCCTGAATCAATCAAGACTATTACCTTTTGCTTCTTAAGATAACCCACAACTTGAAGGGTTTGTGGAGTACTAATACCTGATAGAGCATGGCATGAAATAGTGGGCTGAGGATCTCCAGATTCTTCCTCTAATTTTTCCACTTCCTCTGTTGATGTTGCCTCATATTCTTCCTCATCACTGATCCTTCAATGTAGAACATTTTTTCTCAGAACATTTATGATTTGGTCCATATTTGTTATCATAGTTAAAGCATAACCCTTTGGCTCTTTTTTCTTCAATTTTTTAGGTGTCAACCGAATTGGCCGAGGGTAAGAAGGAGACAAGGTGTTACGATATTTTATGCTAGAAAAGGTCTACCTTCTACTAGAAAGAAATTTTCCTCTACTCGACGTGCCATGATAATAGAATCAACAACCTTGAGTGGGTTAAACATGCGTACCTCATGCTCAATGTGGTCCTTAAGACCCCCAAGAAATAGGTCATTCAAATACTCTTCTGTAATATCCTCCACACGCAAGGACAAAGTTTGGAATTGATGGACATACTCCTTAACTGAACCAGTTTGGTGTAACTTTGCTAATTGGCTGAAGTAATTCTCAGAAACACTAGAACTATAGTGTAATTGAAGCTCTTTAGTGAACATTTTCATGTGACATTTAGGCCATTCTTCTGCCTTTGAGCACATAACCAATGATACCAAACAAATTGATCAGGTTCTAGGTATAAGGATGCCACAGTTACCTTTTGTCCTCCTGGGATCTGATGGAGATCAAAGAAATTTTCCATTTGGGTAATCCAATTGAGTGGATCCTTTCCATCAAATTTACGCATTTCAACTTTTGGAATCATGCCCCTCCATTGGTGAGAAGATCCACTTGAATGATTAAAGGATCCTCCCTAATTTGAGTGATTTGGATCTATGTGACCATTTCTAGTAGAACCCATATGACTAGCATTGGAAGTTGTATTAGAAATAGCATTCAACAACTCCTGCTACATTGCATGAAAATCCTTCTGAATCTCACTCCTAAGGCTACCTTTCAGTTGATGAAGCTCAACATTAAGGTCATCCTTACTCACCATATTGTTTACCCTTTCCTGAAGTTGGATAACCACCTCAGATACTCCCAAACCAATAGAATCGAAGCCATATATTCCTTATTTGGGGTCATTCCTAGAGTTTCTTGTCCTTTTCCTTGGCCTCGGGTAGATCTACCAGCCATGACGAAGGATGTGGGCCTAGGGGTAGACTTAATAGGGCAGAATTTTAGGGTTTAGGGTTTCGTAATTTTTTTGGCTGAATATAGGAATTTATAAAATAGAAACCCTAGCTATTTTTTGGAGGGTTTCTAAAATATAATAAATTTGAAAATTTTCCAAAAATTACGCCTAGGAGCCAAATTATGAATAAATATAGAACCGTAATAACTTTTTCAAAACAAGTCAAAACTTATTGAAATTTGGAGAGAAGCTTACTTGACTTATTTCACCTCACCAAAAAAAAATTGCAGAAAAATTCACTACCAATCTTGAGATATAGCCAAACCTTCAGAATTAGGGTTTGACGTCATCCTGGCCGAGATCAAGCTCTGATACCACTTGTAATGAAATTACTTGATTAATTATGATTATCACCAGTAATAGAACACCAAATAACACAATATTGTAGATAAATTCTCTCAATATGAAAGTATAATAGCTTGGCCACTTTGAGGGGGCAACCTCCAGAACATATAATAAGACTCAAATACTCAACATAATAATCATCCACTACCTATAACCCCTATTTATACTATTCCTATGTTATGGCCATCAGCAAGGCTGACCAACCAATGATAATAGATCATATATAAAAGAGATACATCATGATATTAAGTTATGATAGCAACAAGTTGGCTATATCCATCCCATGTAAGATATATAATTAAGGGCGTAACAAATACACTTCGGAGATTCACCCAAATCCTAGAATAAAGCTTCTAAGCAACTTCCAACTTTCTGCAATCACATGGGGAAGGTCCACACTATTTACATCCTTTCCTAGGGGCACTACCTCCTCTTTGAACCCAAATACTTGAATTCCCTTTTCCTATGCTCAGGGATCCTAAGCAATTCAACAATGGGTACAATGACTTTAATCTGGCTCAAAATCGAGCAATATCACAAGGGATATATTTGGGTAATATTGTGTTGGGAGGGATAGTAATTTCCCCTTCTTATGGGATGAGACTCTTCATGGCTTGGGCATGGACTGGGGTAATGATTTTATTGGGAATTACTAGACCCTTGTTAGGTGTATCTTTCTTAGGAGGATCCTTTGGGATATTAGTGAGAAGTGGAGTTTTTGGCTTGGCTTGTGGCCCTCCCCCTTTGACAACTCTACTTCTGAGATTGTACTCCTTTTCCTGAGAAACCACTGCATTCATCAAAATTTACATGTCCTCCTCATAAGGAATTCCTCCATCATACTTCTTAATCATCAATGCCCTTAAGTACTCAAAATCATGGTTGGGCAAGTCAAAATCCTAGACCATATCAACTTCAACATCACTAGTGGAAGGAAGAGAGATGCCCAATGGATGCGGCCCAAAAAAATTCTACGGCTTTTAACACTTAGCAACTCAGTAGAAGTGGATCCTTGGTGTGAATTATCAGGGAACTCCATCATACATACATCACTGAAAGTGGCATCATTATCAACCTCTTTAGTTTCATTATTTAGATCACAAGGGGAATGTGGAAAGAAACACTTGTCACACCAATCAATAACATGGTTTTCTTCTACCATGGAAACTCTATTATTCCAAGGATTAAGGACTAATCTATTCTCTCTTGGTTGTTGTTGTTTATTTCCTAATCCCATGGGCCCTTTTTCTCCCTCATCTGATCAATGATCACCTCTAGGATGATTCCTAAATCTGTTTTAGCATTTAGGTTGATGATGGCCCAAAGAGATATGTCCTATTCCTTTCTCTACTCTAGAAATTTTATAGGAAATTTCCTTGACTACTCCTACTAAATTCTTAACTACTTCCTCCAGATCAACGCCCTTGACTTTTTGAGGATTTTAGTGGTTTATTAGCTTGACACCCTCCCTTTTAGGAGGTTTCCCTGCTGCCTTAATATTGTTTTCAATTTACACTACCATAGTGAAATCTTGCCTCAAGGTCCTAGGGTTCTTATCCCTCAAATAATATGCAAATTTCTTATCAAAAGCATCAGAGTACTTTATTAGGAAGGATTCATCACTTGGTCTCAAAATTATGGGCAATCTAGTTAAAGTTTTGTTGAATCTAGTGTTAAAATCTTAAACGAGTTCATTAGGGATTCTTCTTTATGTTCTCAAATTTAGATAGAAGAAATATAGGGTCAATTTTATCCCCATATTGTGATCTAAATGCATTCTTCATCTCAATCCATGAGTCAATTGAATTTTCAGGTAAAGCTTTATACCAATCCCAAGCATCCTCCTCTAATGTATGAATAAATAGTTTCACATAGACATCTTCATGCTCAATCTCGAAATCCTCCATAATATTCACAAAAAGTCTTAGGTGTTGGTCACCAAGTAATAGCATTATTTCCTTGGAACTTAGGCAACCTATTCCTTACTTCTTGTGGAACTACATTAGGATATCCCACCATGCCTGTGAAATCTATGGGTCCAAAGAAATTTACAAAAAGGCAGGTCTAAGTGGAGGTTGAGCCATGTTATTCGAGGAGGTGTCCCTATAGGAGGATTAAAACAATGTGGGACAAGGGGCCTTTGAGGTAATGGTGTATGGTCTTAAAATTAATGATCCTTTAAAGACTCGGTTTCATAGAAAACTCGATTAGCTCTAAGTGATAAAGGAGGAAGATGAGGAATACCTATATCAGTTACAAATGAAGGCCCCTCACTAGTTGGAGTGTATAAATTTGTATAGGGACTACTTGATCCAAAATTGTTTGAGGAAATAGAAACATGCACTACTTTCTCCTCTGATCTTTGACCTCCTAAAGATTTCTAGAATTATTTCTTATTTGGATTTGTCATTTGAAGCTCTGGAAACAAATTTCTAGTAGTTTTTGTCTTAAAGAAGGACTTTCTTCCTTCTATCTTTATAAATCTTAGCAACATATTTCAATTATTAAAGCCTGAGGCACTGGTATTTTCCATAAATTATGAACAATATGGATTCATCACTAAGGTCTTGTACCTTATATGTGTAAATCACTACAAATGACTTGTCAATTGAAACTTAATAATAAATTTCAACAAATCTTGACAAATCTCAACATCCTTTATCAGTATTTACCCCTAGCCAAGCAAATGGAAAGCTTGCTTAAACTAGGAAAATATCAAGCAAATAACTTTTGATTAAGCTCATTTTTGTAAATCTCAACAAAGGATGATGTCTAGATCATGTATTTTCATCTAAACATATGTAACATGTTACCAGAGGTTGTATTTATCTTTATTTGCACAAATAATATCGGCCAAATCGGTTCTCCCTTTGAAGCTAAGCAACATCAACAGGCTGAGCAGGATGCTTAGAGACAGATAGATCAGAATTTTAGTCGTTTTTGTATCTAGGGAAAGGTCTAACTGGCTCTTTTTCACTTGAGCTTGGAGAATTTGGATAGAACCATGCTAAGGTTTGACCTACCCTACTACTTTAGGTTCTACCTTCAACGAGGGTGAGAGGACCCGTTTTGTAACATGTATTTACAAGGGAAATGAATGGATCAACAATATTTGACTCTCCTTTTTAGGGAATTTGAAAAATAACCTTGAGAAGACATGGTCAATGCAACATAATATAACTCTCATGAGTTGTCACCCTATAAAATGTAGATGCCTCCTAGAAAGGTTCAGGTTACTAGAGACAACAATAAAACCCACTTGTTTTTGCATATTTTTGTTAAATTATAGCACATGAGTATACACATAACAAGCATGGGTAGTTCTTGTATGATTTATCAGTTTTGGATGTAATTTTTTGGGGAATTAAGTAGGATAAAGTTGATTATACCAAATTTTTGGGAACTTTTAACAAAGGCTAGAAAATATACCAAATAAGATGATGAAAACACTTCAAATAACCAACAATGAACCTTTAACCAGAAGATGTGCACCTATGGAATGCCAAAGATACATGGTTTCATGCATTATTTGAGAATTTAAACCTAAAATATCATGTCAAAGACTCAATTAAACATAAATAATCTTAGATCTATCACACCTAAGATACACTCATAAACTAATAAATAACCTGTATCAACAAAATGGAAGTAAAGTGAATTTAAAATTGTTTATTGCACAATGAAATGAAATCTCTTCTCATAGCAAAATTGCAATTACCACAATACTACCAGAAGGATAAGATTTTGTGTGATTTAGAGGAATTCCTAACATAAGATTGCAACAGGAACATGAATAGCTACTTGAAACATCTCAACTTAAAAGTAGGTAGAAAAATGCTCCTGATTAACACAATTAACTAAGGGCTCATCAAATTTATCAAGAAGAGAAAGTTTAATTTTCAAACTAAATGTTTTTCAATGGTTGGACGCTTGTAACCTTCTTGACATGATTCGATTTTAAGGCTAAGTAAATTAACAGGTTTCTCAAACAAGTTCTTGGAAAAATGGTTTCTCTCATTTTACGCCTTTCTCTAAATAATTTCAGAAAATTTTAACCCCCTTGATATGAGAACATGCCTCTCATATCTATACAACTTCTTTTTCATTCCTTGATTTTTTCCCCAAAATCTAAAATTTTCCACTAGATATTCCAAAGGAATAATTTTTTATTATTTTGTTGGAGTATCTTATCCTTTGTTGTGCCAAGTGGAGAAATGTGTCGCAAATATTTCCAGGTGTGTATTTTATTCTTATGTGGCGAATAAAATGCTTACATCATTTTATCCCGACATCATCAAATTTAGCTTCTTATCGGGTTGGTTTGGAAATTGCTTTCCATAACTCTTGGATGCCCCTAGAATGGATTGATGTGACTATTAATCAATCTTATTTTTCATAGATTTTCCTTGAGATACACACACTCTTCTCTGCATTGCTCAGAATTGGATGTTTTCTACCTATTTTGTGTCATGTCAAGTTGATTATCATCCTTTTGCAAGATATTGTTTTGCTTCACATTTATCTCCCTTGTGTGAGCTGAGCAAGAAATTTTTTTGTTATTAAATGGTAATTATTTTTCCTAGTTTAGCTCACATGTATATTTCCTTCTATAAATTTGGCTCATTTGCCTCCCTTTAAAATAGATTTTTCTTTACCTTTGAACTGATAGATTTTTAAAGACTTATTTACTAGTGTGATGGCAAGAGTGGCGGTAGTAGCAAGCTTGAAGAAAATATCTTTAAAGGACTTGAATCATATTTTTGACTTGTTAGGCCTAGATGAAGCATTCGTCAGGGCTTTTTTGAGATAGCTAACCAGGGGACAACAAAGGGATTTTGACACACCAAGTGGTTTAGCTTTCTCTCATGCTGAGGTTAATCAAGATTAATCATGTTTTTCAGCATTTCAATCTATGTATTATCACCTCTTTCAATGGGAGAATCAGAAAAAGCTAGAGGTGTTGAAAAAATTTGGATTGAGAGAAGGCTTGTTGTAGCAGGAGCAATTGAATATGAATGTCCTTTCTTGTGTGATGAAATCTTTTTTTAAAAAGAGATTCCTTTTAAGTCTTATGTGCTCTATGATAAGACTCCAATTGATGTTGTGCCTTTCATTTCTTGTAATATGGGTGAATTAGAGAAACATATTTATTATTTTGAGAAATTTCAAACAGACCTCTATCATCTCAACCATCTACCACACCGCCAAGTTGTCAATAAGAAGGAAAAGGAGAGAATCTAGTTCTCAACCCCTATTATCATTTTAGATGAAGAGGAATCAGGGCCTTCATTTCTTCAACATCCAAGGCATCAAATTCTAAAGGAAAGTCTATTTTACAACCCTCAATCCATTTAGAAAAATAATCTTCTTTGATGGAGCACAAGTTGTCAAGACCTCAACCTGTTCCCCTTCCAAGGGAACATCCACCTTTCACAAGAAGGCACAAAGGTGAGTCCATCTCCGGTATTTTTTCCCATTGGTTCCAAGACCCACAATGTTTTCTCTTCTAGCCATTCAAATTTCTCCTTCTCAACCTACTTCTACTCCTTATAAGGTGAAAGGGAAAACAACATTTCCTGGTGGTGGTTTAGATCTCTTGGATTGGGTATCTTCCCTTCAGAAGAAGATAGAATTGGGGAGGATTCTAGATGGTCCCAGGATGGACATGAACACATTAAGGGACATGGGGATGTCTCGTAATTTGGTTGGGGTAGTCATATTTTTCAATCAGCTCAAGGTTCAGGGGATTTTATACCAAGAAAGAACATGTTATTGAGAAAAATAGCCTCTTTTGGAGAAGATCTTAAGGTGGGAGTAAAGAATGATTCTATATTTTATTCTCCTGATGCCCTTTTTGATCTAATATTTTAAAATTATATGTTCTTTTCATGGGCATGTGCCCCTATAGATCCCCATTTTGTCTTTTTCCACAATACAAAAGATAACACAACATTTACATTAGTTCATATGCTTCATAATGGATTTGAAATATTATCCAAGAAATATAAAAATCTAATGCATTGTATCAAATTACATTCATGTGTGAAAATAACAACTTCAAAGTAATTTACATTTCTTATGAAATAAGAGTAGTAATTGAAAAGTGATGAAAATAAATTTCAACGAAAACAAGCCTAGGCTTGTTCTTCATTCCTCATGTCTGCATCTTTATTTTCTTCACCTTCTTCTTCCTTTGGTTATCTCTCTATATATGTGTCATATTTTTGGAAAAAATATTTTATCTTATCCTTATCTTACCATGTGTGTTGTTGAAATATGAAGGATTGCTTTCTTAGTTCATTCACACATTGATCCATCCTCTATTTATACTCCTGTGGTCTTGCTTTTAATTCTAAAATCCTTGTTTCCATCCTCATCAATGTCTTGATGAATTCATATGAGAAGTTTTCTTTCTAGATGCTTTTATCAAAGGAATCACATAATAAGTCATTTTTCAGATCACCATAACTCTTTTTGAACTTTTCAAATACCATGTCCTCCAATTTCAAGTCAATGGTATCTAGTCTTATCCACCCATTTCTTTTATATCTCCATTTTCTCCCTGATCTCCTTTAAAACCTCAATCTTGATTGTAGCCAATTATTCAATAGCATACTAAGTTCCCATATGCTCAAGTGATACAATTCCTTCCCTTTCAACGAAATATTCATCAATCTGAGTAATACGGTTCAATTTGGGGAGAAATCCTTCAAAATAGAAAAGCTCATTATCACATTGTTCAATCATTGAGTTTTTTTCAGCTCTTCATATTTTGTTATGGATCTTCCAATGGCTTACTTTCCTTTTAATTACCTTTTCTACCCAATTTTTAACATCTTGAGCATTATTAACTGAACTTTAAACATGTTCTATAACTTTAGGAGCATCTCTTGAGATTTCTTCTTGGCTCACAATATATTGGCCAACTAATTGATGTAGACATGAAGTTAGTCATTTAACTCATTTTATAGCTTTCTCTTTATTACCCTTTAATCATCCTCTTTATGTAAAAAGTCACCGAATGCTTTCAAACTCCTTGCTTTAGTGCATCTCTTGAAGGTTTTACTAGAGGAATGAATTAAACATTATAATCCTTATTTGTTATATCACTCATTTTCTTCCTCTCATGTGTGATTTCTACCTCTAAAGTTTTGGATCCGAATGGGTCAAGATGAGTCTTTATGATGGCCCTAGCCTTCTTGGGAGTCTTAGTAGGTTTTAGGAAAGATAATGTTGTAAGTTATATAGCCTTCAGGAACCACTTCTTCTTCTTCTTCTTATTTGGATATCAATTCTCCTATCAGCCTTTTACAAGAGTAGTTTTCACCTTTGTCTCTTAAAAGTTTTTTTGAGGTTTTTATAGAACAACCACCAATTGTTTGGATACTTCCTAAATATATTTCACTAATTTATCCTTGTGTTGTTCCTTTTCTTCTTCCATTTTCATCTTTGTAGGTTCATTTTTGTTGGCTTTTCACCCAATTGCTCTTTTCCTTGGTCTTGAACTTTGGGCTTACCAACTTCTTTTCGATTCATATAAACTATTGGAATATTTTCTCTATTCATATCCCCACTTGGTGTCATCACATATTATACATTTTCTTTGGGTGATTCCTCAGATTGATGTTGTTTCCTTGGGCAATCATTTTCCTTCTGAAATTTCTTCCTCCTTTAGAGGTTCTTTACTTGATGGGGATATTGTCATAAACTGACATATTGATTTCCTTTTTATCTTTTGATTCCTCATTTGGTAACATGGTAGGTTATCTCTAAGTATTCAATTCTTTACATTAATCGATATTTTCATACTCTCATAGTCCTCAGCATTTTTTGTACCAATTTCTTTTGAAACTTCCATAACCTTTTCTTCATCATACTTTTCTTCTTGTGGTGATTCACTACTTTGGGTGACCTTGTTTTCCTTTCGGAGATATTTTTAACTAGTGTCTAAATGTCCATAGCCTCCTCCAAAAACTTCCTTGGACCTGAATTGTTCACTTCTAAAGTGGTTTGAATTAGTACATGGATAGATTCCTTGAATTCCTCACCATATTGAGGAACATCTATATCTTTTACTTCTAGTTTTTCAACTATTATTTTATATGCCTTAGATGTAGGAACTTCCTCATTTGCATCTATATCTACTATCTCAATCAAGCATACTATGGATTCATGTAATTGATCAAAAGATGGGGCACTCATACCTTTCACTAGTGAAGCAGGAGATATTAGTTGTATAAATGACCTATCTTGGTCAACCTATTGTCGTGGTGATGGAATTACTTGATGAGCCAGAGAGGTACCTAATTCTTCTTGTTCCTTAGTGAGCATAAGAGGATCAATCACTTTATCCTTCATATGCTTGTGTTTCTTATGTGCATAATCACCTTCTCTTATTAAGGTTTTTTTAAATACAATCTTGTATCTCTTCTTTGTCCTTTTAAATTGCTTGATGTTATGTGTCACCCTTTCTTTGACACTTTTTGGCTTATATTGGACATTGGAACTTGTCACGGCTCCTCTCATCAACTTTTCAATACTTGGGACCTTTTTAAAACTTCTAGAAGGGTCTTTTGTGTAGCTACGCCTTTTCCTTTTTTTTGAAGTGGTACTGCAAAAGTGATAGGATAATTTTCCATAGATTTTAGAAGCATCTCTTTAGTATTTTGTTTTTTAAAGAAGACATGGAGGTTCTTGATCCACTAGCAGTATAAATACATTGATCAACAATTCTTGTAGTTGGTCTCTTTGAAGTGAATTGAGGATTTTTCCTCCTATCGGATCCATCTTACCACCTCCTTCAAAGGGGGAGATATTACTTCAAAATCCCTAATTATATAAAATTACTGAGCACTCTTGTATCTTGAATGGATAAATAAATGTTCTTTGTTTTCAACCAAGTCAAAGTTATCCTCATTACATGAACAATCCTACCATACTAATCATCAGATTCTTTCCTCATCCCACTTCATGGGGGTCATTGGTTGGCCTTTTATTCCTTGGTCAATATAAAATTGACTCACAACTTGTTGGTCATCTATAATTCCCTTAAGTACCACAACAATTTTGAAATCAATGATTTGTGTGAGGGTCATTCTCGAGAAGTCCCTAAGTATGACCTCTTCCTCATCCCTGTAATTCATCCAGTAGTCCTCAAAGTGAGGCTCATGCTCAAAGGAATTTTCCAAAGTATTTACCACCCACCTAATGTCATAATTTGACCTTGCTTCAAATTTTTCCATATCAAACCTTTTTATTTCTTCCTCTATTAACCTGGATTTTATAATGGAAGGGCAAGAATATCTTCCAATTCTGATGGGGAATTTGATATTTTTCTTATGTTTTCTAGCAATCATCTTATGAATAGGATTCAATTATCTTTCCAGCTCACATAAAGCCATCCTTTCATCCAAATACCTTGGAAATTTGCAAGGTTGTCCTTCAAATCCACTAGCTCTTATGTAAGTGAATTTTCTATACTAAATAAAGAGACAACAAAACTCCATTATTATGTTTCTATCCACTTTTGATATCCTATACTGTTCCCATTTAGGTTTAAACAAATAGATGAAAAAAATGCATCGTTCACCAACCTTACATTTCCTTTCCAATTACTCAATTGTAATTAGGGATAAACATCATGCATTTGGTTCTATTTGAAGGGAGTACATGGTAAAAGACCAGGGAAACGTATGTAGCCTGCAATGTTGTAAATAAGATATGGCATCATATAAAATTCTAGTTCCCCAGCACCACCCATATTTACTTTCAATGCTAGAAGGTGCTCATGAATTTAATTTTCTATGAGGATTACCCAACAAATGTTCCCCTTCCTTTCTAAAACTATCCACATGTAGGTGCGCGTCCACTCGTTAAACTCATTTGTTTCTAAACTAGGCCATCTACTTAGCAACATGATCGCATCCTCCACCTCTTTTACAAATTGTTCCCTAACCAACTTTTTGGGAATCTTGTTGGTGACCGTTTTATCTGCCAATAACCACTTGGTGTTTATAACTTTTGCATAATACTTTTTCTTTTTTTCTATTATCTAAATTCTACAGCCATGAGGATTCCTACATTTTCAAAGCCCATTCGAATTCAAATATTTTTCAATGGAAAATAATTAACCAAATCACAAAGAAATCAGCAAGCTCGCAGATGATGCCAAGTGTCCAACTAGGGCAACTTCAAGAGCCAAAGGAGGGAACAAAGTCTCAAGATCACATGGGGTTTCACGTGGATCTAACTATGAAGGTCCCACCCTAAAGGGGTTTTGATATTATATTTGCGGGAGGGTTATTTACTTTCCCAAAGGAAAAAAATGGTGTGCTCATGGATGATGCCAAGTGTTACAATGCATTCCCAAAACCCTAAAGAAAAGTAGAAATCTTAAGGATGTGTGGGCCTTCCACGTGGATCTTGTAACAAATGGACTCCAGGTTTGAAGCAGGTCACAAAAGGTGACAAGCCATGTATCACGTATGAGTGATTATGAGACTTATCTACAAGTTTTAAATGCTCAAGAATTTTTCAAAAGATCGTAAGGGTCATTTGGCTTGTCACTTCAGTAATGAAGTTAATGCGTAGTCCCATGTGAAGAGTGCTAACATGAATACTCAAGTTATTTACCGCATATTCAAAGGGTCATTCCAATAGAATCAAAAAACACGCTCCACTTGAATCATGAGCTCGGGAACCAATGTACAAAGAGATCGGAAGATCTGGTTATGTAATAAAGAGTCAAGGGATGTTCCTCAAAAGGTGAGTCCATCTCAAAAGATTTGGTTGTAGGATAGTTAAAGATGCATTAAATAGGCATGGCTCTCACTCTTTAGAAAGGGCAGATAATGGGAAAGTGTGAGAAAGATCTCGAAAAATGTTCCTATCACTTCACTCCATTTATCATAATTAAAAGTAGTTGGAAAGGAGTAAAGGATGGCTTCTTATCTCCTCCTCCTCCTCCTATATATATTGTAATCAAGATATACAAAGATATAGATAGAAATAATCAGAGATTTAGTCGGTTTTCTTCTCTATCTCAGTTCATCTTCTATAAAATATAGGGGTCTGGAGCTCTAGCCTTCTTCTTGGGTTTTGTAACACAATCTTTCCTCTTTTCTATTGTAATACTGTGCACAATTCTTGGAGTAATATAATATTCCCTGTGGTGCATTTTGTTCATCCTTTGCATATCTTTGTTGTCTCTAATCACCTTTATTTTCACATAGAAACTGTGCATCTCTACAATGTTGTTACTATCTTTGAAGTTGTGCTTAAGTAGTTTAAGGTAGTGTTCTATGTGATCTTCCTTGGCTTGTGGTGTAATTTCATCCACCCTTTTCATTCATTCATCATTTCCCTTTTTAGACAATTGCATTCTCGATTGATTTCTTAGAAGGCTCATTCGGTGCATTGCCCCCATTAAATTTAAAAGTTTTGTTTCACTTTTCTAACCCTCATCTCACACTGCAAAGAAGAACCAACTTCTTTAAAATCTGGAGGTCACCTTAGGGCACATGTCCCACTAACCTAAGGTTTCCACAACTCCGATGGTCCATACGCCAAGGATGATCGTCAATAGTTTTCATAACGGTTGGATGGGATGACCTAAGGTTAGTGGTATTTTATCATTTCATCAAATTTCAACATTATTCTAAATTCCTTGTGTGTTAAAGAAGATAGTTGAGGATCACATTCCATCTAGAACTCTACATGGTCTAGAAAATCATTACAAGGCTCAAAGACCTCCCTCTCATCCATTTCCACTCAATTTCCAAGTCTTCCATTTCTCTTCATTTGTGGAGTCTTCAATTAATCATGAGTTCATTACCACCAAGGGATCATCTTATTCTGAACTCATTTAAAGCCACCCATTCCACCCTTGTTTTTTTCTTGGAGTAGTTATATCCCTGACGGGAAAACCCAATAGCAAAGCATTATCTTCATCTTTTAAATCCAAAATAAGAGGAGAATATGGTGTGAAGAAGTGATTATGAAGTAATACAAGGTTCATAATTTCATAAATGTGAAAATATCCATGAAGTTCTCCTTGTTTCCTCATATTTTCCTCCCCACATCTCTCAATCGATGCTTCCTAATCAATCTTTTCAATCTTCCTATTAAATTATGAAGCCACACATGATGGAGAATTTGAGACTCAAAAACGATAATAAAAAATCAAATAAATCAAATACTTTAAGGAAACAAATGAGCTTGCTTTAATTTGTGGGAAAATGCGATGAAGAAGCGATAACCATGGAAATAACAATCATGGCCACTTCATCTACTTCCACCTTTTTAAATGTGAAGCCTTCCACATGGAGTAGATTCCATGTTACTAGTCAAGTGATTTTATAAATTTATTTGAAGATTTTTTATTTTAATCAAGAACAGATTCACCAAAAAGTTGATAAACCCACCCTATAACTTTAATAGGATGACATGTGTTCAAATAACCCTTTAAGCAAGCTACATGAATTTTCTAAATATGAAATTTAAAATTTGGGCTGACCAGAGAGTCACAATCTAACTCCTACCGAGAATGGTCCTCCTCAAGACCAAGGAAAACTTGGAGAAAATCATGTCTCACTTTGGGCATGAGGATAATTTTCAAGACTTTGCAGGTTTTTATCAACACTTAACGTCAAAGATGAACATCATCGAGGTGTTCATTATGTTCCTCGCTTGATCATATTTTAAAGAGTGAAAGTTAATTTTTCACTCTTATTATAGGCCATATCTATAGATAAATTAATTATATGGTCATGTTTATAAGAAAGGGGGGCTATTTTTCCCTTTGTATATTTATGTTTTGTTTAGCTTTGTACCAATAAATTACCATTAGGAGTAGGATTAGATTGTGGTGGAGTAAAATAATGAAATTTGCACACTCTACATGACTTCATTTAGGCATGTATGTTTGTTTTTCATAGGCCCATGCTTATATTATCTCCTTTAAGATAGGGATTTCCATAAGAAGAATTTACGTTCCTTGATGAAAGAGGATTTACGTTCTAAAGGAGGTTCAAGCTTCACATATTGAACAAATGTGACTAAATCATCAAATACACATTTTTTATACAATTTTCTACCAACTAAAATAAATTATAAGTTTTTATTATGAGATAAAAGGGTGAGAGGATCATCCAGAACACTCAACGAGAGGCGATTTTTCCTCTCACCCATAAATTTTTGTTACGGTGTAACCTAGGTTTGGAAATTTTAAGGAATGCCTCCAGACCCGATAATTCAAAATTCAGGAATTTATACTTTCCATTTATTTTCATGGTCCTTTGAGGATCTTAATATTATCTAACTTTATTTCATGAGGAGCTTTAAACTATGTTGAACTTCCCAAAAAATGGCCTTTTACTAATGGAAAATACTTAGCCAAATCACAAATAAATTATGAAGCTCATGAAATATGAATTTTGGAAAAGTGTGGGTTTACAACTTCAAGAGCCAAATAAGGGAAAAAACCAACCAGTGAGGTTTCACATGGATCTCTCTATAAAGTTCCCAAATTGTTTTTATCTTATATTTAGGGTCATTTCTTAAAAAAGCCTTGATTTATTTTCAAACTCTACAATAGGATGATGCCAAGTGTAACCATGTCTTTCTTGGATAAAATACTAAAAAAAGAGAGAAACTTAAATCTGCATACCTCAAATCCCCTAGATCTGAGGGATGGAATCCATGTTTTAGCATGTCACAAAATGTGATAAACGCATGTAACTATGTATGTAGCTGAGAACTATTTTATGTTCTTAGAGGGTGTAGTTCTAGACTATTATATATGCATGGAACATGCAACTCTAGAATATGTAACGAAAATAGATTACATCCTAAGAGGAAACATCTAGTTCTTTTTCATTTTCACATTGCAATCTTGTTTTTTTACCATATTTATCAAATATCATGCCTCTTTATTCTCCATTAGGAATCTATATCCTTTTTGGACTAGTTTTCTAATGCTTAATAATAAAAATTATATGCTTAGGGCATAATAGACATATTTTATTCTTCTCTTATCAGCATGCTTGGTGTGAATAGTTATATCTCATTTTCCCACAATTGGAACCTTTTCATTGTTCCCCATCTTAATCTTAGACTGAATATTCTTATCAATAAATATAAACAAGTTTTCATTACCACTCATGTGGTTTATACAAAAAAATTCCAAGTACCAAATGTCATAAAAGCTTTGCTTATAGTATTACTCATATAAATAATTTGGCTTTTGATCAAATTAAAACTACTTATTCGATGCATTTTTACTTTGTCAGATTGATCACGTTGTATTTTTCTACCTTTCACTTATAAAATGTCCATAATTATGATAATAATAGTTGTATATTTCTCTTGTTATCTAATGGATTTGATTTGTTAATCATTTTCTTGGCATGAGAGTCTAAATGTGAGGTTTGTGTTCCCTATTGGTTATTTTAGATACTCTTCTAGAGTAGCTTCTTCCACTTGCTCTATCTCTTGTATTTCTTCCTCTATTGTCTCTTCCTCTCCCCTTTCCTCTTACATTAGAACAAGCTTTAAAACTTTTTTTTCAGGAATAAGGGCTGATCTATTCAACTTTTTCTCATGGGTTTGTAGTGAACCCATCAACATACTCATTTTCATTTTGGATAGATCTTTGGACTCATAAATTACTATAGAAATTGGGTCATATCTAATGACCAAGATCCTAAAGGTTTTCTCAATAATTCTTTCATTTTCAATAGACTCTCCATTAGTATTTAACCGGTTTACTAACCCAAATATTCTAGCATGAAAATAATAGATAGATTCAATCTCTTTCATTTGTACAGTTTCACACTCTCTCTTGAGAAACTAGAGTATAACTAACTTCACCTCATCAGTCCCTTTATAGGAATTTTGTAGTATATCCCAAGCTTCTTTAGAGTAGTTAGTTGTTATTTTTGGTAAAATGAGCTAGCATAGTTTCTTCAATGAGACTCAATTCATTTTCATTTTTCCTTTTATTTTCCATCTTTCTAAATTTCTAAGAATTTGTGAGGATGCATAGGAAGCTAGGTTAGTCACATCAGTAAATCCAAAGACAATAAGTTTCCAAAATCATTAGCAATTAGAGTGGTCTTCATTTTATTTGACCATACATCATATTTTTTTCCATCAAATATCAAGGTTACTACCATACTTTCCACACATTTCTAGCCATTATAACAAGAAAATAACCTTTATAAAACAAGAGACCTATTTATAATACTAGTTTGTTAGAGGAAAAATAGAGAGGGAGGAGGAAAAATAAAAATTAAAAAGATAAACACTAAAGAAAGAAAATAGAGTTGTCTCTTTTTGTATAGAAGAATACAAAAATATTTAGATTTATAACAAGAAAGATATTACAAAAACATGTACAATAATTGTTATGCAAATAACTACACTATAGATTCATTCTTCCAAATCTCTACGAACTTCATAAATGGGTCTTTTTGGATTCCCTTGTTATTTTTCCTTCCTTATAAAGTCTCTAGACTTCTTATATTTATCTACTCCATACTTTTGTTGGTTTGATTTGGGTAGACTTTTCTCTTCTTTTTCTCGCTTCTTCTTCTATCTTAGAACTATTGTTTATTTTTACCTCACTTGCATACTCTTTCTAAAATCTAGGAAAATATTATTTCCCTCTAATTTTTCTTCACCCAAAAAGTTCAACTACGAGGACTAATCAACTTTAAATATTTCAAACTAAATCTGGGCGCCAAATTTTCTAGGATCATACAAGTTGGAAATTTGAATACAAGGGCTAGTAAGGACAAGTAATTATTACAGGTGGTTGGGATTAATTTTCTAATTAAAATAAGGAACCTCTTTTAGAATAGACATTACACGGTACACTTTGGTGTTTTTATTAGTAAAATCCATAATGACATCGAATGAGAATGCAACGCATGATATCCATTATCAATGCATATTATATACAAAGTTATGTACTAGAATATGGTACCATAATATGAAACTAACCTACCATATCTTGCCTACAGTGGAGGAAGCCCGACTACCAATGTAATACTTATTCATATTATGCTAACATTCCCCCTTATTACATTGTTTATTACAAACATCATATTTCCAGATAGTGGACCCCCTTATTTCAAACATGGTAAAAAAATTACACTCTGTGTAGCCTGCTCACCTTTGAGGTGGCATGTCATCTTTGTGGCTTCATGGTCTTGGTGAAACCTTGGTTTTTCCTTATAGGATTACCACAAACCTAGAAGTGACATGAGTACATATCTTTGCAAACACCTTTGGTGGTTTCTCAAATTACCACGAACCTTTATGGTTTTAGTCTGCAAGTTGACCACAAACCTAGAGGTGACAGGAGGTCTCAACTATACACTTTGGTGGTTTCTCGATTTCCACAAACCCTTTTCTAAGAACCAAGTGCTACTTTAGTTTTTTTATCCTCACGATGTTCTTCATTCAAGAGACCTACCAAACTGGAAAATAATTCTCAATAGTTTGTTTATTGAAAAACATGCTATACACAACAAAAAAACACACTAAAAAGTGTCACCAAAGAAATGATGCGACCCCATTGTAGGTGATTGATGAGAGGATGCTAATTTTCCTCCAACCTCCATGTATCCTCCAAACCTCCAGTAAGTTGCTACTTAGTTAGAAAATGTGGCTTTGAGGCTCATTATGATTTTACCTACATATGCACCTATCAATGTGTTAGATGTTGCGAGACCAAGGTCATTTTGGAAGTGTATTGAAATGAAAACATTTTCAATACCTTAAGTATTTGTTTTGATGTCTATAATTGGTTTTCCGAATTCACTTGGCAGAGTGTATCCCATAGTATATGGAATATTTAACGTAGTTTTTCCTTCCTTGATCACTTATTCTAATATTTGATAGATAAATTCATGAACAAGCCTTCCACCATCTCTAGGTTGAATTCAACATCAAAACATCCAAAACTACAAGCATATGCCACCATATCTCTTGAAATGAAAACAACCTAATCATGTGACTTTTTGAGCTTATAGTTGAGGTGGATATTGCTAGTAGTGATAAAAGTGTGGATCCTAGGATGTAGAGAAACGGGCACATCCTCCCAGGAAACATTTATGTCAACCTTGTTGCATCTGGAGAGCCTGCATATGACTGAAATAAATCCATCATTGTAGACGTCATTTCCATCTTCCTTTGTAATAATCGATGGCTATGATAATGCACCTCAGGCTTGTTGTAGTTTGGTGGGGATTAAAAAATGGTTTTCACACAGGTTAATGCACTCACGTTAAAAATGTCATTGGGCATATCTCCACTTAGTAAATTCTCAATATAAATACATATGTATCTAAGAATATTAAAAAATTCCAATATTTTCTTGAAAGTACATCTATGGCCTTTGAAGATGGCAGAGTGTAGGGGTTTCTAGCCATTGGATGTTCTATTGTCACACTCGAAAGACATGTAAGGAGACAATTTTTAACAATTTCCTCATGACCTTCCTCACAAGATTTAAATTGAGTGGCTTTATCGGCATTATTGATAATATTCTGTAGTCACAAAATCATGCACTTTAGATATTATTTATCTTGATCTCATACTAATATTTAGAATTTTATTGAGTGAAGAAAGTAATAATTAACCCCATCTTTTGGTCATCTTGCTTTATTTTATTTCATCATTACTGACCCTTTTCATCCACATGCCTAGTCTTTTTAGTCATTTTCCATTATTTTAGCCTCGATAGGTGGTGGCCGTTGGTACTAGGGCACCGTGGGCGCCTGGTCCCACCAGGCACCTTGATCCTTTCACGCTTTCCCCCATATTTTGGGCTCTTTATATCCATTTATCCTTCTTATCTTTTTGGTAGTAAGCCATTTTGGGGTTAATTACTAAATGATATCAAGAGAACCCTATAAATATAAAGTTATGAAACCATAATGAGGGACCTAGCACTATTCACTACTATCCTCCATCTAGAGTTGCATCCATCTATTGCATTGGAGATCACTTGCATCCACATAGCTCCATCATTAAGGCACAAGGCTAGGACATCTGCATCACACTTCATAGGGGGGATTCTATTCTATTTCATGCACACATTCTATTAGATTTTCTACATATAGTTATTTCTCACTACTTCACAAAGTGTGAATGGCACAAGAGAAACCTAGGGCATGTTCACACACACATGCACATAAAACTACATTAGTTTTGAGATGTAGTGTAGCAATTAGTTAGTAAGTTCACCATTGTGGAAGATGATGTCAGTCTGACCCCTTCATATGCATTTTTTTTTTTTTAGGTTTTGATACTTTTTTGGGGTCTTATAGGTATTTCTTTCATCTTGGATTATTGATGACATCTGGTGACATGGGAAAAAATATGATGTGACAGAAAACGAAGGTTTTGGACCATTTACCGAACCAATGAAGATCAATTTCAGAGGTTTTTCACCAACCAAGGCACCCATTTTATAGACCAGAGCACCCGTGAGCACCCCAGTTCTTCTCCAGTGCTCTAGTCTAGCTAGATACTCCAGATCCATCCTTTTTAGAGATTTTACATAGTTGTTCCAACTTCCATATTTTCATGTCACCTCTATGACACAGTCCCATGAACATGTGTTATGCAATTGAGTTCTTTCATCTTCTCTCTTGCACATTAGGGTTTTACTTTTATTATATTAGTTTCTTAATTCATTTATATGCTTCTTTACTGTATTTTTATGTCCTCCTAGATTAGATTAACTAGCATACATCATATCCATTTTTAGTTAATAATTTTGGTGAACTCGACTACTTTAATGCTTAGGATCCTCATTTTTCTTCTATCATGGGTTGTCAAAGTTTCTTTATCTGATTTTCTTAAGAGATATCCTAATTGTCGGAGTTATTTTACAAGAATCCTAGACACTAAGTATTTTGATGACAATACGCCACCACATGAATTAAGTTCTATGCTTCATTTTCTATTTGCCGACCCTATTCTTAATGATCCTCCATCTAATCAACCACTATTAGGATCGATTCAAGACTTACATACATTATTTCAAGATAAATTTGCAGCCATGGAATCCACAATCACATCTCTTAGATCTGACATTTAACATCTTAAGGTTGTTTCTCAATCACATTTTGTTCTCCTTCTACATCTTATATGAAATCTATGTCCACTACATGTCATCTAATTTAACCTCAAGACATGCCATTTCCTGAGCCCCTTATGTTTGAGCATAATACTATGCCACATGACATTCTTACTTAGCTCCTTAGTCATCGGTTGATCACTTTGCCACCTAGTCATTGTTATCCTCCTTATCGGATTACAAAATATCAATGTCGTCCATATTGCAACTATCATAGAATCAATGGACATAATGATAATGAATGTTATATTATACAACATAGGATCAAACATCTTGAGCATTAGGGTTTTATCTCATTAAATGCATGCACATCTCCAACTTTTATACCATGTTATATGGACTACTAGTTCACCTCCTTCTAATATTTCTAATAAATTTATAGATGATCCTCTTATTGATTATGTGCTTTTATTGATAATAATCCTCATGTGCATACTAATTCTTCTCCTATTCAAAAACTACTATAGTTCCATCATATGATTCTCATATTTTTGATATTGTTTCTCCTTCATTTAATGAGCATCACACACCACCGTTTCTCATGCTCCTCCTCAAAAATACAAGCACTTCCTACAAAACCACCTATAACAACCAATATAGCACTTATTCCTCCCAACACATCTCTGATATTACCAATTCAAGGTGCATAACCACCTCTCAAAATAAATCACACTTTTCCTTTGGTAGCATCATCAATACTTACATAAATCTACCACCATTCAAGATTTCTTTCCATCCTACTCCACTTACATTTTCTAATCATTTTGGTTAAACTAAGTTGTCTACTCCCACCTCAATGTCCCATCACTTTTTTAAAGGAAACTACTCCTTATGTAGATCCACTTAGTGTCTTTTGACTAGACTTACATCACTTACATACTTGGGGCATAGCACCTAATACACCTTCCCCACAATTTCATCATAGCATCTATCATCTTTACATTTTCATATAGGAATTTTTCATCACATGTTTTAGAATCCTCATTTCCCGATGACACACTCTTGTGTTTTGGTTCACACTTGAATGTTGAGGGATTATTACTACACATGAACCCCACACACTGCACTCTAGGCATTCTAAACTGCATCCATTCACATATCATGTGTCATGCATCATACATCATACTAGTTGGAATTATGCATATAACCTACTACATGTATAGCATCATACACTCTTCATTCTAAATACTATACTAGTCTTCATTACATATGAGTCTAGCATCATTCCATCCTCCATATTACATTATTAGTCTACCTACACATGTTACATCACACATTATACATTACATTTTATACATTCTACACATCTTGCATCGCATTCTACACACTACATTTTTACATATTCTATACATCACATGGTTGTTTCATCATTACATATGCTACTATTTTTTCTTCTACACGTTGCACTCACTACCCTATGATGCACTTTAGTTCCTCAGTCCATACTCGATTGTTGAGGGTTTACAAATTAAATGAACCTTACACTCATCACACATTTACTATTTGACCTTTTATCATGCAACATTTCTAGGCTAGTGACATGCTTTAGGCTAAATTGCCACCTATTCTATCATTTTGTAGTGGTTTACACCTCAGGTCACATCACCACTCCCTCTTTTCATCTCGTAGTGATATGCACTTAGGGATAAATCACCACTCATGCATTAATCTTATAGTGATATAAGTTTAGGATAAATCATCACTTATACATTCATTTGGTCATGATATATGCTTTGGATATAGGGTTCACACACACATCATTGCTAGGTCACATCTCATCACTACACCTACTCATTCATCACAATGTGTTAGACACAACACACATTTCGACCATGTCCTGGTGATGCACTCTCATTTATGATTCATTCTTGACTACTGAGGGGAAAAAAATGAACCTCATTGCATATAATTACATTCACTAGGGGGCACGTGGCTCTTATCATTCCATCTTGCATTCCATTCCATCCATCCACAACATATTGCATTGTCTTGGGGCATTTACTCTTGTTTACTAGTGTTTTACTTGATCACGTTTACTACACATGTTAGATTGATTTCTTATATGTCATTATCTATATCATCCACGCATGCACATTCATGTCTTTATTTAGTTATGATCACAGATACAAATCCTTTACATATGGGATGGATGCTCACCTTCTACCCTTCTACACTTGGTCCATGGGGCATCCACCTTTGTCTCTCACAAGTGTTATTATTTCATTTTGTACTTATAACTTTACATTACTTGGTTATTCATGCTTTGACACATTGGTTATTTCTCTAACATGCTAATAGGTCTTCCATGTGCAGCATTTTTTTTCAAGATTACATGTTTCCATGACTACTTCTCATTTGCTTGTTTGTTACATTGTCTGTCATTGTTTACTTCTTGTATGCATGTCTTGCCCTATGTTTTGTGTGACACTTTTTTGTTGTTGTGGCCATGATGGCCTTACATGTCTTGTAATATCATGAGTGAAGTCCCATGTTTGTGACCCCCTTTTTGTGGCTTACTTGTATTTTTGTGTGTTTACACTACTTTTCTTGGTAGCTTTTACATTGTTTACGTAGATTACACATTTTTTTTACATGCATGCTTGATTGTACTAACACTTTTATTTTACTATCCATCCTTCTTTGTGCATGCCTTGGTTTCTACCAAGTGTATTCCCTTCCCCTATAGGAAGAGTTACAAATTTCATGTAATTGGTCCTCTTTTGGGGCCATGTTTTCCTATCAGTGATGTCGCATGCATCCCCAAAAGAGGGGGCATCATGTGGGTTTTTACATCTACACTGATTGTTTACACTAGTTAGTTCAGTGCACTTTCCACCCTTGGCATTGTGGGTTTACATATAGTGAGTGAGTTCAAACCAGTCTATGAACTCCATACATAGTAGATTTTACAAGACATGGAGTCCTTAGCATTTTGGGAATAAATTACACGTTTGGAGGTTACAATGGTTTTCCTCCCTATACTACTTCAACCAAAGTGGCTTGGATCACCCAAAAAAATAGGATAGTATAGAGATCTCTTCACACATAGTTCAGGGAAGCAGTTAAAGGTTGGAGGACATAGAGCATTTCCTCCCTATACTTCTTCGGCCTATGGCATTGGATCACCCAAAAAACCCCGACAATACAGGATATCCTTCTACACCCTTTCTCTCGACATGGATCAGTGCACATGTTCCATTTACACTTTTTTCATTTGCATATTTTACATTTACACACTTTTATATGTGTCTTTTACATTGCATTTTTACACATACATACATACATATTTGACTACTTGATCGTTTTCTTCTTATAGGTTCGGCCGTATGAGAAACAAGTAGTCAAATGGGGGAAATAAAAAAACAATAACAATGACACTTCGCGATAACACACACAAAGATATACTAACCATGTAGTAAACACACAACAGTAACCACTACACACGCATTTTCACCCTAGGTTCACTCTCATCAATTTTTACACATTTTCATCTTTAGTTTCCACGCTCCTCCATATTTTTTTCATTCCATGCTTTATCTAGTCCTTCGACACGTTTCTACTATGCTCTTCATGGACTTCAGGTACGCATCTCTATCTACTTTATCTTACCGAGCTTTCCACTCACCAACATAAAGTGGGGGAAAATGTAGTCACAAAATCATGAACTTTAGACATTATTTATCTCGGTCCCATACTACTATTTAGAAGGTTCTTGAGTGAAGAAATTACTAATCAACCCCATTTTTTTGCCATCTTGTTTTATTTTATTTTGTCTTTACCAACTCTTTTCATCCACATGTCCAGTTTGTTTTGGTCATTTGCCATTATTTTAGCCTCATGGGGCATCCAGGATGGTCTTGGGGCACTCATGGTCGATCCCTGGTCCAATCAAGGGATCCCCACCTTTTCACACTTTCCGCCATCTTTTGGGCTCTTTCTAGTCATTTCTCCTTCTTATATTTTGATAGTCATCTATTTGAGGGTTAATTTGAAATTAGATCAAGAGAACCCTATAAATATAAAGTTATGAAACCATAATGAGGGACCTAGCATCTATTTACTACTATCCTCCATCTAGAGTTGCATCCATCTATTGCATTGGAGATCACTTGCATCCACATAGATCCATCATCAAGGCACAAGGCTAGGACATCTACATCACACTTCATAGGGGGAGAGATTCTATTTTATTTCATGCACACATTCTATTACATTTTCTACACATAGTTATTAATCGTTACTTCACAAAGTGTGACTGGCACAAAAGCAACCTAGGGCATGTTCACACACACTTACACATATAAATACATCATTTCTAAGATGTAGTGTAGTGCTTAGTTAGTAATTCCACCATTGTGGCAGCTGAGGTCATTATGAACCCTTCATATGCATTTTTTTCTTTTTAGGGTTTGATTCTTGTTTTGGGATCTTACAGGTATTTCTTTCATATTGGATTATTGGTGACACCTGGTATGGGCACATGAATCTGAATGTGATACGACAGAGATAAAAGGGTTTTAGACCATCTATCGAACCGGTGAATATCATTTTCAAAGATTTTTCACATACCATTTTACATACCAGAGCACCCATGGGTGCCCCGGTCCTTCTCTAAGCACTCTAGTCCAACTAGATACTCCAGATCCATCCTTTTTGGAGCTCTACACAGTCATTCCTACTTCAGATTTTTGTTTCACCTCTCACACACAGTCTCACAAGTTTCTTTTATGCAATTGAGTTCTTTCCTCTTCTCTCTTGCACATTAGGGTTTTACTTTTATTATATTAGTTTCTTAGTTCATTTATATGCTTCTTTACTACATTTTTATGTCCTCCCAGATTAGATTAACTAGCATACATCATATTCATTTTTAGTTAATAATATTCCCCGCATCTTTATTACTTGCCAATAAAATATTGAAAAATTCATACCATCCTCCTTTGGTTGCTTCATGGATGGTCATGTTACCTCACATACATTATTCTTGGAATGGTCATTCTACGCAAAGGTTCACACCTGAAAAATAAGCAATATTTGTTGACACTTCTCCGGTGGACATGCTACTCCAAATTTTTATTCGACTTCATAACTTTTGCATCCTCATATTCTTCACTCGATACTAATAATGACATTGAATGAGAATGCAACATAGTGATATCCATTATCAATGCATATTATATACAAATTTATGTACTGAATATGAAACTAACCCACCATGTCCCGACTTCATGGAGGTAAATGACTACCAATGTAGTACTTATTCATATTATACTAATAATCCCCTCTTTAAATAGTATATAAAGTCTATCTTTCATTCATATGACCAATCATTGGATGGGCTCAATTATGATGATGACACATCGACTATATTCTCAAAATTACTTGAGTTTAAAGCTAAAAGTGGGCTTCCCATATTTTCCTCAAATATTATTTTGGTACATTTAAGTGCAAGTTACATTCATGTGAATAATATGGGTGAGATTAAGATGATAGAGTGGAGCACATAGCAAACATTATTTGGGTAGGAATAATGTGAGTCATGGAATAGGTTTGGAATAAGCATATATTTAATTCCCACCCTTTTATTTCAAAATTTACATTCATGTCTTTGTATTCCTTAAATATTTCTTTAGACTATCACATATTTAAAACTTATGTCACATTCCTTACTACACTAAAAATATTTGAATAAATATAAAGTAATTACAAATAATTATAGACTTTGAGTAAGTGTATTATTATACTCCATGACATCCACCACCCTTAGAACAACATAAATATAATATTTTAAATATATATGTCCTTCTCTCGTACATTTCAAGTCTGCGTTAGAATATAAGTTCAAGAGAAATTTTCCAACAAAAGAGAAATATTATGTGTGTTAGTGAACTATTCTTAACTTCCTAAATTTTGAAACATTTTAATAAATCCCATGAGACTAAATTAGTCTTGGGACTATAAGTCATAGTAAAATTAACCAATATCCAATCAAAAACCTTGACAATGATTATAAATGTAATCGTATCTTTCACATAACCACTATGTTGGTCGTAGTCTAGTTAGTACTTATAGTGGCCCACCTTACTTGACATTGTTATTCTATCTTAATTTAACAATATTGGTGACAATATTTCCATGCACACATTTTCCTTCATTATTGGAATCAATATTGTGACTAATGTTTGGATGATGGGAAACATGTGAGTAGACATAGAAAATTTCATCTTCACTGCTAAGGGTGTTATTAATGTAGGAAAATAAAATTTTGGATCTAGCAATTCTAAGTTATATGTAGACTGAACTGAAAGGGAAATGATCCCACTATATTTTAAAGATTGGTGATTGAGGAAAATTTCTTATAGAACCAATGGGAAAAGTAAGAAATCTAAAATGTTTGAAAAAATCCTTCCCGCCTCAAAATAAATAATATGTCATGTTTTAAAACATACTTGTGGTGGATTTTTTAGATTTACATTCTAGCACAAAGAAATATTTCCATTACTACTATTAACAAACTCTAATAAGTAATATTTGATTTTATAATAACTATTGATATTATTATTATAATTTAACAATAGCTTATGTTTTCTTTGCATTATATTCAAGCGGGAGTGATAAAGGATTATTTTTCTTCACGTAGAGTGGTTTGCATTTTTTAATATATTATTCTCTATTTTCTCTATAAAGACAATCATGGCAAGAGAAATTGAAGGTAATTACAAAGAGTATTTCAAAGTATTATATGGTTTTGTGACAAGTTAATTAATAAATTAAAAAAATGGCATGTTGTAATGTAGGTGGAAAAATTAGTAGGGATATAATTCATTTGGATTATTGGTGTTGCGAAAGCATTACTATAAAGGATCTTATAAGAAGTTCCCACATTCTCCTCTTCGCCTCATCCTCCTCCTGCTCCCATGACTTCACACTTCATAGATCCTACCAATGTATAAGGGTTTTCAAGGTTATTACACTTATAACAATTGTATGAGGCACACTATGATTTGAATAAAGCCTCTATATGTCAAGTTTTCATCACTTTCTTCTCCCGTCTCTTTTTCTTAAAATAAATAAAATGAATCCATTGTTAGATATGTGTTTTCTTCCCTCCACTTTTTTGTGTTTGTTTTCTTCCCCATATATTTTTGTATTCTCATTTTTAGGTATTTGGACTCATTATATCTAGATTATCTATTTAACGGGGACATTACTATTATATTCTATTGTTTTGATGTGGCAATATTACATGATATAGTTATTTTCTAACACTAGGACGTTAATTATTGTTGACAAGTGGTTTATGGGGCACTCGGTGCTACTTTTCATTGATTGATTATTATGTTGAGATTATATCATGGTTGGTTTTGGTCTCGATTTGTGCATTTTTATTGAATTCATATTATGCTCATGGTCATTGATATTCTTACTATGCAAATGACTCATTTTATTTTATATTGTGTAGTAGTGTGACTATTTATGGATTATTGGTTTGATGCACATGAAATTATCGTATTGGAAGATATAAGGTTTTCCTTGAGTGTGCAGATGACATGTATTCAATCATGGGAGAACGTGGGATTCGGTGAATGTATGTGAAATAAACATGTTGATAAAACACTTTTGTTTATTTACATCTAGTTGGAAATTTATCAAACCACTTTTGTTTTCACCATTATTATCATTTCAATATTAAAAACTATTGTGTAAATATAGAAAATATGTATATAGTATCAACAAATGACATTTAATGAATAAATGGTTAGTTCATTTACTTTCGATAAATTCCTCAAGTATGTCATTTATGTTAATACACATATACTTGCTCCTTTCTCATCTTCTTTCACCACTCCCTCATACTACAAAAGTTGTATAATGTAATTTTTATATATTAACAAAATAAGATTATACACGTTATAATGCTTCAAATTTAATGTCTTAATGGCTTAGAATGTTTTTTTGGAAAAAGGGTAAAGTGGGGGTTTTGGTAGGACCCGCATCCTTATAAAGGCCCCAAAGGTGAGATATAACAATGAAGCATAAAAGTGAAGAAGCCCAAAGGCAAAGTGAACAAAGGACCAAGAAGGCCCAAAAGAAGAAGAAGGGAAGCAAAGGAAAATTAGAGGAAAACAAGAGAAGTAGTTGTTGAACATGTGTAACATCAAACTATAGCCTCAAAGAAGAAGAAGAGACACTAGTTGAATAACCGACACAAGAAGGAGCAAAGGAAATAAAAGGAGAAGATGAGGATGCATTCTAAAATGGCTATGAGATCTTTGGGAAGGAAAAGGAGATGCAGGACAACAATGAGAGAAGAAAATAAAAATTTGTTAGTGTCTACCCTTCTTTCCCATCTTTGACTTCACTAAATGTCATTGCTCCTATAGAAGAATCACTGATATAAGAGGATTTTATTCTATCAATACCGAGGGAGAATATCACTCGAGAGAATGGGCACCCTCCTTATCTGAATTAGAGTGGTTAGACTCGTGGGATATTTTAAGTGTTGGAGAAGGTCCTTCCAAATTGGGAGTGATGATCATTGGTTGTTCACCCTCTTTGGGAGGGGCTGAATCAGAAGGAGAAAATGTTGAACCTGAATAGATATAATCTTGATAGTTGGGCTAGTCAGTTTATGGCGAAGGAGTAGTTTTAGCTTGATTGTATGAGTATTAGTGTCAGCATTATCTTCTTCGTCCAAGTCTGGTGTGCTCCAATTCTTGGGAATGGATATTTTTTTCCTAGGGGCTTGAGTTTTCTTTTGAGGGAAAGTGATATGGAGGTGACCTAGTGCCCTACAAGTTCTCGCTTTGAAATTTGTATTTTTGTAATCCATAATCTAAGAATATCTTAAATCCCCCATCTTCAAGGTCATCCGATCTAGAAAGCCCTTATTGAGATCAACTACCATGCAAATCCTAGCATAAGTTATCAATTCGCACCACATTTGTTGCATGTCTATTTTGATGAATTGCCCAAGTAGGTTTCCAATTTCCTCCACCGCAAAGGAAAAGTGAAGGGAATATTGAGTAGTTGAATCCAATCGGGACCCTTGTAATGAAGAGGGTATTTGGGTTGAAATATGGAAAGCATGGGGTAATGGGTTAATATCTTAGAATTTTATTAACCAACACAGATCAGATTTTAGGATGATGTCTATGATTTGGGACTCTTCCTCCAACCGTAAGAAAATCTTAAGTGTTTTCTCTAGCTCTACTAAGGGTGGTAGGTGGCCATGGTAAATCTGATCTCCCCTCTAAGGGAAATGGCGGTGGCTATAATAGACTCTCCAAGAGCCAAAAAAATTGACTCCTAAAATTGACAAAGATGGAAGCGTCTTTGGATCTAAGGCGCGATAGGTGGAGGGTACAAGGGTCATCCTAAAACCAAGTTTAATGAAAACATATCCTGTATTAGTATGGCCTTTTCCAAGAACCCCAAAGCTGGAAGTAACATTAGCACTTAGACTATGTAGGGATCTATAGTTGGTTTAGAAAATATTCCATACCCATCCTTGGAGAGGAGCAGTCATCAATGGTGGTTCCCTGCTCCTACTCAAAACCCTAACCCTATTCATAATGGAAATGCCCTCGAAAATGGAGGCCAAAATTTTATTGATGTGGTTTCAAAATAGAAGGATAAAAACATATGTAAGCCTTTGAAACCCTCACAAAATATTTTGGTGTTGAAGATTGAGGAGGATCTATTACAAAAGGTTCTCAAGGAGGTAAATCTCTCCCAACTTGGACTCATCTGTAGATTTCACAAGTTCTAGCCTAGATTGTCTCAGCTTCATGACTGGATTTCTCATGGATGGAGGGAAAAGATTAAAGGTAAGATTGAGCTTTACCCATGTGTTAAATCTTATTTCATTTCTTTCTTTGAAACCCCTAAAGAAAGGGATTTAATTTTTACCAATATTGGGTTTGGGGTGAACATGGGCTTATGATTAAACCCAGTATCCATATTTTGATCCTCTAAAATACTCCTTTGATACATACCGTGTATGGTTTTTCCTGTCAAGGATCCCATTACAACTTTGGAATAACTCATGCCTTGCTGCTATAGGGGATACTTTAGGATCATTTGAAAAAAAGATGTGAAAAACTCGACTAGATTCACAAAACTTATGATAGAATCTTAGTAGATCTTGACACCTCGCTAGACCTTATAGAAAAATTCAATTTGCAAATCGGGGACAAAAATTAGGTTTAGAGGATTGACTACGAGGGTTTAGCATTCATATTTTTGTGATGCTACCAAACAGGCATCTTTAGGTGATTGTGAGTACTCCGGACACAAGAGAAGTGAAAAACCAATGTGGTGGAAGGAATCTCTTCCTAAACATCTCATGGTTAATCCACATTCAAATCCAGTTGAGGAATATTTTATCCCTACAAGTAAATTCACTCTCAACTTTCTTGTGTTAGTTCAAGATACCACTATTAAAAATGTCATTGTTGAATCTAAGAAGGATTGTACCTTGTTGATCATTCGAGAGACACATTCCTTCCAAGAATCTTGATTTTTTTCTTCCAATTTTCATAAAAGAAAGTTACATGGATTAGGCAGTGGTGGACAAGAGAAATAAGGGCCAAACTAAAACCCACCTATGGTCCAAAAAATGAATTATTCATGTCAAGTTCTTATTTTATTATTGTTGTATATGGGCTAGGGACCCAATGTTTCTACAATGTGTTTTTTTGTGCTCATTTTTGGTGGTTGTAGGCCAGCCTTTGTTGTTATCTATTTTTGTTGGGTAGTTAGGTTGCTTATTTTGGTGCTCCATTGAGTATCCTAGTTTTTAGACCCTATTCCTTTTTCTCTCTATTGTTATATCTTGGTTTTGACCCCTTTGTTACTCTGGGGTATGGTCCCCATCAAAAAACCATTTACCAATAATAATAAAATAACTTGCAATGTTGATATGGTGATGTCAAAAGAAAATCTGCAAGGGAACTTGTGGCTTATATCTATTGTTTCCTTGATAATCATAGAGGATGGCCTAAGGTAGTGGTCTTTAAAGATGACACGAAACCACATGATTTAGCATGTTTTTTTAGTTATTTAGTTCAACTACTACATCAGCTTGAGATGGGACGCTCATAGGTGTCTTTCTCATAAGAAATAAAAGTTTCACATTCTTTCCCCCAATATTTTCCCCTCTTGGAATTCTCCTCTTTCAATCCCCTTCTTCACCACTCATCTTCCTCCTTCAATGTTCCCTCCTTCAAGTTTAATTTATTTAGTATATCCCTATTGACATCTCTATTCCACTACTCATATGTGATTGTTAGTCAATAACCAAATAGACAAAAAAATATATGTAGACCCAATTAACAAAACTAGAATTTATTAAACCTTAATTACAAAGTAATTGATGTAAAAAATGATATGCATTTGCTTAGTATAATATGACGTAATAAAATAAGCAAGTAAATATAAAACCCTAAGAAAGAGGTATAGAAAAAATGACTTACCTTATTTATGCTTGATCTAGGAGTGCTTTAGACAAGAAAATTGTTGAAGAAGAAGTGAACTATGTCGTTAATGCTTAGGATAAATTTTGGACTACAGAAATAAGTCCGAACACATGTGCCCATGGCTGGATAGGGACTTCTAGGCATTAGAGACTACTATTGGGTACCCATGACTTTGCGTAAATGGTCAAAATCTAATTTTTACAGTGTCACACAAATGTCACAAATATTCCTTGTTGATTTCCTATGTGTCGCACTCATTTATCGCCGAGGGTACCTGTAACCTACAAAAAAGATATCAACTGCAAAATCCCAAAACCATATCAAATACAAAAAATAAACATGTAGAATGAGAAGTCATATCGACCCTCGGAAGTCACCCAGAGAGTGAACTTGCATAATGAGTGATACACTACATCTCAAATTCCATGTAGTTCTAGTGAGAGTGTGTGTAATCATTCCTAGGATGCACTTGTGCAAGTGCACTTGATAACGGATAGATCTAGAATGTAATAATGTATAGCATGTGTAGATGGAATAAAAAACTTCCCCAAAAAAATGTAGTCTCTTGTACCTTGATTTAATGCTTAATGGATGTTTTGAAGTTCTTTGGGTGCCTTTAGATGCAAGATTAGGTGATGATAGTATATGTTTAGTGTTTGGTCCCTGATTTTCAACACATAACTATGTATTTATATAATTCCCTTGTTTGAATTTTGTAATTGACAACCTGGAAGGCCGAGCCATAAGTAGAAAATATGTCCAAAAGATAAAATAGATGCAAAAAAAGTGAGTAAGGTGGAAAATGGGTAGGGTCACCCAGAGGGGACAAGGGCGCTAGGCACTTCTATCTTAGCCAGGTGTTGGTGTCTGGAGCCATAAAAGATAAATAAGTAAATACCAACTAGGTTGTAGGGTGTTTAAAACCAAATAGAAAACAAGAAACACAGATAAGAGGATAAAATCATCAATTACTAATTTTCTTTTTAGGAATCATATGAATGTTAGTATGTGTTTAGGACCTAGAAATGTACCCAAGTGCGTGATTTTGTGTCTACATTTTCCCCCACTTTATGTTGTTAAGTGAATACTCGATAACATAAAGTAGATAAGAGATGCATAACTCATGTTCCTATAGAGTGTGTGGAAAAAAGTGTGTCGAGTGGACAAGTGAAGTGTGAAATTAGTGTAAAGATGAAGCGTGGAAACTAGGAAAGGAAAGTGACCCTAGGGGTGTATGTGTATGTGTTACATTGTACTTGTTGTTTTTGTAGCTTGTGATTGTTTCTTCTTATAAGGACAGACCTACAAAAAGAAGAGCATGAATTTATTCAAAGTCCTGTATATGATAAATAGGAAAAAAATATGTATAAGTATGTAAAAGTGTGAAATTATGTAAAAAGGAAAGTGTATGCCTGATGTAGAAGAGTGTAAAGGGATAGAAATGTGTCTTGAAAATGCTCTATAGAATGAATTTTTTGGGTGATCTCATGCCAAGTGTTAGTTTTTTGGGTAATCTCATGTCAATGGCAAACTTTTTAGGCGATCTCACACCAAAGAGCAAGTGTTGGGGAGAGAGGTCTAGTTTTACTCTCCTTCCATGACTCTGCCCGATAAACACCACTACAGATGGCATGTCCCTATTTTTTCCCCATTGTCTCTTTTTTTTTATAAATGTACTGATTGTTTTGATTAAAACGGATATTGCATACATTATCTTGTTGGAGGATTGTTCTGATCATCACAAACTTCTGTGAAGGCTTACGTAGATTGTTTTGATCTATAAATTGATTTTGTGATCCCCCATGATAGTAGAACCTAGGGGAGGAAACATGCGACTAGGTGCTCCTATCTAAGTCTAGGTGTTGGTGTCTATGTTGTGATTTTGACCCAAGTCTTATTTTGAGCCAACGTTGTAAATGTTACGTGTGTCGATTTTGTATTGTATTATACTATGATGTAGCTTTGAGTTGTTTTAGGGTGATTTGTTCACTGGTGTATGCCCTCCCTCATTTGGGGTACATGTAATATTGGTAGGAGAATGCAGCCCAAAGAGAGGACCTGATGTTGATATGAAGTTGATACCTACATGGGGTAGGGGATGTGCATGGTAGAAACTAAGTCACATGCAAACAATAGGATAGTAACATGCGTTAGTAAAAACAAAACATGTAATAGGAAAAAAATGTAACAAAAAAGTAGTAAGACAAGATGGACCATGAAAATAGGGTTTCATACATGGTACATCACTCAAAATGTCACAAGACAATCAGGGCTGAAGTAACCAAAAAGCATACAAACAAAGTGTATCAAACAATACATAGGGCATAACATGCAAACAAAGGTATACAATAGAAAACAATTCCAAACAAAATGTATCACACAACTATGGTGGTATATAGTCCTACAAGGAAAATGCTACACATGAAGTACCCATTAGCATGTTAGAAAGGTAAAAACTATGTCAAGGCATGTATATGTCAATGTGAAGTAATGTGCTAGTAAGAATAGGAATTAACTTATGTAAATGAAACAATAACACTTGTAGTGTGTGAAAAAGTAGATTCCCTAAGAGCCTTGATGGGAATGGTAATAGGTATAGTGCCAAACATCATTACATCGTGTAAGGACCTGTAAGATATTACATTCAATATAAATGACCAAGTGAATTTGCATGTGTATATGGAAAAGATATTGATATATTAAGTATTTTTCTTACATGGGAAACAAAGTGTACATGTAAGTATAAGATAACAAGTGTAAGTGCAACCAAGATATGAAAATATTTTGTATGAGTATGATGGAATAGTATGTAATTTGTGAATATGGATAGGGACAAAGTGTTCCCTCTAGTGGATGTGTATGAGATGAGGTTCATTTATAAATGCCCCCTCAGCGATCAGAGAATGAACCATAGAAAAAAGCGTACGTGGGGAAATGGTTTGAGAATGTGTTCTAAAAATATATATCATGAAGCATAGAGCACACAAGGATAATGTGGTGAGTTTCATTTCAGATTTAGACCCTCAACAAGTGGAGTATGAACCATGAAACTAGAGTACATCATAGGGTAGTGAAGATACAAGTTGTGTATCAATGTGTGTAAGAGATACTAGATGTAAAGCATAGATCGTAATGTGTATGTGTAGAGAGAAGAAAGACTTGGGAATAATTGAAAGGTGGGAGGGAATAAATTATGTTTCCCCAAGTTTGTGATATGGAAAAAAGTCAAGTAAAATCGTCTAGAAGATCGTCATTGTCAAGATCATAACTAATTGGAGCTGGATCAGAGACTTGGTAAGTAATAGTGTGAGATTGATCATATAAAGATCCCTTACGGCATAAATTGTACATGCCCATTACATATTATTCATCATGAAAGGTGGTTTTGGATAATCATGTGCATACCATCGAGTGAGATTTTGATAATATCCCAAGAATGAGTCATTATAAATAGAGATATGGCCAAAAGGAATAGGAAATGTAATATCAATATGATTTGGATCTAGTGTGCCACCAATGTAATCAAGCCAATATTTCCCAAGTGTGAGTGGAGAAGAACGAGGAGTGTGTGCAAGGAATACTATCAAATGGAAGACGTGGAGGCCATAAGTAGTAATAATGAATACACATCCATGGTATAAGTGAGTAAAATGAGGTGGAGGAAGAAGATCAGTGATCGTGAAACCTAGGTTAGCTAAGCCATCATGTGTGCAAATAGTCTTAGAACAAGTAGGTTTAAATGGAACATGAGGCCAATAATAATTATGAATGAAGAGATTGCATGTGAAGGGTTCTAATCATGTAGTAGATAGAACACAGGGATATGTAGCAGAAATATACTATCTAATGTATGTATGAGACCTCGAAAAGGTATCATGCAATTAGTAGATGGAGGAAGATTTTGAATTTATATTCACCAAGGCCAATAGCTCAAAATAATTATCTTGGAAATAGGAGTCATCAACTTCAATAGGAGTAAAGTTAATATTGTGCAAGGTGTCATTAGTAAGCTCTACGACATCAGCCTCATCATTAGAATCATCAGTGCTAACATTATCTTGTTGTTTGAACTATCAAGAATATTGGTAGGAGTGGATTCAGATGTAGAATTGGGAGGAGACATGATAGGTGGAGAAGTAGCAACCATGGGGGTGGACATAGTGGGTGATAGGTTATTAGTAGTATGAGTAGGAGTGCATGGAGAAGAAGAAGAAGAAGTAGGAGTGTTAGATTGAATGACATCATATGTACTAATTTTTTATATGGAATTGGCTGAGATGGAGGAATGGGCATGGAAGTGACATGATATATACAATAAAACTTGAATGGTTCTGGGTCCATATCAATAGTATGTTCATAACCGTCATGTAAGAATTTGACGCACCGATGAACTATAGATGGAACAACATGCATGGCATAAATCTAGGGTCTACCAAGTAGAAAATTATATTGAAATGGGGCATCAATGACAAAGAAGAAAATAGGACCCATTTTATGCCCAAATTGTAAGGTAGGGTGATGGTTCCCATGCATGTACAAGTGGTGGAATCATAGCTACGAATGACTTGAGAAGATTTATTAATTAGATTATGAGTAATGTTTATTTACGAGGAGAGAAAGACCATAGGTTTATAACAGATCCATTTCAAATACATTTTAATACAGATGACACCAATCATGGAGTGATAAGAAAAGGATAAAATGGATCATCTCCAAAGTAGAAGTAGGGATATACTCATCACTAAAAGATATAACATGTGTTAAATTTTTGAGGGATTGATAGAGGTGACAAAATACAACAGGTGTGAATTATTGCTTTCAATGTGAATGGATCAAAGGGCATCCTCTAATGTATAATGATAATCGGGTGCACTATGTAATAGATCATAATGAGATATTTTTTTTTGGTGTATTCTTAAGTTGTTTGATGATTTCATAACCCTTAAAGGTAGTAGTAGGAACTATAGATGTTATAGGTGGTGGAACCGAAATGGGTGGAGCAATAGGAGGGAAAATGCGGTGGGGGTGACTATATTAATGGTTGGATCATATTTTGGAGTAAAAATCAAGGAGGATGTTGAGTATGAACTCGCATAAAATTAGAAGCGTAGTGGTCATGCATAAACTTTGGTTTGAGTAAAATAATTATAAGAAGATTGATCCATGAATTCGAAAGGAGATAGATTTTGATACATTCTCAGAAGGTAGGATTTGATTGGTTGGGTTCACCAAATGATTTAACAAAAATATATTTTATTAAACTCTAATTACAAGTGTAAATGAATGTACAATATATGATATATCATTGTTAAAACAATATGACACAAGTAATAAGAAAGAAAAGTATAAAACCCTAAGCAAGAGATATAAGTAAGATGACTTATTTTTTTGTGTATGATCTTGAATTGTTCTTAACTAAGAAATCTATTGAATAAGAGGTGAACTATGTTTTCAATGCTCAAGATAAATTTTGGAGCTCACGGATGATGTTGAACATGGGCACCCACGGTTGGACAAGAGTGCCTAGGTGCTTAGAGACTACAACTCGAGCCAATGACTATGTAAATGGTTTGAATTTGATTTTTGTCACATAAGTGTCACAAATATTCCCTGTTGGATCACCTATGTGTCGCTCTTTGATTTTTGAGGGTGCATGTAACCTACAAATTAGATATCACCTAAAAATACCACAAACCAAATCAATTCAAAAAATAAATATGTAGAATTGGGAGTCAAATCGACCTTGACACTCACCCCAAAAGTTAACTTATGATCGAGCATTTCACTACATATCATCGCATGTAGTTCTAGTGAGTGTGTGTAAGAATTTTACCCTAGGATGACCTTGTGCAAGTGCACTTGATAGTGGGAAAGATATAAAATGTAACAATGTTTGACATGTGTGGATGGAAAAAAACTTCCCCTTCCTATGTAGTGTATGAAAAAATGCAGTCCTTTATCCCTTGATTGAACACCAAATGGATGTTTTATAATGCTTTAGGTGCCTTTGGATGCAAGATTAGGTTATGATAGTATATGTTTAGTGTTTGGTCCCTAATTTTGAACTCATTACTTTGTATTTATATGATTCCATTTGCTTTAATTTCATAATTGACAACTGAAAAGTTGACCCATAAGTGGAAAATATGCCCAAAATATAAAAAAGACCCAAAATAAGTGAGTAAGGTGGAAAAGGGTCGGGGATGCCCAGAGGGGACAAGGGTTCCTGAGCGCGCATGTCCTCGTTGGGAATTAGTGTCTCAGAGACATAAAAGATAAATAATTAAAATATTGACTCGAGCTACAAGGTGTGTAAGACCAAATAGAAAACAATAAACATAGAAAAGAGGTTAAGGAAAGTTGTCAATTACTAGTTTTCTTGCTTATGAATCATATGAATTATAGTATGTGTTTAGGACCTAAAAATGTACCCAAGTACGTGATTTTGTGTTTACATTTTCCCCGCTTTATGTTGTTGAGTGAATACTCAATAACATAAATTACATAAAATATGTGTATCTCATGTCCTATAGAGCATGTGATGAAAATCATGTCGAGTGGACAAGTGAAGCATGGAATGAGTACAAAGATGAAGTGTGGAAACTAGGAAAGTAATTTGACCCTAAGGGTGTATGCATATGTGTTGTGTTATATGTGTGTGTAGCTTGTAAATTCTACTTCTTGTAAGGACGAACCTTCAAAAAGAAGAGCAATAATCTATTCAAAGTCTTGTATATGATAAATCAAAGAAAAATGTGCATAAGTATGTAAAATTTTGAAAGTATTTAAAAAGAAAAGTGTACTTTGATGTATAAGAGTGTAAAGGGATAGAAACGTGTCCGAAAATGTTGTGTAGAATGATTTTTTTGGGTGATCTCACACCAAGTGAGTTAGATCTCATGTTTAGGTAGTTTTTGGGTGATCTCATGTTAAAGAGAAAATGTTAGGGAGAGAGGTCTAGTGTTACTCTCTTTCCAATAATTTTCCCGATAAACACAACTACATATGGTGTGTCCCTATTTTGTTCCTGTTGTCCCTTATTTGTTCCAAATGTACCTTGATTGTTCAAATTTAAATGGAAATTGCATGCATTTTATTTGGAGGATCGTGCTCGATACTATCAAATTTCTAAAGGATTTCATAGATTGTTTCGATCTCGAGAAATTGGTTATGTGTGCACCAGGACATTAGCACCTAGGGGAGGACATAGGCACCTGTGCGCTCCTGTCTCGAACTTGGGTACCGGTGTATGTGCTTTGATTATGAGATAAGTCTAATTTTGAGTTAGTGTTGTGATTTTTACCTATGTAAATTATGTGTTTTATTATATTGTGTTGTAGCTCTAAGCTATTGTATGATGTATTTTTTCACGTCGGATTCACGAAATGATTTAACAAAAATAGAATTTTATCAAACCATAATTGTAGAGTAATGAATTTATAATATGATATGTAGTTTCTAAATATAATATGACATAAGTAATAAGCAAGAAAATTACAAAACCCTAAGCAAGAGATATAAGAAAGATGACTTAGCTGATTTGTGTTTGATCCTAAAGTGTTCTGAATTGGGAAAACTATTGAACATGAGGTGAACTATGTCGTCAATGCTTAGGATAAATTTTGGAGCTCATAGATGATGTCAGACATGGGCACCCATGGTGGAAAGGGTAGTCAGGTCTTTGGAGATCGCTATTGGGCACACGTGACTATGAAAATGGTTAGAATCTTATTTTTACAAAGTTGTCACACAAGTGTCACAAATATTCCTTGTTGATTACATGTGTGTCACTCTTTGATCTCTCGATGGTACCAAGAACTCTGCAAAATAGATATCACCTACAAAATCCCACAAACCACATCAACTACAAAAAGAAACATGTATAATGGGGAGTCATATTGACCCCAATGGTCACCCCAAGAATGAAATTATTACTTAGTGGTGCACTACATCTCAGACTCCATGTAGTTCTAGTGAGTGTGTGTAAGAATCATGCCCTAGGATTCCCTTGTGTAAGTGCACTTGATAGGGTAAGATCTAGAATGTAAAAATGTATAGCATGTGCGGATGAAATAAATACATTCCCCTTCTTATGTTGTGTATGAAAAAAATGCAATCCCTTATCCCTTGATTGAATGAAAATGGATGCTTTGAAGTGCTTTAGGTTCCTTTGGATGAAAGCTTAGGTGATGATAGTATATGCTTAGTGCTTGGTCCCTAATTTTGAACACATAACTATGTATTTATATGATTCCCTTGTTTGAATTTTGTAATTGACAATTGGAAGGCAAACCCAGAAGTAGAAAATATGCCCAAAAGATAAAAGATACCTAAAATAAGCAAGTAAGGTGGAAAAGGGTCAAGGAGCCCCAAAGGGGACAAGGGATCCTAGGTGCTCCTATCTAGCCTGGCGCCGATGTCTAGAGACATAAAAGATAAATAAGTAAAATACCAACTGGGTTGTATGGCGTGTAACACCAAATAGAAAACAAGAATAAAAGAGGTTAAGGACAGGTGTCATCAATTACTAGTTATCTTTCTTATGAATCATATGAATGTTAGTATGTGTTTAGGACAAAGAAATGTACCCAAGTGTGTGATTTTGTGTCTACAAGACCCATATCCAAATTACTCATCAATCAAATGGTTATGATCCAATGGTTCATATGATGGTGTAAAATATGTTTCATAGCCATCCACTAGGGTTTCATTCCTAAGAGTTACTAATAAATAAGGAATGAGGCCAAGAACTTGGTGGAATAGTGATCCAAAAATAGGTTCTTAAAACTAACACTTTTAACCATTTCAAAGGATCGTTAAATTTAATCAACTTTCAAGGTCTCAATACTCCAAAATATTGATTAAAATATGATTTAGGACTGATTTTTAAAACTGAAATTAAGCTTCGCAATTTACTCAAAATTTCATTATTTGATCAAAGCCCAAAAATCATTGTTTCAGAGTTAAACTGATTTACTTGATTTCTCATAATTGTGAAATGTCGATTAATGCTTCCTCCATATTCATATTATGAACTTAATTAATTACAAGAAATCAAGAAATCAAAATAAAAATCAAAACATAACACCCAAATTGTTTACGGGGTTCAAAATTCCGACATCCTCAAGTTCGTGGTGAACTAATCCATTAATAATGTTAAAAATATAAATACAATAACCTTTACATTAACCAATAATGAATCAAAACCTATAAATATGTGTTATCAGACCTTCAAATAACTTTAATGGAGCTCATAACCTGTCCTTTACCTTCCTGATCCACTTGCAGTTGTGTCTCCCTTTGGTTCTACACCTTTATGTGACTTAAACAAAAAAAACTCTATCACAAAATCTCCAAATGGGAAAATTATCACACCATCATGATCGTCTCAAAATTCTAAACAATTTTCATATATAACTCAAGATCTGGTTTTGAGTGGAAGTGCCTCAAAATTGCATTTTTCTCCAAGTATCCCTATTCTTTCTATACACATGATTCGACACTTTCATCCATTAAAATCATGAGCTCATTTTATACTCCAAGTGAGCCATTAGGTAAGTTGTTAAGCACTTGAGTTGGTATGCATGAGTTTGGGGTTCAAATCCCTCCTCCATCTATATCAATGACCATTTTGAATGGTGATTGTTATCCATATGGGAGATATCCCACATATTTCGTGAGAAGGTAGGCCTTAGGGTTTATATTGGGCTCGACCGCCCATTATCCTCTTGGCTTAGGCCACATATGTTCCACCTTTTTTGTGCCAAACAATACTTGGTTGAGCTATTGTTGATCTACCCAATATTGGTCTTGCATTGTTGGTTGGCCCCAAATGGTTTGCGTTGAATGTTTGATTGCATGTGATAAGTGCCAAGATATCCACCATGACCGTCGAGTTTGGTATGCTTTGACTCCATTCAATGTGGAAATGAGTTGATAATACCAAGGTGATAGAGGATAATACATCCCACTAAAAATGGATACTCAGTGTGATAAGCTCTCCAAGCTAGGTGGAAATAATACCGAGCAAGGATAATAATAAACTCGGTCAAATCCAAAAACATTGTGACTTGGCACCACACATAGTGACATGGAAATTAATATGCCAAAAATACTAATTAATATGAAATTCAACCCAAGTAATATAAAATTCGACCATGCAATTAAATAGGGAAAAGTGGTGGCAAGCCACGTGGTGGCTTGAGGACCCACCACATCGGTGATCAAAATATAAGTCCTCACGGTGGTCGGGCTCCCTTCCGTAACAAAATTTGAGCCTCTTATTTCAATGAACAACTTTTACACTGACGAAGACCGGAGGTCACAAACCAATACTTAATTTTTGTCCTTTCTCCTTTTACCACTTGTCCAATGCTTGAACTGAGCCACTTGGCCAATTGTGCACACGTACACGTCACCTTGGACTTGTTGACCAACATTGACCTTTGGTTGACCAAACTTTGATTGGACCTATCTTGAGCTCAGAGTGTCTATTTTTACGTTCTTATAGTCATCGGAAAGCTATCTAAAGGATCTACTACACTGGAATAGTTTAGGGAAGTTTAGGTAACCTTTTACATTGAAATTGATCCCTTGATCAAATAGAAACCCCTTAGTCCTCGACAAAAAAGTGTAAGAATTTTTGTACAACTAATCTCCCTCAATCTTTGTCACCTAAACTTAAGAAGTTTTTGCATTGAATCCCTATAATTTTGGACTCAATAAAAAAAATTACTCCTTAATTTAAAACATGATTGTATTTTATTTATATGTTAAACAAATTTTTAGACATTTTAAGAAAATCATATATATGTTATTTGAACTCGTCGGGACCAATGTTGGATTTTTATGCTCAAGGTTACATGTCAAAAAAAGGTCATGGTCCAAAAAATATGTGAATGTCGTTTGAGATTCAAAATTTAATATGCACATCAAATAAATGTATATTACTTATTAAAAAATTACATACATTAATTTAAATTATACATTTGGGAGTTTGGAAATAAATAGCTTGTTTTATAAATCTTTGACCTCTTACTGATGATCCATATGTAGGTAGAGATCAATCCTTACACCTTCATGAACAACTATTATCCATCCCATTGTTAACCAAAAAATGTCTATTTAATCATTCTTACTCCATTTTCTTGTAGAGAGAACAACATGTACACAAAAAATAGGTAACTAATTGATAATAAAAGTTTTATGTTCAACCAATGTTGGTATTTATTTTAAAAATCTTTTACATAAATTTTTATGGTGGGAATTTTCACTACTTTAGATTCCATATTTTATATTGTTTGAATTACATTATAATTAAAATATATGTGTGATTCTTTAATTGATTATATTTTTAGGAAACCATAGACTTTACAATAATGAATACACACAAAGTGGTATAACAAAACAACATTTTAGAAAAATAGAGATAAAATATATATACAAAATACCAAACATGCAAGAGAAGAACACCAAATTTGCGTGGTAAAACCCCATTGAGTGGCTAGGAAATATCCAAAGTGCAAGATATTAAGCTTTTAAATTAACTCAAGATGAACAAATTACATTTGAACTCATTATGAGCTACTTTAGATCTACACAAAAATAAATACACCTGATTGGTGAAGTACAATTACGATTCCTCCTCCTAAAAATAGAGGGGAAAATGCCATTATGATTTTTCTTTCTACCCTAGGTGCCCTTGCGACAAGAGTGGGTGGCAAGCACCCCACGCCCCCACTTTGGGAAGTGAGCTATGAACCGCACCACCTTGGACCGCAAAGAGATTCAAAATTTAACTTTTTTGTCACATATCTAACACAATCTAAATGATTTTAACAAAATTAATCTATATAAATATTTGGTCCTTTGTTGTATGATTATAAACCAACAAAAAAATGTTACATTGGTTTATCATAAATACAAATATTTAGCATAAATATCGATTGTACACTTATCAATTGGATCTTCACTAATCAAATGAAATATTTGTGAAAAACCATTAAAGTTTGAGGGAGCATTTAAACATTGCTTCAAATTAAAATTAAAAAATAAAAATTTTACAAAAAATGAAAAAAAAGGACTCAATAATCCAAGCTTACAATTTTGTAGAAAATGAGTGTCAACTTGCAATTTTCATACCTCCAAGTTCAACCTTCAAATTTCACTTTTCTTGCAAAATCCCAAATCCAATGTTTGTAGTTTAATATATATTTGCAAGAAATCAAACCAAAAAGAAGTAGAAATATAAATCATATACATGACACTTAAAATTTTAACACTTCATGGTTTGAATAAAGCTTCTATCTATACGCCAAGTGCTTATCGCTTTCTTCTCCTACCCCTTTTTCCTTAATAAATAAAAGGAAAATTTGTGGTTTCTTCCCTCCACTTGTGTTGTGTTTTGTATTCAATGTTAACTAGCTAATTTGGGATTTGTTCATTAAATACAAATATAATCTCATTAAATGTATTCTTTTCCAAATTATATTAGAGATGGTTTTGTTATCTAAAATATTCCTAGTGGATTATAGCTATAAAATATGGTTCTTAATCTCTCTCAAATACTCATAATAGATCATTCAAAAGGTATATTTTTCTATTGTTTTTCATTTTTTCAAATGAAGGTCATTGTTTTTAATACAAAATAGCTATAAAATTTAAACAAATTAAAAATAATATCTGATTTTTATTAATATGTTTTGAATTTTTATTTTTGTAAAGAAAAGAAATATAGTATTTATTAATTGCTTTTAAAATATTCTTGTGACATAATCTTAGTTTTAATATTTTTGTGACATAATCTTAGTTTGTAAAATATTAATTTATTTTTAAAATTAATATATTTCATTTAAGTTTAATTTCTATAATAAAAATTAAGATTGTACATTTATTTATGATCGATATTAATAGTTTAATATAATTTTTGTATTAGTTATTTTAAACCAATTAAAACTTCCACAAATACATATAGATGATATTTAATTCAATGTAATATAAGACAGAATTAGAGTTAGAATCACTTCTTATAATAGTCATCTAATTAATTTTCATATTTGTAATTTTAATTTTTTAATGAAAATCAATGTATGGAATAGATTTATTATATTAATAGATGGGATATATATTATATTAAGGTTTCCTTGATCTATGTCTCTATATGAATGAAACATAAGACTAATAATATTAGATTTTGAATAGTGAGATTTCTTCAAATATAGTAATTCTAAAATTATAGTTGTAAAATTACATAAATAAAAAATTATATAAATAAAAATTACTACAACCATTGTATACTATATATATATATATATATATATTGACTAGATAGATAATTTAGTCTATATATGTCAAGATTTATATGTTAATGAAAACATTTATATGCATGTATTGAAATGGCCAAGACACTACCAACCGAGTGAAATGCATTTCAAGTCAGTAGAATTTATGTGCATGTCCTATTTTAGTATGTTATATGTGATATTCTTCTTGGTTGGGATGCATTTCAGGTTGTATAAAATGTATGTCTCCTAAATCAATATGGGACATGTTATTTGTGAGATAGTATTCAAGAGATTTGTTTCTATTCCTACTATTTCTATCCACCGAGATATGTGTTGGTGACTTCTCAAATAGATTCTTTCATTTTAATGTGGATCAATTTTGAGATAAAGGAGTTAGAACTTATAAATTGGAGGGTATGTGTCATTTTTGTTTTATATATTGTCTTTTTGTTATAAAATTTGTAAAATATATGTTATCTTATTTAATGGTAAGATTTAAATGGTGAATGGTTATTATTTTGCTAAAGGAATTTTTCCAAGTTATGACATATAATACATTAATCAAGCTCGTTCTTATAGTTACAACACAACTATATCAATGACCATCAAACTATTCTTTTATAGCACAACCATGTTGGTCAAACATGTATGATTTTAATGTGTAAGTCATCTATGATTTTAATGTGCCCTTGTTGGTCCCGTTTGATAGCACAATCATGTTTTTCAAACATCTATGATTCTAATGTGTAGTCATCTATGATTCTAATGTGCCCATGTTATTCTTGCTCACTCTACATCCAATATCGTCGTCGGTTAAAGATTTATAATGTTGTGATTTGTTTTAAAAAAAAATCAATAGTTTTGAAGATTGTTATAAGTTTTTTTAATTATTTATTTTTATTACCGAGATTATTCCCACTTTAATAGTCCACAAGGATGAAATTTGTAATTAAGAAAACCATCTAAAAATAGAGAGGGGGAGAGATATTTAAAAACAACATAGACACTAAAATAAGAAAATAGATTCGTTGCTCTCTCGTAAAAAAAAATACACAAATATTTATATTTATAACAAGGAGATTACAAAAAGCATATACAAAACCTTGCATATAAAAACTACAACTCTAGATTCATTCTTCCAAATCGTTGAACTTCACTAATGGATTTTCTCTAGACAAAGATATATAAAAACTTGCATACAAAAACCTATAGTTGTAGATTCATTCTTCCAAATCTCGAACTTCATTAATTCATTCTTCCAAATCTCTAGACTTCATTAATGGCTTTTATCTGGACTCATTTTCTATTATTTTCTCCTTCCTTTTAGATTCTCTAGACTTCTATTGTTGTACTACTCAGGACTTCTCATTGGTTCAATTTGGGAAGAGTTTTATCTTCCTTTTCTTGCCTCTTCTTTTATATGATAACTATTGTTATATATTTACTTCACTTGTATACTCTTTCTAAAATATGGGAAAATAATTTTTCCCTCTAATTTTTCTTCACCCAAAAAGTTCTATTGCCAAGGACAAATCAAATTTTAAATTTTCAAACTAAATTTGGGTGCACTAGAGCTTTGGGATCATGCAAGTCAGAAATTTGAATTTAAGGGGCTACCTAAAAAAAAAGTAATTATTGTTGGTGGTTGGGATTAATTTTATAACACTCCCCCTTAATCCCAACTTCCAATCTTAAGCATTTTAAAATCTAAAATACTAGTCGATGCTTGTTCTTTGATAGTATGGAGATTTTATGTGATTTTAGAGAAATTTCAAAGTTGAATACATGAGTATGTAGTTTTATTCTCAAGTCTGGAGAAATTTAATGTGATTCTAGAGAAATTTTGGAGTTGACTCGTGAGTCAAGAGGTTTTTCCGTAAGTCTAGAGAAATATTGTGATAGTCTAGATAAATTATGTGTATGAATATATAACTACACCATCTCTAGAGAAATTATGTGCAAGTCCAAAGTATTCTATAAATAATCCAGAGAAATTTGTATGAGTCCAAAGATTCTTGAATGGATCCAAATTTGACTTAAAAGTCTAGAGCTAGTCTTGAGTTTATTGTATGAGTCCAAAGCTTTCTTCTACAGACATCTATGACACCCAATCTTTTCTCTTAGGTGCTTAAAACTATCTTTCAAAATGGTTTTGGTGAATATATCTATGAGATACTACTCGGATATGAAATAGTGAAGTTCTATCTCTCCATACTTTACCAACTATTTGATAAAATGATAGTGGATCTCAATATGCTTGTTATAACCATGGAAGACTGGATTATTTTTCAAGCCTATTGAGGATACATTGTCAAAAAATATTTTTGTGGCATTTCCTTGTTCCTCATAAAAGTCTACTAGGATTTTCCTAAGACAAATAGTCTAACATGTCGTTGTATTTATTGCAGAATTTACTTATCTTTTATTATAGAGAGAGAAACTATGGGCTATTTTTTGGATTCCCAGAAATGGCTCGTGTGACCTAATATGGAACTCATATCCATATCTGATCTTCCTATCATCTACATTGTCGCCTAATCAATATGAATATTAGCAATTATAGACACCCTAAAATAACCATTATGCATCATAATCATTCAAAATCTTATTAAAACCATCATCCCTATCTGGAATTAATTTTATTTATTTATTGCACCTTATCACCACCTTAGCTAATTTTTAGCTAATTTAATATCAAATTAATTAATTAAATCCACACATATCCACATCCATATTTAAATTAATTAAATATTCTCATATCTTATCCACCTCCTTAACTCAAGTTGACTCAAGTCATGATTGAAGCTAAAAATCATTATTATAATCAAGAGGATGTGTTCAAATTAACTCAAATCATGCATTTAAGTTAACTAAAACTTTCTACCAATTCATGGCAATCCAAAATAAATCTACCTTCTTCCAAAAATCAACTATTCACGACACTTTTTTGTGAATAAAATATCATATATGGAATTAAAAATCAAAAACATGTGCAACCCCTTGCCAACTCAACAATGAATCATTCATGTAAATCTAGAACAACAATCTAACTCTCCAATCAATTTGGAAACTCAACTAAACAAATCATTCATGTTTAGTTATCTCCAAATCAACTCAATCATAACTTAGCTTGTGGATTCACTTTCCTTGGCTATAAATCAATAATCTTTCCTTTGCAAATCATCCACCAACAAGGTTGATATTTCATGCTATTATTTTGTGGATTTTCTTGGTGAATCAAATCAATCATTCATACTATTATGTTCTCACATAATGTCAAATCAATTAATTATTATTATATCTTGATCCAACATCCATTCATATTTTCTTGGAACATCCACAAATCAAAAAAATCTCACAAATCAAATGGATCCAATAAATAGCATAACTAATCCCTTCTCTTTCGTCGATCCAATTTGAGGCTGTTTTGGAATTTACAATGGAAGGTTTGTATTTGTTTTTGTATTGATTTCAATATTTTATTTTAAATTCCATGGTTTACATTATGGCATGCTCGATGGGACTCCACACATATTTTATCTTTTTAAATTATTTCTCATTCTTTTTTTTGTTGTTGTTGTTTAAGACTTGCGATAAAGTTTCGAGTTTTTTTACGAGAAAACAAGTTGAAAAATAAAAATATAGTCTAATTTTTATTTTCTTCATTTGTGTGCATCTATAAGTTGCATGCATTGGTGTTACACATGATTTGCACTAGTGTATCACTACATGCACTAGTGTCAACTACACATGCTAGGATAGTCTTTCATGTGCTACCGTAACACTAAATTTTGTTTATTGTCTAGATTGCATGTGCATGTGTATCTTTGCACGCACCTATGTATCTCTGTATGCACTGTCATCACCAGTTTGTTAGTAGGAAAACTCTTGCTACACAAACGTGTTTAATTGAACGCGCTATCATGAGAGATTACACTAGTGCACCTAATTACATACACTAGTGTTTTGTATCTATATTTTTACTATTTTCTTTATTTTCTAGTGTGTTAAATATTTTCTAATCATCATTTTAGTACTTTTTTAATCATTTTCTTGTAGGTTTTCATATATAATCAGTTTAAGTGTTTAATTTTCATTTAATCTAATCTAGTCAAACCAACCGTGTATGCTCTTTTCTCGCACCCTCTTGGGTGATCTTGAAAATTAGAAACGATGAAGTTTTCCTTTTTTAATATCATGATTTCACTACAGGAAAACTAGTAATGTATTGATTGCATTACCGCATCATATGAATATTACCTTGAACATTCAATCAAACTTCTAACTATAGGTTGTAATCAAAAAATCAACCAAACTTTATTTTAATAAAATTTATAAAATTGTTTTGCATGTTCGGATGAGGTTTTAATCCTATCTGCTTTAATTGAGGGAAGTGCATAGACATTCTCCAAAATATCATTATGAGGAATACCACAGGAACCCCAAAGTAGGAGACACCTAGAGGGAATCAAGCTAACAAAGAAGGTACCCCACCTACTTGACTAGTACACCCATGAAATTTAGAGCCAAGGTTATCCTTAGTGACAACCCTAGTTTGATTCTTTGAGCGGAGTAAAATCCATCTTACTTAATCGGGGGTGAATTAAAGTTAACGAATAAAGCCTCTTTCTATACGCCAAGTGGTTATCACCCTCTTCTCCTACCCCTTTTTCTTAATAAATAAAAAGGAAACCATTATTAGATTTTTGTTTTCTTCCCCTACACTTACGTTGTGTTTTGTATTCAATGTTTATTTTACAAATATAATCACATTCTATGTATTCAATTCCGAATTATATTATAGGATTCTCTTAATATCTAAAATAAATAATCATATCATATTATACCAATGCAATTCCTAATCTCTCAAATACTCATAACAAATCATACAATAGTTAGTGGATTATAGCTATAAAATATGGGTGTGTACTATTGAATGGACTAGGACATCACCTATGCTAAAATGTATTGAAAAGGTATATCTTTCTATTGTTTTTCATTTTTTTGAAATGAAGGTCATTGTTTTTAATAAAAAATACATTTAAAATTTAAAGAAATTAAAAGTAATATCTGATTTTTATTAATATTTTGGAATTTATAAAGAAAAGAAATATAGTATTTATTATTTACTTTTAAACATATTCTTGTGACATAATCTTAGTTTTAATATTCTTGTGACATAATTTTAGTTTGTAAAATATTAATTTGATTTTTAAATTAATATATTTCATTTAAGTTTAATTTTTTATAATAAATAATTAAGAATGTAAATTTATTTATGATTGATATTAATAGTTTAATATAGTTTTTGTTTGTTTGTTATTTTAAACAAATTGATTTGTATATATCAGCCTTCTATGTATATTTAATTTGATGTAATAGAATATAGAGTTGGAGTTAGAATCACTTCTTACAATAGTCATCTAATTAATTGTCATATTTGTAAAAAAAATTTAATGAAAATTAATGTATGTGATAGATTTATTATATTAATTGATGGGCCATGTATTATATTAAGGCTTCCTTGATTTGTGTCTCTATATGAATGGAACATGAGACTAATAATATTAGATATAGTATAGTGAGATTTCTTCCGATATTGTAACTCTAAAATTGTAGTTGTAAAATTTAATGATTAAGCCATTATGGACATGAAGGAAGTCTATCTATAATTTGTAAAATGATGTTTCTATAATAAAATTTATTAAACCTATTTATGAAAAACATGCCATAAACTATAAATAAAACATATCATTCATCAAATTATAAAAATATACTATCAACCATTGTATATTAAAAAATAATATATATTGATTAGATAGATAATTTAGTCTATATATGTCAAGACTTAAATGTTAATGAAAATATTTATATACATGTATTGAAATGGCCAAGAAAATGCATTTCAAGATGTAGAATTTATGTGCATGTCCTATTTCAAAGTATGTGATATGTGATGATCTTTTTGGTTGGGATGCATTTGGGTAGTAGAAAATGTTCATCTCCTAAATCAATATGGGAAAAGTTATTTAGGATATAGTGTGCGAGAGAGATGTTTATATTCCTCTACTTCTATCCTTTGAGATATGTGTTGGTGACTTCTCAAATAGGCTCTTCCATTTTAGTGTGGATTAATTTTGAGGTAATGGAGTTAGAACTCATAAATTCGAGGGTATATGCAATTTGTGTTTTATACATGATTTTTTAATTATAAAATTTGTAAAGATGTGTTATCCCTTTTGATGGTAAGACTTAAATTTTGAATGGTTATTATTTCACCCAAGGAGTTTGTCCAAGTTATAACATATAATGTATGGAATGAGCTCATTCTTACATTTATAACATAGTTATATCAAGAACTATCGAACAGCTTGTTTTATAGCACAACCGTGTTGGTCAAACATATATGATTCTAATGTGTAAGTCATATATGATTCTAAATGGCCCATGTTGGTCCCGTTTGATAGAAAAAACATGTTGTTCAAGCATGTATGCTTCTAATGTGCAATCATCTATTATTCTAATGTACCCGTGTTGGTCTCACTCACTCTACATCCAATGTTTTTTCGGATAAAGATTTACAATGTTAAGATTTTTTTAATTTTGTTTTTCAATAGTTCAAGATTTTTATAAGTTGTTTTTTAATTGTGTATTTTTAGTGGTGAGATTATTCTCACTTTAATAGGCCATAGGGATGAAAATTTTAATTAAGAAAACTATTGAAATAAACAAAGACTAAGAGAGCTATTTCAAAATAAAATAGACACTAAAATAAGAAAACAAAAACAGAGGTGTTTCTCTATGCACAACAAAATACACAAAATATTTATATTTATAACAAGGAGATTAAAAAACCATATACCAAAATTTGCATACAAACAACTACATCGATAGATTCAATCTTCCCAATATTTAGAATTCACTAATGGCTTTGTTATGGACAAACATATATAAAAACTTGCATACAAACAACTACATCTATAGATTCATTCTTCCATATGTATGGACTTCACTAATGGCTCTTCTCTAGACTCCCTTTCTACTATTTTCTCCTTCCTTTTAGATTCTGTGGACTTCTTCTATTGTGTACTACTCCGTAATTTTTTTGATTCAATTTGGGAAGAGATTTATCTTGTTTTTCTTTCTTCTTCTTCTATCTCAGAACTATTGTTCATTTTTCCTTAAACTACATACTTTTTCTAAAATATGGGAAAATAGTGTTTCCTCTAATTTTTCTTGGCCCAAAAATTTTCACCTACCAAGGACCAATAACCTTTTAATTTTTTAGAATAAATTTGGGCACTAGAGTTTTTGGAATCATGCAAGTTAGAAAATTAAATTCGGGGGTTATTAAGAACAAGTAGTTATTGTTCGTGGTTGGGATTAATTTCCCAAAACTTCCCTTTATCCGAGCCTCCACTTTTAAGAATTTTTAAATGCAAAATACTAGTCGATTCTTGTTGTTGATAATCCATATATTTTTGTATTAGTCCGAAGAAATTTTATATTTGAGTACATGAGTTCTAGTAGTTTTCTTCTCAAGTCTAAAGAAATTTCAATTGTGAGTCTAGAGAGAGTTTGGAGATGACTCGGTGAGTCCAAAGGTTTCTACGTAAGTCTAAGGAAATACTAGGATAGTCTAGACAAATTATGTGTCCGAATATATAACTACGAAAGTCCATAGAATTTTTTTCAATTCCATAGTTTTCTAATCTGTATGAGTTTGAATATTCTTGAATGGCTCCAAAGTTGATTGTAAAATTCTAGAGCTAATATGGAGTTTATTGTATGAGTCTCAAGCTAGTATAGAGATTGCTTCTATGACACCTAATATTTCTCTTAGGTGATAAAAACTATATTTTTACAATGGTTTGGTGAAGTTATTTGTAAGCTACACCTCATATATGTAATAAAGTGAAGTTTTGTCTCTCCATACAAGCACTCAACTATTTGATAAAGTGATAGTGGATCTTAATATGCTTATTACAACTATGGAAGAGTGGATTTTGTTTCAAGGATATTGAGGATACATTGTCACAAAATATGGTTTTGTAATATCCTTTTTCCTCATTCAATTATGTTAGGATCCTCCTAAGCCAAATATTCTAACATGTCATTGTATTTTTGCAATATACTAATCTTTTTGTGGAGAGAGAAACTATGGGCTACTTTTTAGATTTCCATGAAATGACTCCTAGCCCAATATTGAAATCATGTCCATGTGTGTTATTCTATCATCTACACTACCTTCCCAATCCCTATCCATATTTGTAACCAACTCAAAGTGACTTTTGCTACAATATACAAAATTACATGGCCTTTCATGTCATTGACATATCTCATGATTATCTTTCATGATTTCTAGTGTGTGTGTGTTAAGGTTTTTCCATAAATATGAAAATCAAGTTTAGTGCATATGTCAAATCAGAAATAGTTATTGTTAAATACATTAAACTTCCATCCATGATCTTGTATAAGGTTGGATTCATCTCATTATTGCAATCTTCCTTACTTAATTTCGAACCTTCAACATAGTTGTTGGTGTGTGTCCAAGCTTGTAATTCATCATTTTAAACCTCTTCAAAACTTCTGAGACATACTTGGTTTGAGAAATGAGTATTCCATGATCCATTTATTTTACCCCCCAATAATACTACTTTAATCAATTCTTTTATCTCAAATTCACTCTTCATTACTTATTTAAAATCAAAAATCAATAGGTCATTGTTTCGTGTGAAAAGTAAAACATATGTACATATAAAAAATATTAAAATATTACAATTTTCAGCTTTGATATAGAGAGTGGGTTCACTTATACTTTTTTGAATCCATTGCTTAACAAATAAGAATCTATATGGATGTATCATGCCCTTGGTGTTTCTTGAGTCCATAGAGTACTTTCTTTAGCCTATACATTTTGTCTTCTTGTCTGAAATATCATACCAAGTTTTCCATCCCGAGACCAACTCTTAATTACTTCTTTAAAAACAATAATTAATAGGTCATTGTTTCCTATAAAATGTAAATCATCTACATATAAAACAATAATTAAAATGTTATCATTTTCAACATTGCTTTTGTTGAATCGTTCCTTACCAAATAAGCATCTATTTGGTTGTAACATTCCCTTGGTACTTGTTATCCCAAATTCACCCCAGAAAAATTTATTAGAAAAAGCCCCACACATAAAGAAAATATGAAGGGAAATGATTCAGACCCACGAGCTCACATTCCAGAACGAGGAAAAGGAAAACATAGGCCCAAAAGAGTCAAATTTGACCTCGCACATGAAGGAATAGGAGAAATGGCCCTTTTGAGCATTTCTATGTCTTAAATCTATTTTAAAGGCTACAAGTTGGGAACATAATAGTAGGTCGAGAGAATGAGGATTAGTTACGTAGAGAATCGAAAAAAGAAAGGGAAGAAATGGTGAAGATTCAAAGTTTTCGGGCTCGAAACAATTCAGAAAAGAGTCCAAAATTGACTAAGTATGGAGGAGCCAATGGAGAGAGCCACGTGTTAGCATGATGCTTCTCCAAAGATGAATCCAAAAAGGGAGGCTCGAATAAGCGTCATGTCCTTATGTGTCCCGAGGCCAAAACAGAGGTAGGGTCAAATGGTCAACAAAGTTCTAAAGGTGGACAGGGTGGGCCTTAAAATTGGCTAAGTATAAAAGTGTAAGCAGAGGCAACCAAGTCTCAACTCTACGCTTCTCCAAAATTTATCCCAAAGGAGACCCAAACGAGCACGAGCTCGCCACATAGCCCAGGGTCCGAAAAGGTAAGAAGGGACATTGAAAATTCCAAAGACTGCTAGAGGATGCCAAGTGTCAACTTGACACTCCTTCTAAGGAAATTCTTGATCGGTATTTCAAGTGAGTGCGGAGCCTCCACTCGTCCCATTTAGAAAAGGGACAAGGTCAGGTTGCATAGTCAACACAAAGAGACAGGACCAAGCGGAATATTCCAAGTGTCCAAATGGTGCTAACTCAAGGGTCAAATAAAAGGAATATTTCCATATGAGCGCCGGATTGCCGCGTGTCCATGGGCAAGAAATATGACCCCGCCAAGTAAAGGACTTAGCCAAAAAATGTAGAAATTGAGGAGGCGGGGAGAAAGCCACGTTTCAACCCTTACGCCATTCCAAGAGAAAAATACAGAGGCTGCCCTCATGAATGGGTTATTCCTCCACGTGTCCCATATTAAAAAGGAGGTCCATTTTTTTTTCAAGCTGGTTTTCCCACCCATTTGTACGGACCCAACACAATCTTTGAAGAGGCATATCTTTTAACTCGGGGATCGAAATATTACAAATCGACACCGTTGGAAACGTCTCAATGTCCTATACACCATGAAGGATTAAAAATCCTTTTTGCATGCCCCTAGTAGGTAAAAAGGGGAGAAACATATTTGGGCCTTTAATGCAGGAACTTCTTGCATCAACAACCAGATCAAATTCAATCTAATCTTTTGTTTCCTCCTTCGAGGTGCCGAACAAGAAAACAATGTAGTTAAGATAGATTTAGGAACAGATTTTGTGGAAGGCATTAATGGTAGTGGTTGAGCTTCAAACTATTTTCCCACTCCTTCTCTTTTCTCTCTCTTTGTACTTGAATCCATAAAGGAAGGCTCGAGGCTCATTATAAGGGGGTTTTTCATTTTTTCTCTCTGCCTTCCCTTATTTTCTTCCTCAGGGTCAAAAATGGAGCTTGAACCTCCTCCCCTACTCTGTAAAATGGTGTTTTTTACCTCTTCCTCATAAATGATGTTTTGTGTAAACTTCTGAAGCAATAAAACCATGTTTTGTGATGCATTTTTCCATCCTTTGCTAGTTTTCTTCTTGCCTCTCTTCATTGCAGGGTACTTGTGCATGTTTTGATGTTCATTTGTAGATCTGGGAGCTATGTTTGTTGGGTTTGAAATGTTTTCTATGTGGATCTGATATTTGGCCTATGATGTAGTTGTCCATTCTCTCCATTTCTCACCTCTCTTCGTTTCAAGTAGTCTGGTTAGATGATCGAAATCTCGGTGTATAGCACCATTTTAGTGTAGGCTCATTTTTCTTGTTTTCTTTCTCTCCTTTTCTCCTTGGATAGTTAGATTAGGATTAAATTAGATTGCCTACACTAGAATAGCTTGTGGCAGGTAATTTAAGAAGAGGAACCAACCTTCTCTGGATATATTTCCCCTTTCACGCAAGGTCCCACACCTTAGGAAAACTCAATGTTATGCGAGATCACACCAAATGACTCTACCTTAGAAGAGTAGATCTAATGACTCATTTGGGGGTGCTGTGATTTTGCACTAACAGTTTTGGCATGCTCAGTGGGACCAAGAGATCTTCACTTCATTGCAACAAGATTGATGTGCACTTTTTGTAAATCTTGACTTATTAGAAGCTTTACTTTGCACATCGGTGACACCATCCGGTTTACAACCCATTCTCCGAGTTTCATACCTTTTTTCATATCCATTTCAACTCATTTTCTTCTTCCATCTCTTTCATTATATCCCATTCCATTAGGTTATGTAATCATGACTTCATTTCCTTCTTGGAACTCACACTTACAATGAGCAATCCATCTCAATATGTTTTGCAACTCCTTCAAATCAGCATTATGAGCAACAATGCCAAAATCGAGTTGGATATGGAGCTTTCCCAAGAGTAGGGGTATGTAAACAATGAAGAAAATCAAATGCAAGATGATGGTCTCATTGGAGAAGATCCAAAAATGGAGGCTTGTATGGTTCAATCTAGAGCTATAGCTCAAATGAATTCATTCAGATTGGTTTGAGGACACCTTGTCCATGGGAAGGCCCTTTTCCAAGACACTACTATAACCCTCGGGAGAAACTTAAATTCATGATTGGAATGTTTCCCAACTCACACAATGGACTGAGGGGATAGAATCATATGAGTAAAGTCAAAATCAATCTTTTCAATGGGTAAGTCATTCAACAGCTCCTTGTCTTTCTTTTTCTCCCTCTCAAGCTTTATTGTTGCAGTAAAGGCGAGATTCAAGCTTCCCATCTATTGCCCCAAGGTTTGATTTCTCTTCTCCATCTCCTAGTCTTCACCTCATCTCAGTTCTTCTACCCTTTTCCATTCCAAACAGTCATCCCCTCCAAATAAATAGGAAGTTCCACCTCCCTCCACACCACAAACAATTGCAAAACTGGTTGAACCCCAACCTGTCACCCCTCTTGCTTTCCCAATTCCATGTTGGGAAGAGTCCAAAGAAACCAATCAAGGAGAACAACAAGAGGAGGATCCCAATAGAGAAGAAATGACAGAAAATATTAAGAGTTTGGCTTCCAAATTTGGGTTTACAAAGATCCCCTTGATGGTCAAACCAATGGAGGAGGTTAGAGTTAAAGAACCAGTGGTGGTTGAAGCTGAGTTTGTAGTAGAAGAAGAACAAGAACAAGAGGAAGAGAATCAGTAGTCTGTTTATCACACTTTTCCTGAAGAAGATGTTGATCTAACCCAAGTTGTACAACTAGTTGAAGAGGAGGAACAATCAGCTCCAAGTCACATTGAAGAGGAGCATATGGGAGAGATCAAATCAAAATTGAAGCCACTCAATGAAGAAAGCATCATTGAATTTTTTTTCTTTCATTTCAAGGACCTGAATTGATTGATGAACCAATGATGGAGGAGGACCATATAGTTTCAAAGGCTCCAAGTGAGGATCAAGCCACGAGAAAGCTTCAGTTCTTCCTCCCACTTCATCTCCTTCAATCTATAATATGTTGAGGAGGAGTTTGATCTTTCAAACTTCATGTTTGAGGATAAGGAGAAACATCTTTGATTAAAATGTAGATTAGGAGGAAATCATGGAGGAGGTAGAGCACATGCGGCATGATAACAAGGAGACAGAATGTCTGTCTGACTTGGAGGATTGTTTTAATGAAGAGCATCCTGAGGAGATAACATCATTTTCTCCTCCATCTTCCACCTTCCAAGCACATGAACCTACTACCATGAAGGAGAATATTCAAGTGCAATAGCCTCGCATTCATAATGGCTCTCGGGACCAAGGTTGGAAGACCATGATCTTCTATGTTATGCATAGGAATAGAAAAGGAAGGCGAGAGGATGTCATCATCTCTCTCACACCATCCATCCAAGAAGGTCCACAAGAAGGCTCCATTCTTGGAGTTAAAATTTAGAGCTATGGGCACATCATAAGGATCGGAACTTGCCTAATCAGTACTTGGCTTCATTGGAGCCAAGGGAGAAGCCAAAACTAGTCATGCCTACTTTAGGGCATGAGGATGAGCATCAAAGTACCAAGGGTCACCATCAACACCTTCAGGAGTCTAATACAAGTTAGCTTGAGGAGGTATTTCCCATTAATGTTTATACCACGATGATTTTTGTGGAAGACAGCTTAGATTCATTTTTTCAATCATTCGGGTAGTTATATTTAGTGTCAAAGCATTTACATGGCTACCTCTCTCGAGAAAGGGAAGCTACTTCTCCTACCAGTTGAAAGCTTTGTTTACCATTCTTTCTCTCTAGTTAGTATAGGAGTAGGAGTAGGCTTTGTTTTTAGTAGAAGAAGTGCATGTGCACACTCTACATGTCTCATTTGAGACATGTATGATTTCGATCTTTGTATATAAGTTTTGTTTGTATTTCTTCATAGGAGCATGAAGCCAGGATCTTAACTATTCAAGGTAGAAAGACTCATATTTGCATAGTGATTGCAAATTCCAAAAAAAGAAAAAATGCAGAGAAACTAAATTTGTTAAAAGATAGACCATTTGAGGGAGAGATTAAAGCCCGAGTCAAAACAATTTTCTACTCTCAGAAACTCCATTTCCAAGATTTTATTATGAAAATTGAGAGTGCGGATGTGTGGGTAGGCTCAAGCTCATTGGTTTGTCAAATAAGGACTTTAATGAAAGAAACAGTCATGGGATAGAAATTCCCTCCTCTTTAATGGGAGAGGTTCCCTTATTGAAAGCAAAAATCTTATTCACAAATGTACAACGTTTAGTTTCAAAGAGGAACTCTGATATCATGAAAGTGTTTTAGATTATCAATACAAAAGGACAGAAGAACTAAGGAATGGGAAAAGGTAGAATAGCATTTTCAAAAGTATAGATAGCAAAATAATTCCTTATAAATGTTGAACTAGGATAATATAGAATAGAATCATTCAAATTAAAACCATAAGATATTATTTCAAGACACAAAGTTCCAGAGATGACATCCACAAGAATACAAAGCTTCTTAATGCAAATGAATTAATGATTCAATAATTTTTAATAGATCGGAAGGAAAGAGTAAGCACATATAGAAACAGAAAGGGAAATATTCTTGTATTGATAACTTTTGACTCTTTTACACTTTCAAAAAAAAAAATCAAAGTTCTAGCTCCTTAGAATGGCGTGGAGAGCTCATTATATGGCTTACAAATTGGTTACATTTGGTAACCATTTATTTTAACTAAAATATTAATTAAGGAAATGCACAATACAATGTACTTAATTAATTTTCAAGGAGCTCGGCACTAAGAATAGAAGAAGAGAAAAAGAAGCTAGAAGAGGAAACATCCGTTTATGGCTGAGGAGGGCCCACTGATTTGAGAATTCGATGCCTGAATATTTTTAATGCCTCTGCTATTTCCATGCCTCTTGGAATTGTTGTGTTGGCAGTAGCATGAGTCCATGTTCCTATACATTTCTCCATATCTTTATCAAATTCAGTATGCTCCAGATATTCCTTATTAGCTTCGGCAATAGCTGAATGGAGGGAACAAATGTCTTCCATCTTCTCTTTAGTAAATGACTCTTCTTTAAACAAATCATCCTTGACAAAAGTTTTGAACTGAGCCTTGATTTCCTAAAGAGAGAAGGGAACACCTGTAGTTTCATCTTGAAGATGGCAGTGAATATCTTTGAAGGCTGATGAGACACAAGTTTTAAAAGATTCTCCTTTTTGCCACACATTCCTCAATTCTCCCAATGCTTCCTCCAGAACCTTTATCTTCCACTCAACACTGAAAATCCATGCCTTTGACAAGTTATTCTTAGCATCATCAAAAACATTGTTGACCAATAGGATCTTCTCATCAGTTTGGCCCATTAGGTGAAGATCGTAATACAACTACTCCAGACCTTCAGCTCTTTATCCATAGCTTTGATTGAGGAAGAGAGTTTCTGCTGCAAATTAATCACTTTTTCATTGGTTTTGAAGGCTTCCACAATGAAGTTCAAACCTGCTATAGTCATATCATCCACCATAGCTTCCACAACCTTCCCATAAGTTAAATGTTTGTATGTCTTTGATGCTTTGAACTTCATCATAGCTGAGAATCATGGGGGTGGAAGAGCAGCCAGTGGGGTAGGATCCAAAACCTTATCTTTGGCCAATAATGACTTGATAAATTTGGAAAGAGCTTGGTTCTTTTCTTCTAACTATTCTATGGTCTACTTACCCTTATCTACTCATTCAATAACCCTTGTTTCTATTTCTGGAGGTTATGAACCTCACTCTCAAGAGTGGATTCTCCCATTGGGATTCTAGAAAGCTCCTAAGTAGAGACAAAAATATCCTACTCTACTTTATCAACCTTGGGCTTTACAAACTTTGGGAACTACTGGCCCTAAGCATCAATTACTAACCTTGAAGTGGTCCTGGCTCTCTTTGCTAGAGGGGGAGGGTAAAGTACCCAGAGTGCACAAAATCAGAATATGGCTGTTAAACGAGAAGAGGACTTTCTCTTCTTGTTATCAACCAAGGGTTGCACCCAGGCAAAGTTAGAAGAAGAAGAGGAAGGAACAAGAGGCCAAAGAGCAAGTGAACTCATGGTACTTAAAGTATTAACCACCTTTGCCTCTAGCATAGAAGTGAAATGAGAATCGGGAGCTTATTTTGCAGAGGAGTCTGTTATACTAGGAAGTTCAGTACTTGGCACCTCCTTTTCTTCTCCAACATTGATTTCAAGTGCTCCTGCAAGGTCTAGAACTTCACCATCATCACTCTCACTAAGAACAATAATGTTCTCTAGTCCTGAAGGAAATTCTAAACATTCCAGAAGAGATTCTTCCTCAATTGGTTCTTTTTTAACCTCTTTAATCTTCTTTTGATATACTTGAGTAGAAGAAGAGGGAGTAGACAATTCAGGATATTTTATTGAGGAAGATGGAGGGGTTTTCTCATGTACCTTAGTACTAGGTGTATGTGCTTCCTTCCCAAGTGTGGAAGTATCTCTGGAAGAAGATCCACCTTGATTCTTCTTAAGCTCACGAATTTTCTGTTAAACCAAACCTTAGTTCTTACAAGAACAGGGGCAATAATCTCAACCAAATCATCTCTCTCTTTCTTGTACCAATCTAGGTTTTCTAAAGGAGTGTGTTTGATTGATATTTCATATTCAAAGGACTGTAGGTCCAAATCATCATCCTTGAGCCCTTCAGGAACTTGGTAGAGATTGGGATCTATAATTTTTCAGAGAGAGTTTTCCATAGTGCCTCCTTCTGGCTTCAAAATCATCAGCACAATCAGCCCAGTAATCCTCAGTGTCTAGCTTATGATGATAGATTATCCTGAGGTTTTGATCAATAAACTTCTTCAAATAAAAACAAGTTCTGGGTTTAAAGAAATGGTCAGTAAGAGGAGCAATAGCCCTTTCTATATTTTGGGCATCCAAAGTTGTTTTACATGTATAATTTCCCAAGGAGATAGGGAAATGAAGACCAGTGATCTTCTTGTCTCTGTAGGTTCTATGTAGTTTATCAAGTTGCCTACATACTTCAACCAAAGCCATTTTATCATTGCAAAACATGGGGAGCTTGAGGGGTGTACTTTCATAGCCAGCCAACCTGATGTATGAGAACCTTTTGAATTGGATGAAGAAAGCCCCATACTTAGCTATCAAAGTCATAGCTTCATCAGAAAATATCCTAGTAGTGTCACCCTCCAAGAGTCTTATAATATACATGGTGAAAGCATCATTGACCCTTCTAAAATTGTGATTGCTAGCTTCAAGGGTAAATTGAGGGCAGTATGTGTAGATAGGTTCATCCTTCTTGCCCTCCATGTAGGTGAAACCAAACCACTCTCGGGACGTAGCTAGGGTATACATGAGATAAGAAGTCATATAGAACTTCTTAGTCTGTTGAACATTTGACAATTGCTCAGTCAAATTCATACAAATAATTTCAGCCCAATTTATGTTCTACTTGCCCTTACAGATGATGTTTATAAAGGGGCACATCCATAAATGAAATTCATTGGTGGACAGAAATCCCATTATACGAGTAAGTAAAATGATAAAATCGGACAACTCCTCATTAAAATCAACCCTGAATAATACTTTAGAGAGAGTTGGGACACTCCCTTCTTAGGTTCTTCAACCATGATTTTGTTATTCGTGCCGCATATTTTTCACTTGTCTTGTCAAACAGAGTCCGAACTTGAGCACGAGTGAGAATGATAGAGTCTTCAAGCTCGGAATGTAGGTCAAGAAGAATGGCAAAGCAAACATCCATTTTAGCAATTAATTCCACATGCACATTAGTAAGCTCCTTGGTAGTTGAGTTAAAATGGGCTCCACAGAAAGAACAGTGTCAGCACACTATACGAGATAGGAAAACTAGCCGCATATGTAATTCCATTGTCACTGATCATTTGGGCCATGGGAGCAGGGTTGGCGCATGTTAGTCTACCCCAAAAATCTCCAAAATCTAAGTGTCGAACCTCACTATCCCCAATATTAGGTACAGAGGTCTCGAGAGGTGACAGATGTTCCTGCCCTTGAAACTTGATCTTCATTTTTTCAATGCACAAAGGGATAACCTTCCAAGATCAAATTTGTGATGAAAATGCAAAGAGATACATGGGCACGAGCAAATGACTTTAATTTCAAGGATTCGAGCAAGAGATAGCAAGTGAGCAATGTGACAAATGCATAGGTGGTAGTCCCTTTAAATAGTCGTTCAGGAGAGAGAAGGTCATTAATGAGCATTAAATACACCTTGCATCGACTCAAAAAGATGAGACGTGGGAAAAGTGGAAAAACTGGCCCGAACGACCCTTGGAACATTTGGGACATGAGGGATGTGAAGACACAATCCGGTCGACACGGGCGATGCAGGGAATGTGGGCCAAATGAGCACAGGTAGTAGAGGGACTCAGAAACAAGGATGTGAGGGACATGAAGACGTGATTCGAATGATGTGAGTGATGTAGGGAATACGGGCCAAATGAGCATGGGGGTCCAAGGACTCGAAACGTGAAGGACGCGAGGGACGCGAGGACACAATTCGGACAATGCAGATGATGTGAGGAATAAGCAAATAGAAATCCCCAACGTATTTGGGGTAGATGGGACAAAAGTACATGAAGAACCCGATGCAGGCGATGTGGGTGATCGGGAAAAGGAAGTCCATGTGAACTTGGGACAAATGGGCTAAAAATTTATAATAAAGTCGACAGATAAGGACTTGTGAGGAAATCAACCGATCGGCGAACAAAGGGCCCGACAATACTTGGGACATGAGGGAAAAAAATGTCCGATAGACCCGCAAGTCACCAAAATGACTCTAAAAATGTAAATTTTCACCATCTCTTCAAGTTTTCACTTCACTAGAACATTACTAAAGGGTGCCAACTCAAAATTTTAAATTTCTAACTTTCAAAAGAGGGGAAATTTTGAGAGGACAACAAGCTGGATCTTTCTGGGGATGACTTGACTAGATCAAAAGAATGAGGCAAGACAAGAACTCAAGAAAAATTAGGGAAGAAGACCAGTGCTTTATCCATTGGGCAAATAGAGTCAAGGGCAAACCAATACAGAAGGCAACACACAAACAAGGAAAAACAAACAACAAACAAAAACAGGGAAAAGCAAACACACAATGTACATAATATACAAAGGACCTCTTATTCACCTATGACTTGAACAATTTTAGGTACTTCCCACTATAATGAAATGGGAGAGAGGATCCATCCATGTAATCAAGATAGAATAAATTTTCACCAACAAAATGCACGATTTTGAAGGGACCAAGCCGAGAGAATCAAACTTACCATGGCTTCCTCGAGGTTCATGTCTCTTATCCCACAATAAAACAATGTCTCCAACTTTGAAATCTTTGGATCTAGCCTTCTTGTCAAATAAATATTTCACCTTCTACTGATGGGCAGATATTCTATCAAAAACCTATAGCCTATCTTCATCAAGCTTATGGAGATACATGATCCTTTTATCCAAAGAATCACTGAAACTAGTGTCTTCAATAGCCTTCATCAAATACAAAGCTGGTAGTTCCATTGTCACTGGTAATTGGGCTTCCACACCATACACCACTTGAAAAGGAGACATCCCAATTTCTCTTTTGGGTGTAATCCTATCTTCCCAGAGAGCATCATAGAGCTTCTTGTGCCAGTTTCTTTGAGATTCATTAACAAGCTTTCTTACAATGGCCACCAAATTTTTTTGTTGATTTTGCTTGACCATTCCCTTGAGGATAGTAATATGAGGAATGAGCAAGGGAAATCCCATATCCATAGCATAAATCCATCATCTCAACAGAAGAAAAATTATAAGCATTATTAGTCACAATCTTGTTTGGTACTCCAAACCTTATCAAGATGTTTTCTTTGTTGAAATTACATACTACCTCAGAAGTAGTACTCTTAACTGGAATGGATTCTACCCACTTAGTGAAATAATCTGTGGCGGCAACAACACATGAGTATTTCCTACACTTGAAGATGGGTTGGGTGTTCCAATGAAGTCCAATCCCCCTTTGTTGAAAGGGTTCTTCGATCACAACTAGTTTGAGTGGAAAAGCTTGACCAACTTAGGTCTTCCCATAAAGGTTTGACAAGCTTCACATTTATCGACCCATTTTGATGCATCTTTAAACAAAGTAGGCCAATAGCACCCAACACGAATAATCTTGTGAGAAGTAATGGTAGATGAGAGATGACCTCCACAAGCTTGATCATGAAAGTTTGAGAACAACTTCTTTTGTTGCTCTTTGTCAACACACTTCAAGAATCTTACAACCACTCCTCGTTTGAACAAACCATTCTCCCACAACACATACTATGTTGATCTTAGCTTAATAGTTCTCTTATCCTTGGAATTTAGGTGAGATGAACAATCACCAAAGGTAAGGAAATGAGAAATGTCAGCGTACCATTCATCAGTTCAGCTAAGAAAAAGAACAATAGGAACATCGGCCTCATCCTTAGACAATCGATGAGCATCTTTAAACAAAGTAGGCCAATAGCACCCAACACGAATAATCTTGTGAGAAGTAACGGCATGAGATGAGAGATGACCTCCACAAGCTTGATCATGAAAGTTTGAGAACAACTTCTTTTGTTGCTCTTTGTCAACACACTTCAAGAATCTTACAACCACTCCTCGTTTGAACAAACCATTCTCCCACAACACATACTATGTTGATCTTAGCTTAATAGTTCTCTTATCCTTGGAATTTAGGTGAGATGAACAATCACCAAAGGTAAGGAAATGAGAAATGTCAGCGTACCATTCATCAGTTCAGCTAAGAAAAGAACAATAGGAACATCGGCCTCATCCTTAGACAATCGATGACCATCTCTTCAAAGAATGAGCTCACACAGGCCTCTACCCCGAACTAACTTTGTTGGTCGATGTCAATATCATATTCGAACCTTTACTACCCAGTTTCCTCTCTTATTTCCAAATTCTTGTTGTGTAAGAATAGACTTGATGGTTGTAAAGGGCACAAGCACAGAGTGAGAGTTAAGGATATAAAATTGAAGCGCTTAATAGCTTTAACCACTTTGAAAAGCATGTTTCTTTGTCATAGTGTACTTCAACTCATGATTTTTAAGAATATAACTCATGAATGCAATTGGGAGCTCATGATCTTCATAATATTTTTGGGTCAACACAATGGCAAGGTACTTTTTGTGGCATAGCAATAGATAATAAAATCTTTGCTAAAATCTGGACATGCTAAGATAGGAGTCCTAGCAATAGCTTTTTTAATACCTTTGAATGCTTCTTTCCCTTCAGGGGACCAACCAAACGTCTATTTTCCTTTCATCATCTAGAAGATATTCAAAGTTAGCTCCGCAAAATCAAGGATGAATCTTCTCAAAAAATTGATCTTAATAAAGAAATAATGTACTCCCTTTTACTTGTGGGAAGGGGAATCTACTAAATAGCTTGAACTCATTTAGGATCAATCTTGATTCCTTATTTAGATATTACATGTCCTAATAACTTTCCTTCCTTCGACACAAAAGATAGATTTCTTGGGGTTCAGGGAAACTCCATGTTCTCTACATTTCAAGAGAATTGTTTCTAGATGCTGAAAATGATCTGCTCTAGTTTTAGAAAATACAATTAAGTCATCTAGATACACGATAATACATTTTCCTTTCAGAATTCCAAAATCCAAATCCATAGCTCTCGAAAGGTGGCACCAACATTAATGAGACCAAAGGGCATTTTATTGTAGGCAAAAGTACCCCAAGGAGTAGTAAAGGCGGTCTTATCGATCTGTAGTATTAACTTCCACTTGATTATACCCCAAGAAACCATCAAGCATGGACAACATTTCAAACCCTGTAACAGCTTGCAATACTTGGTCCATCATGGGTAGGGGATAGTTTTCCTTCAAAGAAGCCTGATTTAGATTCCTGAAGTCAACATAGATCCGAATCTCACCATTTTTCTTCCTAATAGGTACAATGTTTGCAATCCATGTTGAATGGTGAATGGGGAAGATAATTTTGGCTTTCAACAACTTCTGTATCTCTTGAAAAATGGTATCAGCAATCTTTGGATTGTACTTCCTTTGCTTTTTCTTGAAAGGTTTTATCCTGGTTTGAGAGGAATGAAATGTTGCATTTCTTTTGGCTGAAAAGCTTTTAGATCATCATAGGAATAAGCAATAACATCAATTTACTTCTTCAAAAGATTTACTACCTTCTTATTTTCCTCCTGTGTGAAACATTTCCCAATGTTCACCATTTTGGGGTCAATGAGCTCTTAATGTTAACCTTTTCATATTCAATGATTTTGGGCTCCTTTAGAAGCTTTAGACTTAACATACTTGTCATGTTTATCAAATAATTCCTCCAAACTCACCATCCCTTTAGGAATCTTGTTTCCTTTTAGTTTGATGCACCCATCTTGATCTGTCTCCTCTTTGATACCTTCCTCATTGGAAGATACACTCTCACGAGGAAAATTATCACTTCCTTCAAAATACAATTGTTCAAAGTTATCCTTGAGTTCCAGGAAAGAGAGAAAATGTTGGTCATCATTGAAAACTTGCCAGTTGCTTGCATTATCCGGTACACTTGGTCTATGGATCATTTCAATGGTGAATTTATCTTGAGAGAAATCGGGATGAGGTATCAGCAATGATCCTGAAACAACTAGGGAATCATTCCTGGTGTTCTTTTCTATTGGCACTATTTCAATGGAGAAGGCATCAAGAAATTCAATAGAATCCAAAACCAGATTCCTATAATTCTTCAATATTCTTGAAAAATGTCTCTTACTTGTTTAACAACCAATTTTTCATCTCCATGAGCCAAAATATTCTTCACACCTTTCTCTTTTTCCACATTAAGTCCAAGGATGAGAGCTTCATACTTTGTTGTATTATTGGTATTCTCAAATTGTAGTTTGAATGAGAAAGGATTAATCTTTCCTTCTAGAGATATTAAAACCACACCAACCCTAGAACCAGCTGAGGAGAAACTTCCATCAAATTCCAAATTCTAAACGCCATTAGGATCATGAAGTACTTCCTTAGGACGTTCTGTTTCATCCCAAGACATAATCATGTAATTTCCATGTCCAATATCTTCATAGAGTATTTGCACTTTAGGATCATCTGTCTTTTGCACAATATACTTAGATTTCTTCTCAAGCAATAACTTCCTCATCTTTCCATTAATTGGTATAAGGACATGTGGCCAATTCATTTTAATTTCTCCTCCCACGTCCTTACTGACATTCCTACTTAAAAGCATGTCGTATGAAGGAGGGATATCATCTGCTGAGAATAGTAGCTAAAACCTTTTTCTCGTAAGGCAACAAAGGTTACTTATGCATCTTTAATTCTTGCAACCAAGGCGCCTCCTACTCTCCATGGAATAATGGGAACCAATAGTGTGTGTGAGGGTAAGACCCAAAGCATGAGCTACTTTGGCAGGAATTACATTATCTGAAGCTCCCGATTCTATGACACAGTTGCTAAGTCTATGGCCTGCTATAAGGAGGGTCACATAAAATGGTTTGATTTTCTCATTAGGTGAGGTGACTGTTGCCACAATATTTGGTTGGGGTGCGGAAGATGGAGTAGGAAACAAGCCCTTAGAAATGTCGATGAAGTTTTAGAATGGGAGTTAACAAAGAGGACCATTTTGGCAAAGGCTTTTAGATGGGTTTGATAATACTCAGCCTTTGAAATATGGATCTTTGTCTTCCTAAGATGATCAATGATATAAAAATATCTAGAGGTGGATGGGGAATCTTCACCAAGAATTTTAGACTTATCGGGTTTTGAGAATGGAGAAGAAAAAGAATTTTTAGAAGCGGGAATAGGAGAAGAAGAATTAGCAGAACTGACCTTTTGCATGGATGCAGTAGGAATAGGGGATCCTCTTCTTGCCACCACTGGAATAGTTGTGGAATACTCCTTAGATTTTCTAGCAGGTTGCATCACTTTTTCTTTCTTATTGGTCTGCTCTCAGGTCATAACAATGTATGACTCACTATTCATCTCTGCCACTACTTCATCATAATCATCTTCTTCATCAATGCCCTCAGTAGTAAGAAAATTAACTTGAGATCCATCAAGTTCTTCCAATTCCTCCTCAGCCTCTTCTCCAGATTCTTCAAATTCTTCATTAACCTCTTCATCAGGTTCTTCAACCTCACAAGTTGCATTGATAGGGACCTTGATGGGTGGTCCTTCGATTTCCAACCTTGTCTGAGAAGAAGGCAAATAGTTTTAGGTTGAAAGTTCCTTCTTGGAACGTCTTGATAAGGAGCATGCTGAGCCAATTATTTCTTGATGGAAATGAGGTCATTGGCAAGCTTTTGTACTAAAGGATCTGCATTAGCTCCAGAATTTGAGGAAGAGGAAGAAAAAAATTAGATTAGGAAGAATCTCTTTGAACTTGCAGAGACATGATCAAGTCATATTCAACACTAATAGCTAATCTCTTATCTTCATCCAACATTTCAAGATTGGCTCTCCTCAATGCATAGCTTACTTCAGGAAATTGAGGGTTTAGGAAAAAAAAATTGAATCTGATCCATGGGTCGGGTGTCTTATGGGATCTTGTTAATTAGTTTATTGAATTTAGCCACAAATTCTCTCATGGGATCTTGTGATTCTTTCTTGATTTGAGAAATATGGGCTAGCAAAGCATGCACATCTTCTACAGGTTTGAAACAGTTCTCAAATCTTGTTCTCATCATGGTCCAATTGGTAATGGCCCCAATAGGAAGATGATAGAACCAATCTGCCACATTATCTTGCAAAGTCTCTACAAAAAGCCTCACCGAGACATCTTCATGCTCAACTCGAGGACCCCACATGCAACTATGAAGGTTGCAATATGTTCATCAGGATGCACCTTGCCATCACCTCTGAACTTGGGAAAGTTCTTCCTATTACCCCTGGGTAACTCATGTAAAGGTGGAGGGAGGGCAAGAGGCCCAACACGTTGGCCCCAGGGAAATGGAATTGCCATTCTTGGAAAAATTACGAAGAGGAGGCTGAAGCACCAGCAAGAATTAAAGCACGAAGATTAGGGCTAAGATGCTCTTGAGGAATACCACTTCCAAGGGTTCTATCTTCAACAGGGGGTGTTCTTGTAGAACAAGCTCTTCTAATTCTCCTGTTGAAGGAAGAGGATAACCTTGCTGGTCCAGAAGTTGGCGAGAATATTCAATTCCAAGATCCCTCCTACCGTGGGTAAATCTTAGAGTTTCCAGATTAGAAAATGATCAAGAAATTGTTCTTAAAATTGGAATCTATCAAAAATGAATCCCCAGTAGAGTCGCCAAAAACTGTTGGTTGTCAAATAAGGACTTTAATGAAAGCAATAAGTCAGGGGACATAAAGTCCCTCCTCTTTAATGGGAGAGGTTCCCTTATTGAAAGCAAAAAGATTAATTACAAATGTAAAACATTTAGTTTCAAAGAGGAACTCTAATATCATGAAAGTGTTTTAAATGACCGATTATCAATACAAAAAAGAGAAGAACTAAGGAATGGGAAAAGGTAGAATGGCATTTTCGGGAAATATAGATAGCAAAATAATTCCTTATAAATGTTGAACTAAGATAACATAGAACAGAATCATTGAAATTAAAACCATAAGATGTTATTTCACTGGACACAAAGTTCCAGATATGACATCCACAAGAATACAAAGCTTCTTAATGTAAAGGAATTAATGATTCAATAATTTTTAATAGATCGGAAGGAAAGAGTAAGCACATATAGAAACAGTAAAGGGAAATCTTCTTGTATTGATAGCTTTTGACTCTTTTACACTTTCAAAAAAAATAATCAGAGTTCTATCCCCTTAGAATGGCGTGAGAGCTCATTATATGGATTACAAATTGGTTACATTTGGTAACCATTTCTTTTAACTAAAAGATTAATTAAGATAATTCAAAATACAATGTCCTTAATTAATTTTCAAGGAGCTCGGCACTAAGAATGTAAGAAGAGAAAAATAAGCTAGAAGAGGAAACATCCATTTATGGTGAGGAGGGCCCACTTGATTTGATAATTTGATGTCTGAATATTTTTAAAGCCTCGGCTATTTCCATGCCTCTTGGAATTGTTGTATTAGTAGTAGCATGAGTTTATGTTCCCAGACATTTCTCCATATCCTTATCAAATTCAGTATGCTCCATATATTCCTTATTGGCTTTGCAATAGCTGAATGGAGGGAACAAATGTCTTCCATATTCTCTTTAGTAAATGACTCTTCTTTAAACAAATCATCCTTGACAAAAGTTTTGAATTGAGCCTTGATTTCCTGAAGAGAGAAGGGAACACCTGTAGTTTCATCTTGAAGATGGCAGTGAATATATTTGAAGGTTGATGAGACACAAGTTTTAAAATATTCTCCTTTTTGCCACACATTCCTCAATTCTCCCAGTGCTTCTTCCAAAACCTTTATCTTCCATTCAACACTGAAAATCCATGTCTTTGACAAGTTATTCTTGGCATCATCAAATACATTGTTGACCAACAAGATCTTCTCATCAGTTTGGCCCATTAGGCGAAGATCTGTAATACAACTACTCCAAACCTTCACTCTTTATCCATAGCTTTGATTGAGGAAGAGAGTTTCATTGCAAATTAATCACTTTTTCATTGGTTTTGAAGGCTTCCACAATGAAGTTCAAACCTGTTATAGTCATATCATCCACCATAGCTTCCATAGCCTTCCCATAAGTTGAATACTTGTATATGTCTTTGATGCTTTGAACTTCATCCTGGATGAGAATCATGGGGGGTGGGAGAGCAGCTAGTGGGGCTGGATCCAAAACCTTATCCTTGGCCAATAATGACTTGATAAAGTTGGAAAGAACTTGGTTCTATTCTTCCAACTATTCTATGGTTTGCTTGCCCTTCTCAACTCATTCAATAACCCTTGTTACTATTTCCTGAAGGTTATGAACCTCACTCTCAGGAGTGGATTCTCCCATTGGGATCCTAGAAAGCTCTAAGTCTGAGACAAAAATATACCACTCTGCCTTATCAACTTTGGGCTTTGTAACCTCTAGGAACTGCTGGCCCTGAGCATTAGTTACTAACCTTGAAGTGGTCCCGACTCTCTTTCTTTGGAGGGGAGGGGTAGTACCCAATGAGAGATGCTACAAAGACATCAAAATCTGACCCTATTAAACGAGAAGAAGATTTTCTCTTCTTGTTATCAACCAAGGGTTGCACCCAGGAAAAGGTAGAAGAAGAAGAGGAAGGAACAAGAGGCCCAAGAGCAAGTGAACTCATGGCACTTAAAGTATTAACCACTATTGCCTCTAGTAAAGAAGTGAATGGAGCATCAGGAGCTTCCTTTGCAGAGGAGTCTATTATACTAGGAGGTTTAGTACTTGACACCTCCTTTTCTTCTTCAACAGTGATTTTAGGAGCTCCGCAAGGTTTGGCACTTCACCGTCATCACTCTCACTAAGAACAATAATGTTCTCTAGTCCTGAAGGCAATTATGAATGTTCAGAAGAGATTCTTCCTCAATTGGTTCTTACTTAACCTCTTTAATCATCTATTTTTATATACTTGAGTAGTAGAAGAGGGAGTAGGTAATTCAGGCTCTTTTATTGAGGAAGATGGAGGGTTTGCTCAAGTAACTTAGTATTGGGTGTATGTGCTTCCTTCCCGGTTTGGAAGTATCTCTAGAAGAAGATCCACCCCGATTCTTCTTAATCTCACGACTTTCTTGTCAAACCAAATCTTAGTTCTTACAAGAATAGGGAAATAATCTCAACAAATCATCTCTCTCTTTCTTGTACCAATCCGAGGTTCTCTAAAGGAGTGTGTTTGATTGATCTTTCATATTCAAGGATTTCGTAGGTACTCATCATCATCCTTGAGCCCTTCGGGAACTTGGTAGAGATTGAGATCTACAATTTGTTGCTAAGAGAGTCTATCATAGTGCCTCCTTCTTTCTTCAAAATCATTAGAAGAATTAGCCCAAGTAATCCTCGTTGTCCGGCTTATGATGATAGATTATCCTGAGGTTCTGATCAATAAAATTCTTCAAATCAAAACAAGTTCTGGGTTTAAATAAATGGACAAAGTGAGAGGAGAAATAGCCCTTTCTATATTTTGGGCATCCAGAGTTGTTTTACATGTATAATTTCCCAAGGAGATAGGGAAATGTAGACCAATGATCTTCTTGTCTCTGCAGGTTCTATGTAGTTTATCAAGCTACCTACATACTTCAACCAGAGCCATTTTATCATTGCAAAACATGGGGAGCTTGAGGGGTGTACTTTCAAAGCAAGCCAACCTGATGTATGAGAACCTTATGAATTGGATGAAGAAATCCCCATACTTGGCTATTAGAGTCATAGCTTCATCAGAAAATCTCCTAGCAGTGTCACCTCCAAGAGTCTTACAATATACATGGTGAAAGCATCATTGACCCTTCTAAAATTGTGATTGCTAGCTTCAAGGGTAAACTAAGGGTAGTATGTGTAGATAGGTTCATCCTTCTTTCCCTCCATGTAGGTGAAACTGAACCACTCTCGGGATGCAGCTAGGGTATACATGAGATAAGAAGTCATATATAACTTCTTAGTCTATTGATCACTTGACAATTGCTCAGTCAAATTCATACAAACAATTTTGGTCTAGTTTATGTTTTGCTTTCCCTCACATATGATGTTTATAAAGGGGCACATCCAAAAATGAAATTCATTGGTGGAGGGAAATCCAATGATATGAGTGAGAAAAATGATAAAATCAGATAACTCCTCATTAAAATCAACCCTGAATAATGCTTTTGAGAGTCGGACACTCCCTTCTTAGGGTTCTTCAACCATGATTTTGTTATTCGTGCCTTATATTTTTCACTGTCTTGGTCAAACAGGGTCTGAGCTTGAGCACGAGTGAGAATGATAGAGTCTTGATCTCTACGAAATGCATAGGGTAGAAGAAATGGCAGCAGCATCCACTTTAGCAATTAATTCCCCATGCACATTAGTAAGCTCCTTGGTAATTGAGTTAAAATGGGCTCCATAGGCAAGCACCATGTTGGTACACTATACAGAGATAGGAAAACCAGCCATGTATGTAATTCCACTGTCACTGATCATTTGTGCCATGGGGGTAGGGTTAGAGCATGTTAGTTTGCCCCAAAAATCTCCAAAATCTAAGTTCGAACCTCACTATCCCAATATCAGGTACAGAGGTCTCAAGAGGTGACAAATGTTCTTGACCTTGAAACTTGATCTTCATTTTTGCAATGCACAGAGGGATAACCTTCCAAGATCAAATTCATGATGAAAATGCAAAGGGATACAGGGGCGCGAGAAAATGACTTTAATTGCAAGGATTCGAGCAAGAGATAACAAGCGAGCAATGTGAAAATGCATGGGGATAGTCCTTTAAATAGTTTTTTAGGAGAGAGAAGGTCATTAATGAGCATTAAATACACCTTGCACCGACTCAAAAAGATGAGAGACGTAGGAAAAGTGGAAAATCTGGCCCGAACGGCCCTTGGAACATTTGGGACATGATGGACGCAAAAGACGTGATCCGGCGATGCGGGAATGCGGGCTAAATGAGCATGGGTGGTCTAGGGACTCGAAATGTGAAGGACATGAGGGATGTGAAGACATGATTCAGCTAATGTGGGTGATGTGGGGAATACAAAGCCAAATGAGCACGAGCGGTCCAGGGGACTTAGAAACGTGAAGGACGCGAGGGACGCGAGGGACGCGAAGACAAGATTTGGTCGATGCGAGGAATCAACAAATAGAAAGCCCGAACACATTTGGGATAGATGGGAAAAAGTATGTGAAGAACTTGATGCGGGTGATGCGGGTGATCAAGGAAAAGTAAGTCACAGGTGAACTTGGGACAAACGGGATAAAAAATCTCGATAAAGCCGATGTAAAAGGACTTGGGGAAATCGGTCGATCGGCGAATAGAGGGCTCGCAAGACTTGAGAGATGAGGGAAAAAATGTCCGATGCAGACCCGCAAGTCACCAAAATGACTCCAAAAATGCAAATTTTCACCATCTCTTCAAGTTTTCACTTCACTAGAACATTACTAAAGGGTGACAACTCAAAATTTTAAAATTTCTAACTTTCAAAAGAGGGGAAATTTTGAGAGGACAACTTGATTGGCTCTTTTGGAGATGACTTGACTAGATCGGAAGAATAAATCCATCATCTTAGCATAATAAAAATTAGAAGCATTATCAGTCACAATCTTGTTTGGTACTCCAAACCTTATTAAGATGTTTTCTTTGATGAAATTACATACTACCTCAGAAGTAGTACTCTTAACTGGAATGGCTTCTACCCACTTAGTGAAATAATCTGTAGAAGTCAACACATGAGTATGTCCTACACTCAAATATGGGTTGAGTGTTGCAATGAAGTCCAATCCCTACTGTTGAAAGGGTTCTTCGATCGCAACTGGTTTGAGTGGAAAAGCAGCCAACTTAGGTCTTCCCACAAAGGTTTGACAAGCTTCACATTTATCGACCCATTTTGATGCATATTTAAACAAAGTAGGCCAATAGTAACCAACACGAAGAATCTTGTGAGTAGTAACAGCAGATGAGAAATGACCTCCACAAGCTTGATCATGAAAGGTTGAGAACAACTTCTTCTGTTGCTCTTTGTCAACACACTTCAAGAATCTTCCATCCACTCCTCATTTGAACAAAGCATTTTCCCACAACACATATTGTGTTGATCTTAACTTAATAGTTCTCTTCTCCTTGGTAGTTAAGTGAGATGAACACTCACCATAGGTGAGGAAATGAGAAATGTCAGCATACCATTCATCATTTGAGATGAGAAAAGAACAATAGGAACATCACCTCATCCTTAGATAATTGATGACCAACTCCTTCAAGAATGAGCTCACACAGCCTTTACCCCGAACTAACTTCATTAGTCGATGTCAATATCATATTCCTAAACCTTTCTACCCAGTTTCCTCTCTTAGTTCCAAATTCTTGTTGTGTAAGAATAGACTTGATGGTTGTATTAGGCACAAGTACCACAGAGTGAGAGTTAAGGATATAAAATCGAAACTGCTTAACAACTTTAACCACTGCAAAAGCATGTTTCTCCATCATAGTGTACTTCAACTTGTGATTTTTAAGAATATAGCTCATGAATGCAATTGGGAGCTCGTGATCTTCAGAATCTTTCTGGGTCAACATAGCGGCCAGGGTACTTTATGTGGCATAGCAATAGATAATAAAATCTTTGCTAAAATTTGGACATGCTAAGATAGGAGTCCTAGCAATAGCTTTTTAATACCTTCAAATGCTTCTTTCCCTTCAAGGGACCAACCAAACATTTGTTTTCCTTTCATCATTTGGGATATATTCAAAGTTAGCTCTGTAAAATCAGGGATGAATCTTCTCAGAAAGTTGATCTTACCAAAGAAATAATGCACTTCCTTTTTACTTGTAGGAAGGGGAATCTGTTGAATAGCTTGAACTCATTCAGGATCAATCTTGATTCAGTCTTTAGAGACTACATGTCCTAATAACTTGCCTTTCATGACACAAAAGACAAATTTCTTGGGGTTCAAGGAAACTCCATGTTCTCTACATTTCAAGAGAACTATTTCTAAATGCTGAAAATGATATGCGTTAGTTTAGAAAATATAGTTAAGTCATCTAGATACATGACAATACATTTTCCTTTCAGACTTCCAAAATCCAAATCCATAGCTCTCTGAAAGGTGGCACCGGCATTAATGAGGCTAAAGGGAATTCTCTTGTAGGAAAAAGTACCCCAAGGAGTAGTAAAGGTAGTCTTATGCTAATCATGAGTATTAACTTCCACTTGATTATACCCTGAGAAACCATCAAGCATGGACAACATTTCAGACCTATAATAGCTTACAATACTTGGTCCATCATGGTAGGGGATAATTGTCCTTTAAAGAATCTTGATTAGATTCCTGAAATAAGCACCCTTCATCACATTCACCTAGCCATGACCCCTTTCACCCCACTAATATTAATTTGATTAATTTAATTAAATTAATTCATTATCCTCACTATATTTATTATTTAAATATCTTATTTTAAATAATATCCACACATATAGCTCACTTAGACACCTCACCAAGCCAACTCAACCTAAGACCTATTCTTAGTAAGTTGCCATAACTAACTAAGACTTACCCAAACCCTAAAAATCAATGCCTACATTCCCTCTAACCACATTCTGCATGCTCACAAGAAGCTCCTAGTCTAATCATGGGATAATGACATGAGATCTAAGGTAATCAGGAGGATCTCCTAGTTTTGGTAAACCTAGAAATCATGCCTTGACCGACGCTTGGTTACCCCTAACCATCACTCGGTTAAGCCGGAACCACCGTCAATTACCCTTTTAACCCAAAACATTATTCTCAAGGTTGGTAGAAGAAGGTTGACAAGATTACTTTTGGAAGAGAGATAACACATCTTTAGAAAGCAAATTCAAGTGAAAACCCGCATGCAAGGAAGGAGATTGAGCATCTTCTCCTACACATGACCATCCCACCATGATATGATCTATCCAAGCAAAGAGGAGTGCACATGCGGCCCAGCCCATGTTAAAGCTTTCCTTCAGTTGGTGATCACTTGTAGCCTTCAAACCCCTCATCAGCACCTCCATCCCTCACACATAGGCATTCAGACAGAATCCAAGTAAGTATAACGTCATACTTTTTGGTTTATTTCATTTCATCATCATTTTATCATCCATTGTTTACCTAGCCCCCTATTGACCTTGTCCAACATTTTCACCTCCATATACCCATTAAAACCTCGCCAAATCCTACTTCATTCACCCAATACTTCATCCCAACCAACCAAAATCCTTTGTGTGATCACAAAGGAGACCAAAAGCTTGTTCCGTGACATTTCTAGATTTCACAATAACCGCACGGCACGGTTACACTGACCATTGTCGGTTATCCTTAACCGACATCGGTCTCGTATTTTCCCATACAGCCCTAAACAGACCTACCCACCAAATTTCATCTCACCCTCATTCGTGATCTACCCGAGACCTCTGTTAGACTCCACAGAGACCTAGAACCAATCATTTTTGACCTTTGGATTCTATTCTAGCTTAGCCTATTAGATTAGATCTATTTATTATTGTGTTTTAAGTGAGATACCTAAATCATTTCAAATTACAATAGGATTTACTTTGTTTACAACATTAAATTGTTTAAAATAATGGACTGACAGCCATCTAGGAAGTATCACACTTATCGAATAGCATACGTTAGGAAGTTCACTACCCATATTGTTTAATTCCTTCTCGTGGTGGTATTTTTGCATTACAGGTAGTTCCTCCTAGCCAAAAGGAAGCTCTCACAATCAGTTGTGGATTCGGAAGTCACATGCGCGCAACAACCCATCAACCAACATTTGAACAAGTATTCCTCCTATGCCTATTACCCTATCTGTTTCATCAATATTCCAAAGGAACAATCTAAGAAAAAGGTGAAACATTTTGGCACACTCGGTGGGACCCATCCGGGGTTCCTTGCATTTTATTCATTCCTAGGAAAAGTTGTGTGTTTGTTTCCCTTTTGAAAAGCATACACATTAATTTCTTTCCTTGGTAACTCATATTTTCTTTCTATTTGCTCTAAAGGAAACCCTTCTTTTGGCGTAATTAAAAAGAACCATTTCTTCATGTGTTTTCTACATTGTAGTGAAAGAGCATTCCTCTTCCTCTTCATCTATTTGTGTCATCCAACTTCACACTTCAATTTGGGCTTAAAACACTTGCATCTCATTTCTTGTATGCTACATTAGCTCACATTAATTGAGGGAAACCTATACACTGGAAGTCATGACCAGTTGATGGTTGAAAATGAATCGTAGAAAAAGCACTTCTTTCCTTTCTCTTTCTCTCGAGTCTTACCAAACCTCACAAAAATTCAAAATAAACACATATTCTTAAACAACATCTTTCTGGAAGAACATTATCAATGATGGCACTAATTGAGGATTGTGGGTACTCCCCTACTCGCTACTCTATCGAGTCATACTTGATCAAAGCCCACCCCCACCATAACATACCCAAACCTCACCTTTTAGATCTCCTTCTTTGTAGGAAGCCATCCTCACAAAAAAACTCTATTTCACAATTCATGTGTCAGTCCTTAAATAGCATAAGCTAAACCAACATAATAGAAAAGGCACTCTTAGGATCGCATTTTTCTATTTCTACTTGGCTTGCATTTTGAGGTGAGAGATCACGTTCCTCATTTACTTTTTATTTCTCCTCACACGCTCCCCATCATATTTGGTGTATACCGACTTCTTCTAAGTGTGCCTGGACCATATTTGCATCGTTCCCAGAACTCTAGGTCTGATTCTACATAGATTTTAATTCACAACCATATTCTTTCATTACTTTTTTAATTTCAAAGTGTGTGTGGTCAGTCTTGGTCACCCTCACCGTCATTCGGTTATACCCAATTGATGTCGGTTCTCAGGTCCTTTGGTTAACCTATCCAAAAGGATATTTTAATCATCTTCTTCCACTTTCTACAGTCCTGTTACTTGCCATCATTCCTATTGACATTATAAAATTCATCAGATTTGGCATACCTGGTAGTCCAATTTGACCTTCTACCTTGTTTTTCATTCACTGTCCATTTTCTACAGTGACCGGTAGTGGTTACCCCTAACCGGCGTTGGTTTGTCCTAACTGGCATCGGTTATCCTGTGTCACTTTCCAGCCAATATTTGGTATTTAATCCACTTCTTACCACCTTTTCCTACTATTTTTTTTGTCATTCTACAGAGAAGTGGTCCAACTTGATCAGTACCTATTCACATGGTGCTAACCCGAAAACAAGCAAGCACGCTTGTGTTCCACGCTAGTTGTCAACCACTCCCACCTAGTCCTTCACCACCTTCCATTTTATCACCAGCCATGGATCCTACCCAATCCATCACTATCTCTACCGGAGATGAGGAGTTCACATGGATCCTTGACCAAAACCCTACCGCCTTGCAGTTCTACCTTTCCCACTCATCCACTCATGATGCTTCGGGTTAGTTGATATACGACATGCCCGTATCTATCCCCGACTCTTGTCCCACTTCCACATCAACCCCATCTACGGTTTTTGTACTACCTACCTCCACCTTACCCCCTAGTGTGTCAGCCTAGGTCCTATACCCACTATGACTGCCACATCTGCTACCTCTGTTGCACCTGCCACATCCACTATACCTTCAACAACCACCCAGAACACAACCTCATCCACTCCTATTGTCTCACATATACCTGTAGCTACACTACCACCTCTAGTATCGGTGACCCCTACCCCTTTTCAAAATGTGGTCCTTTCCATTCCACAATCCTTACCTCCCATTGCCACTAGGGTTACCATGACCCTTCCACCACCTTATACATACTATCAACAACCTCCCGCTTCATCTATTATTCACTCTAGGTATGTACCCCCTATTTCATTGCCCCCTTCTCAATCTACCTATATGGCAGCACCATACACTGGAATGCCACCTCCATCATATACCCAACACCAACCACCCTTCACTACAGGAGGTACACATGCATCACAACCCACCAATGAATTAATCAAGTTAATGATGGACAAAATGCAGACATTAGAGGCATCGGTTTGACTCTCCCAAACACTCTCACCTACGACAAGATTTACAATGAGCCCATCCACCCATCCATTCCTATCCGCTCATACCCCGTGCATTGGGAAATGCCTAAATTCAACTGTTTCAATAGCAAGGAAGACCCACAACAACATTTGCGATCATTTAAACATGGTTGTTATCTGATCGCTCACGATGATGCCTTGCTCTTGAGAACCTTTCCCATGTCTCTGACTGGACCTGCATTAGATTGGTATAGCGGGTTACCTAAACACTCCATATTCTCATTCAATCAGGTTTCCCAAGCCTTCTTGGATCATTTCTCTATCAATATCATCAAGAAGGTTACCATGACCGACCTATATTCACATGCGCATCAATACGAGGATGAATCCATCACATGATTTTTCACTCACATTGGCGTAGCTTTGATCAATCAACTAACTTTTCAACTACCCCAAATAGAACTCATTGAGCTCTTCACATGGGCTTGTGCTAGACATATCTCACCGACCTTGCAAGTCCAAACATTCTGAACATTTGATGAAGCATTCACTATGGCACGCAAGTTAGAGATTTAGGCCATTGAAGAGAAGAAAATCCAATTACACAATAAGAATTCAGCTTTCAAGTCGAATGACACCCCTTCTTCTTCAAAACCACAAACCAATTATTCAAAGGCCAAAGGCACTGCTAATGCAGTGGTGCTCAAGGCCGGCCCGACTCATCCGTCAAATCAGGCTACCCCCTCATCTAATCTCTCACCCATCTAGACTTTTCAATTTAGATGAGAGCAATGGAAATACACCCCAATTGGGGAACCTTACTCTTCTATCTTAGAAAATCTTATCAAAGCCAGAGCCATCACCCTTCCACCTATAAAACCACACACTGGTTTTGACCCTGCTCACCCCATGCCCACATGGTATAAAGAACATGACTTTTGTAACTATCATCGAGTGAAGGGTCACAGTGATGGCAATTACATCACTTTCAAGAATATTGTCCAAGAAATGCTTGAGAAAGGTGAGTTAACCATGGATAATCCTAATGCACCTGCCAACCAAAACCTACACATATTCAAGAAACCATTTCCCAACCATGCCCCTTCATCTGATCAAACCGGTGAGACCTCAACGCATGATACCCATACCCGCGAGGTCCATGCTATCTTTAATGACGTACTGTCACCTCCCAAATACCCCATATTCCTTCCATAGAGGAGATTCTAGCCCGGAATCCTCCTTCCACGTTGGAACCCACCGCACCTACTCCACCACCCACAGAGGAACACCTTTCCTTTCCTTCCTCACCTACGGAGGAGTCTTCCTCTAACATCGAAACCATCTCACCTTTGGCTTCTCCACTTAGAGAACCGATACCTACAGCACCTCCTCCACCCATAGAAGAGCACCCATTACCTCCTCCACCCACAGAGGAGCACCTATCCATCCCTTCACCTATAGAGGAGCACCCATCATCCCATCCACCCGTCATAGACCCAGTCGAGATACCTCTGCCTCTCGGTGACCATTCTCCATCAGCTACCCAAAATCCTGTAGACCTACTTTCGGCTCTCTTACCCATGGAAGTTGAAGCTAGCCAATTTCCATTTCTAAGACACATTTTATGGGAATTTCCATTAGGTCCTCATCAACTCCACCTAGACATACCATTCTCACGTTTGGTCGATCACTTAGATTATGTGGATAGAGCCTTATTATGGGGGCATCTTCTGCTTCCGGCCTCAACATAGATGCAGATGTCACTTACCGACACTTCCACTATCTACCCTAAAGTGTTCCAACCAATCAAAACAAACACAACCACCCCCTTCACAACTCCTTCCATGACACCTATCATAGCTCAACATACACCCTTACCCATAACCCAAACTACATATAAACCCAAACCCACACCTACAACATTTCCCTCGACTAAGCCTATTGCCACCTTAGGGGTCACCCCGACCACCAACCTTACTCATCCACCTATCAAATTGGATCTAGCTACTTCCTCCAAAGTCAACACCACACCTACTCCGATACCCACATAGAAACCCTGAACCCATAGAACTCATACCCCCACTGCGTCAATCACACCTTTTCTTGTCCCACCTGTCTTAGGACCTCAGCTTCCCAACATGGGAAAGCAACCTCCACCCATCAATAAACCAAAACCACAATAACCCATTCCTTCCTCACAAATCCCTAACCTACCTAGATGCCCAGTACAACTTACACCCACACCTATAGCATCTCTACCTCCTATACCTCCAATACCCTCAACTATTGCTTCACTACCCACTACACTTCATTTCGTTTCCTCACACCCTCTCACACCCCAAGGATGACCCATGTCATCTACCTTTATAACACCTCTGTTATCCCCATGGGTAACTCACCCTCTTCCCCCATCCACTTTTCCTTCCAGATCTTGTACACCCATGTCACCTTTACCCAAGAAGGTGTAACCCAAAAACAAAATTCCACTACCCCATAATAAGGTAGTCAAAACAACCACACACCCTCCTACCCATTCATCTACTATACCCCTACCTAAACAAACACGATCGATACCCAAACCCACGCTAACACCAAAACCCATAGCTTGATTCATTCCTCCTCTTCCAAAGACCATTCCTCAACAATCAACCACACCTACACCCAAACCCACATTCACTTCCCATTGTGATCCACTAGCGGGGTCCTATGCCAAAATTTTAACTAACCTCCTTGAGACTTCCGTCATCACATTACCACCACTCAGACCTTATGACCCCCTCAAACCCAAGCCAAAGGGGTTTGACGACACCAAAATTTGTGCCTACCATCGTGTGCTAGGCCACGATGTGGAGAACTACAAGGCCTTGAAAACCATCCTTATCCAGTTATGTCCTCCAAAGCCAACTTTGACGATGACGACCTTCTCGATGAGGACCCTTCCCCACCAACACCCATTCCTACACTTCCCACTCAACAACCACAATCTCCACCATCACAGCTCCTAGAGCCACCCCCAAGATTTGAAATTAATATGGTTCACATCAGAGAACTGGCCAAACCTCCACCCAAATGTCAATGTGCCTAGCTCATCTCACAAGGTTCTTTCCCGCCACTTGGTTTTTGCCCCTCATGCCGCTATACCTTTCATGGCTCACCTACTTCATCTATCTCCTTGCCTCAGATCAACATGATACACGTTACTACACGTGCTCAGAAAGAAAAAGGCAAGGAAAAGGCAACCAACCACTCAACCAATCCTATACCCAACATACCATCTACACCCATACCTAAAATCACTATATCGTGGCCCCACGTACCCCATTTCTAATGGCGTCACCCATCGTGCCATGCTCAAACAACTACACCAATCTCCCCTCAAAATGTCCTTATATGACCTCATCCAAACCTCAGAATCCCATCGTCAAGCTCTCATGGAGGTTCTTCAATCTATTGAGGTTTTACCCAATGACCCCACACCCGTAGCCTCCATTATCACACCCCATCATGTAGCCTCTCTCACCAAATTACCACCTTCATCTTCACCTCCACCTACTCACCAAGTAGCCTCCCTTAGCTTCTCAGAGGAAGAGATTGCGCCACACCAAAATGATGACCCGGACCTAGCCCTCTTCATCTTTGTCCACATCGATGACATACGGGTACACCGTGTGATGATTGATGGGGGCGCTAGCATTAACATCATTTCATCCCATGCATTCGCTCAAATGCGCATACTTGACAATTACATGCATAAACATCTGTCATGTTGCATTCATTCAATGATGCTATCACCTCTATGTTAGGCACTATCATCCTCCACATTTGGCCCTCACACTGTTCCAAAGTTATTTTATGTCTTGGAGGGGGAATTCCAATATAACTTGTTGCTTGGTAGACCCTGGATTTGTGTCATGGGTTGCGTTCCTTCCACTTTGCATCATTGTGTAAAGTTTGAACATGAAGGACACACTTATACCATTCCAGCTGACCCATCACCTTTCAAAACATGCAACATGCTTTACCGACCCAATGATGTGCTCATACCTATCAAGCCGCCATCTACCTCCTCAAACAACTACTTTCACCTACACCTCCACCTACCAAGTATAGCCACTACACCACCACATACCTCCTCCATTCCTACCACTTCTATAACCTCCATGGCTGACCCATTAGCTTCCCAATCCATTAACTCCACCTCCGCATCGACCTCAACACATCATCCATTCCAACTACCTACATACCAACCACCGATCCCTTGGAAGGTGTTTTTCAATGCCTCACTTTGGGGGAGTACCGCCTATATAGTGTCAACACATTCCTTACTCCACAAGAGTATGGAAGTCTTCACCAACACCCTCGCTATGATCACCGTATAGGATAATGCCTCCTTTATGGTCCTCCTCATCTCATACTAGTCTCACCTGGGGGACTTGATACTACCACTTACACACCGAACCACCACCACAAACTTGCCCCTTTTTCCGTTGACTTTCAATCACTTACCAATCACCATTTCACCCACACCTTCCTGCATCGATGTGTGGAAGGGTTTTGGTTTTGGATTTTATGAGCAAGGATGCCATACCATTATTCCATGTACCACCCACAAACATAATGACCGTAGTGGTATCGGCTTCCCGAACCTCCTACCAAACAAGCCCACATTGAACTCATTAAGGACACTAGCCCTTCTCCACCTCCACCTTCATCACCACCTTCACCAACGGAGTCAATGGATCCTGAATCTATCCCTCCTAACTTTTTTTTTTCATAAACACCATTTCCTTGGGGCCTTTGACTTATCAACGTGAAGGTGAGGCCCCTTCCACTCTTCCCTTCCTGTATCCTAAAATGATCGATGATGATACACCTTCAATTAATGTCATTCAATGTTAGGATGATGAATCCATACTCACCTACCTTAGTGTAGAAGACTCATATATTCATCGGTCATTACCTTCTAAGACATAAACCATGTTGAATGAATCGACTATCGAGATCAACATTCATACTCAGGATGACCCGCACATCCTAAAGATTGGACAATCTTTAGATGCTGCTAAACAGAAGCCATCACTTTTTTTCTCCGAGATCATAACCAAACTTTCACTTGGTCTTACGCAAACATGCTTGGTATTGACCCCACCATAGTGGTCCACAATATCGTAACCATTCCCGATGCCACACCCATCAAAAAAAGCTGAGGAAAATGCACCCTCGCATTGCTCTTCTCGTCAAAGAAGAACTTTAACACCTTCTTTCCATTTCCTTCATCTTACCCATTGATTATCCTCATTGGATTTCTAACATTGTCCCTATCACTAAAGTGATAGGGGACTCCACATTTACATGGACTTCTATGACCTCAACCTAGCCTACCCGAAAGATGACTTTCCTTACCGGTATTGATCAACTGGTTGACCTCACTGCTGGTCACAAGATGTTATCACTCATGGATGGCTTCTCGGGTTATAACCAAATTTTTCTTGCCCCAGAAGATAAACACAAGACCTCATTCATCACCCCTTGGGGACCTTCTGCTATCAAGTCATGCCTTTTGGCCTTAAGAAACCGGTGCCACATATCAACGTGCTATGACTTACATCTTCCATGACATCATGCATCACATATTGGAAGATTATGTGGATGATCTCTTAGCCAAATCTAAACTCTACTCTGAGCACCTAACCATCCTCAAAACCATCTTTGACCATCTCATCAAATATTACATTCACCTCCAGCCTAAGAAGTGTGTCTTCACAGTCCTCTAGGAAAGCTCCTGGGGTTTATTATTTCCCTACGTGGTATAGAAGTTGAACCTACTAAAGTCAAGGCCATTCTCGAAATGCCTCCACCCACTAACCTTTGACAACTCCATAGCCTACGTAAGGTAAATTGTAGTCCATTCACCATTTCATTTCACAATTATCTGATCGGTGCCAACCATTTCATCATCTACTCAAGAAGGATGTCTCCTTTAAATGGGATGATGATTGTCACAAAGCTTTTGAGGCCTTAAAACAATACCTTCTCCAACCACCCATACTCATTCCCCCTAAATATGATCAACCTTTTTACCTATATATCTCTGCTACCGACCATTCCTTGGGAGCCATGCTCACCCACCGCGATGAACAACATCGGGAGCAGGCGGTTTATTACATAAGCCATACTCTTTTGGACTATGAAACCCGATACAACCATCCCAAAAAAACTTTTCCTAGCCTTAGTTTTCATTGCCACCAAACTCCGCCATTATCTACTCAACCACAAAACTATGTTGTGACCAACACCGACCCCTTACACTTCATGTATGCCAAACCTTACCAAAATCAACGTGCCGCATGTCTGGCTCATGCTTTTGGCTGACCTCGACCTCGAATTCATTCATCAAAAGTCTATCAAGGGCCAAGCTATCACCGACCAATTGGCCGATGCACCTATTTCGGGATCAACCCTCTAATTTTGACTTTCCAGATGAGTCAATTGCTACCCTTTCCTGGATGAACCCCCTTACCAAATGACACTCTTCTTCGATGGTTCCAAGTGTCAGTGTGGGGGTGGGGCTGGTATTATCCTCATTCCTTTTGATGGTGAACCCATGCCTTTGTCTTTCAAACTCGACTTCGAATGTACAAAAAATATCTTTGAATACGAAGTGCTCGTATTAGGTCTCCAAGCCGCCATGCCCTAGATGTCAAATCAATCAACATCTTTGGTGATTCTCAATTGGTCATAAATCAAGTCAATGGTACATACCAATGCCATAACGAGATACTCCAAAAGTATAAACATCATGTGGACATACTTTTGACCACCTTTGACCATTACACCCTGCAAACTGTCCCATGTTCAACTAACAAATTTGTAGATACCATGGCCTACTTAGCATCCCAAATACTCACTTCACCTGCCGATTCTACAATCTTTGTCACCATACAATGACTCCAATCACCTTCTTATTTACCTCATGATGTTTACTCCATCGGAACCGATACCCCTGACCCGAGTGACCTTTGGTATAGACAATACTCCGACTACCTTTCTCTCTCCATCTTACCTCCGATCTCACCCGTAATGGACAACATGCCTTCCTTAAAAGGGTCTCTCATTATGTCATCCTAGGGGGACTCCTCTATAAGCGTGGTTTTGATGGTATTCTCTTACGATGCCTCACTAGTTTGGAAATTCCTTATACCATTAAGGAAGTTCATGATGACATATGTGGCGGTCACTTTAGTGGCCTTGCTATTGCTAAGCGTATTCTTCATCTAGGCTATTAATGGCTGACCCTTAACCATGATTGTTGTAACTACGTCAAACATTGTGTAAAATTCCAACAACATTCCAATCTTCATCATACACCCAATCATGCCTTACAAGTCACTCGTGACCTTTGGCCCTTCTCTCAATGGGGTTTGGATCTTGTCGGAGAAATCAATCCCCATTCTTCCCAATGCCATCAATGGATCATCACTGCTACCGAATACTATACAAAATGGGTGGAAGCCATACCACTCATCTCCATGAAAAGCTAAGAAAATATGTGAGTTCATTAACCATCACATCATTTTTGCTTTGGTGTTCCTCATCGCCTCATCACTGACAATGGAAAACAATTCAAAAACAAAACATTGCAAAAACTTTGCATGACACCTTCAGCATTCAACTTAGTTTCTCATCACCTTATTACCCACAAACCAATGGCCAAGCCGAATCCACTAATAAAACCCTCAACAAAATTCTCATGAAAGTGGTTGATGATACTGGGAAGGATTGGCATACGCACATTCCTTTTGCCCTATGGGCATACCGCACTAGTATTCACACTTCCACTACGCGCCACACCCTTTTCTCTGGTCTATGGTATAGAGGTTGTTCTGCCTCTCGAAGTCCAGATCCCCTCACTCCACATTTCTCTCCATGACATGCTCACTGATGATGACTTTTGTTAGGACCACTTAGCACAACTAGAGTTATTAGACAAACGTCATCTTAATGCTCTGGATCACCTTCAAGTTTACCAACAATGTATCAAACATGCCTATGACAAACATGTTCATGAACAAACCTTCCAAGTCGGTGACCTTGTCTTGAAATAAAATCAACACGTAACCAAAAAGCAAAAAAAAGTAAATGGGGAAAATTTACTCCTAATTGGCTTGGACCATACATCGTGACTCATACCTATGGATCGAAGCACTTATCGTTTATCTTCACTCGATGGTAAACCCGAAACCTGAGCCCCTTAATGCCTTGCACCTTCAACTATTCTATTACTGACTTTCATCCTACCTCACCTTTTTTCTCTTTCCATGCTCGTCCCTTGAGCGCTATTCACTCCATACACCTCACCAATGATTAAACAAGAATCATGTGAGTACCCATCACTTGTTATCTTCTCTTGAATATGTGTACCATGGTGCTACACATAGCATGATTCTCATGGATACTTTTCATCTACCTTTAGATGAGATCCCATGGTCATTTCTCCTTGCCTTTTGAACAAGAGTCCTCTCCTCCACCTTGGTCTTGTCCATGACTTCAAAGACCTCACATGGGGCCTAACTCCTTGAGTCAAACTTCTAATAAAAAGATGACTCCCTCAAAAGGACATCTTCCTCTCAACAAATTGTTGCTATAAATAGACTACTCCCTCGAAGGATAGCTATGTGAAGTTTCAAAAAAAAAAAAAAGCAGCCGAAGCTTCCCGCATCGATCAACTTCACGAAGATCTCAAGGAATTTAATTTTATTCCTCCCATATAGACTTCCCGCATCGATCATTTCTATCACAACAACAAGAAACTTTTTAGTCATGGACTTGCCCATTGTGACCAAGGACCTCTTGCCCGAAGGGCCTGTTACTCATACCATATAAATAATTAACTACCTTTCACCCTTCTTACCATTCCCACTCTCATTTCCTCATTGCCTCAAGGGACATCTTGGAATTTAGACATTTGGTGATCCTGTAACTACTTTTCATCGTAGAATGGTCAATCGTGCAATGTCTTTAAGGTCTTATGTTCATCACCTCCTCCAAGGTATGATCTACTCGGTATGATCCTACCCAATCAAGTGGCTTTCTTGCCCCCTCTTATCTTTTAACCATCTTTGTTTACGTTTTGATTACCTTATATGGAGGACTTGGTCTCGATGCTTACCTTTGGGGTAATCCTCCCTTTCACCATAATCACCTTCACCTACATCATTTTACCTATAATCTACCCACACCTATTAAACCAAAACCCATAACATGCCCAAAAATCTACCAACTTATTTTCATATTCTTCCCTAGCTTACGGGAGAACTACATCGGCATGAGGTCCCTTTTCACCGGGACTATGTAGGTAGCACTCCAAGGGCAGGGGGCCCTTGGAGGTTAGCTCAGCCTTTCCTCTTCCACTTTCCCCACCATTTACATCACATCTCACTTAGTTTCCCTTTTTTTTGGAAATTAAGCCATATACATAACAAGTTGCTTCTCATTTTATACATTTATTACACCTACAATTACGATATCATCACTATGCATAGATTATACCACATCTCACATATGACCCATATTATCATTCATTGTATAACATAATGGATTACACCTTCACCTACTTCCAACACAACCATGCCTATGACCTAACTCAACCATGCCTAAACAAACCTGACTCGATCCATGCCTAATGAACCTAACCTAACCATAACTCGACTCATGCCTAACCAAACCTAACTCAATCCATGCCTAACCAAACCTGACTCAATCCATGCCTAACCGACCTGACTCCATCCATGCCTAACTCACCTAATTTCCATCCATATCTAAAACCCTGACTCAATCCATGCCTTATCATCGACTCCATAAACTACAAATCAATATTTCATCTAACATCCAAGCCATAACAAATCCATTTATCATCTAACACAAACTACAAATCAATATCTCATCACCACATCAAAAACATAATAATATCAAGTATCTCATCATATAAATAAGTGTGTATCTCAAATATACATGCCAATCTCATCATGTCCACCATATACAAGTGTCGCGCACGATATATATATGATATATATAATACAAAATGTCATCAACATGCAAGCCGGTCTCATATCTACAAAAAGAATGCATCCATACAAAATATCTTAACACACGTAGGTACGGTATATGCTCGAAATATACACATCACTCATACATCCTCACTATCTTCAGCACACGTAGGCTGGTATGTGATAAAAATACAACTATCTTCGCACGCAGGCTGGCATATATATCAAAAAAATAACTAGTATACAACAAAAACCAGGTGATCGCATATCAGGCATCTCACCGGATGTCCTCCATCTTTGTGTCACCTATACCCTTAGCCTCCTATGTCCTCGCTATGGCCTACCTAGAGCTGGTCACCGTGCGTTGGTGGCCTCTCCCTGATCGGGCCTTGGAGCTCACTGACCTCTGTGCTCTCCACACTATGAGTGTGGGATCTCATCCTCTCACTAGATGCCTGTTGTGCCCTATACTCCCCATAGGATAGGAAGTCTATCTCGGCTACCATGAGCTGGTCTTATAATATCTCACCTCACCTAGGGCATCTCGTAACCTAGATACAGGCATGGTCTGTGGTGGTCCCATAGGTCTCGGCCCCGTACTACCACCCCTGCATGCAACCTACCTGTAGTGACTTTCCCTGCGCTGAACCTGAACCTAGCCCCGTGCCTACCGTGAACTACGACCTACTCCCGGTGCCTGGTGGTGGTCCCCCTACCCCGCCTCGTATATCTAGGCCTGTAAGGCCCTAATCTATGCCTAGGTTGTGGCCAACTAGCCTATAACCCTCTTTACTTGAGCTCGTAAGGCTTCCACCTAACCATCCCCCTCTTGCTCTCTCCATCCTCTCCATCCACCATCTGGGCCTGCAGACTGGCACACTGTATGTGTAGCTCTACTACCTCTACCTCATAACCCTCCAAATATGTGTCTCATAGTATACCTATCTGGGTAATTAGTGTAGTTACCTACCCCTGTAGGGCATCCCTCTGCACTGTAATAGTAGCTAGGTCTGGCTGCCCCGGTCTGGGTGGTATGGCTCGTAACTAAGCCACCCACCATGTCCATGTACTGTATTTGCATCTGCATCATCTATCCTTCCGATCCATTGGCTACTCCTCCTCCCCTGTAGCAGTTGTAGGCTATGGTAGAGGTAGTGGCCTCTCCACATCATCTCTCTGATACTGTGGGAAGGGTGGAGGAATATCCTGTACAAGCCCAAACTGCCGTCGGACCCTGTCTACCGGGATCATCTCATCCTCCCCAACATGGTGACCTGTATCCACCTCTCTAGCTAGAGCTTAGCTAACTCCTCATGCATGTGCCTATATGAGGGGAATCCCACATATGGCCTCTAGATAATGTCCACTCTGGAAAACCCCTCCAACAACTACCAAAAATGGGCCACATCATGTGTGGCCTATCTGATCTCCACTCTCCTACCACCGGCACCCATCTCCTATACCCTACCCACACAAATCTCGGTGGGAATGCATCTTCTCGGGGCATCCCTATAGGCCACACATAGACTATGTGCTCTTAGGCCCAACAGTGTAGTATAAATGTACAACACAAGCTAAACCTATGTAACCGCCCATATGCCCACATCATCTCTGTATAGCTGCACCAAGAATGTTGGTGCCTAGGAAAAGCAGGCCTCATGCACCACCATATCATGGAGTACCCCCATCAGTGATCAGGGAAAGCATCCACCCTTTACATCTGGTAGTGCATAGCAGCACACTACCTCCATCAATAAAACCACTAGCCTCGCTCTCATCCGGATGGGCTAGGTACATCTCTCCATAGCTCAAACTGGCACTATGGAATCTCATATCAGCTACCCCCTGCCAAAAATTGTCCCAATCAGCTCCTCTGAGGCCTCGGAGGAGATAGAGTAAACCTAGGCACCCAATATGGGTAACCACAAAATCTGGAACATGTCCTCCAGGGTGATAGTCATCTCACCATCGGAAGGTGGAACGTGTTGGTCATGGAGTCTCATCTATCGATGAGCACGACCATCAATTTGGCTATTTTGAACAACATGTGGTAGCAATGAACTCCACTCAAGCCCACCACCTCCACATCTTTGCAACTCCTCACGGGTTGTTAAGCCCCTCATATCACAAGTAGGGTGGAACCATGTCCCACATACGCTGTGACTCTCTCCCCCGCATCAATATAACCACAACATCAACATTAACCTACATTTTTTAACACCCCTACTCACCTACTATTGTTTACCCGCACCCTATTTTTCACCTTTCCCATCTCAACCACTTAGCCTATATTACCTTTTGACCCTCGTTCCCAAAATCCCAACCGCGCTTTGGTTACCTTTAATCGACCCCCGGTCACCCCTTAACTAGCATCGATCACCTGGTTGGTGATTCCACCCAACCTTATCGATTCCGGCCTAACCTTGACGCGGTCACTTTCGTGGAAAATCCCGCTGACTTCCCAAAACCCCCCTTTTCTAAAAATCACCCCCCTGCCCATTTTAACCCCACCTACAATGACCTACACTACCCCTGAACCTCTACCCACCTCACCTATACCATTTACTACCCTTCCCCTTCCTCTTTTTCCCATTTTTCCCCCATACCCAAATTTCATTTTTACCCACCCACAAACAAAAACCACAAAACAAAACCTACCAATAACACTATTCCAAACTTCTAATCTATCTAATCAACAATGTAGAGTAAGGTGCTTACCTCGTCACGATGCACCATCTCGGTGGCATGTCTGCAGTTATATCTTGGTGGCCCACCCGATCCCTCTCGGCCTCGCCATCACCGAATAACTACTCGCAACCTCCACCTAATCAAATATCCCACCCTGATCCCATGGACCCGTTACTCACCAACCCAACCCTCGCCAAATCACACTGCTAGCTCACTGTCCCATTTCCTCCGAACACATTTCTCTCTTTTCTCTCTTTTTTGTCATTTTCTCACTTCACAAATCACAAATGAATAATACAAATCATGATTTTTTGTTTTTATAACCAACCCGACCTAACCAACATCGGTTACCATTGACCTACATCGGTTGCATGCCTACCTCACCATCGTCGGTTTTCCTATATTAGTCTTGGTTATCAATGACCGCCATCGGTCAAACCCACCTACCTATTGCCCTTACTTTTCCCTTTTACCTCACCTTTTCAACCCTCATCCTTTCCCCCACCCCACCTTCCCCGTACCTTGGCCTTACCCGTGTCGTGACCTAGATATTTGGACCTAAACCATCGATAGTGACCTTTGACCTCATGTGTTCACTATACCTTGCAAGCATTGTTACATGTGTTGATTGACCTAATGACCTTACCTAGCCTATTGCCATGCCCGTTTATCCCAACCCTACCTTTGGTGTACCGGAACATACCTAAACATTCCTGCACCTAACCTACATTGTGTTTCTGACCATATCCTATACCTTGGATACCGGAATCACTTCAACCTTGTTTGGATAAACCTATCGACCTTAGACGATGTAGAGTTTTCCTGCTCTTCAACCTGGTAGTGTGTTGTAGTTTATTCATGTGTACGTGTGTTTGACTGTTGCTACCTTTGACCCAGACCCATTACCTAGATTTCCTGAGTAGACCTTTGACCCTTTTTTCCCCGTGCCCACCTATGCCTTTTCCTCACATTTACCTTTTATCAAACCACTCACTAATTGTACCTTCGGCCTCATCGGTTCTGGTTTGAGGAGGATCACCTTCACCCACACATGGGGCAACCACATCTTATTTTTCTTAGCATCACTTACCAATACAAGCTACGCAACAAAAAGGGGCAAAATGTAGACACTAAAATTAGGTCACACTCCCCTTTCATCCCTCGACCAATAAGCACCCTTCATCACATTCACCTAGCCATGACCCCTTTCACCCCACTAATATTAATTTAATTAATTCATTATCCTCACCATATTTATTATTTAAATATCTTATTTTAAATAATATCACACATACAGTTCACTTAGACACCTCACCAAGCCAACTCAACCTAAGACCTATTCTTAGTAAGTTGCCATAACTAACTAAGACTTACCCAAACCCTAAAAATCAATGCCTACATTCCCTCTAACCACATTCCACATGCTCACAAGAAGCTCCCAGTCTAATCATGGGATAATGACATGAGATCCAAGGAAATTAGGAGGATCTCCCTAGTTTGGTAAACCTAGGAAATCCTTCCTTGATCAACGCCGGTTACCCCTAACCATCGCCGGTTAAGCGGAACCACGTTGGTTACCCTTTTAACCCCAAAAAAACCTTATTCTCAAGGTTTGGAAGAATGTTGACAAGAGACTTTTGGAAGAGAGATAACGCATCTTTAGAAAGCAAATTCTAGTGAAAATCACATGCAAGGAAGGAGATTGAGCATCTTCTCCTGCACAGCCATCCCAACCATGATCTGATCTATCTAAGCAAAGAGGAGTGCACATACAGCCCATGCAGAAGCTTTCCTTTAGTTGGTGATCACTTGCAGCCTTCAAACCCCTCATCAGCACCTCCATCCTCACACATAGGCATTCAGGACCGGAATCCAAGTAAGTATAACGTCATACTTTTTGGTTTATTTCATTTCATCATCATTTTATCATCCATTGTTTACCTAGCCCCCTATTGACCTTCTCCAACATTTTCACCTCCATATACCCATTAAAACCTCACCAAATCCTATTCCAATCACCCAATACTTCATCCCGACCAACCAAAATCCTATGTGCGATCACAAAGGAGACCAAAAGCTTGTTCGTGACATTTCCAATTTCCACAATAATGGCACTGTTACACTGATTACACTCGACCACCATCGGTTACCCTTAACCGACATCGGTCTCTATATTTTCCCATACATCCCTGAACAGAGACCTACCCACCAAATTTCATCTCACCCTCATTCACCTGTGATCTACCCGAGACCTCTGTTAGACCTACAGAGACCCAAAACCAATCATTTTTTACCTTTGGATTCTATTCTAGCTTAGCCTATTAGATTAGATCTATTTCTTATTGTGTTTTAAGTGAGATACCTAAATCATTTCAAATTACAATAGGATTTACTTTGTTTACAACATTAAATTGTTTAAAATAGTGGAATAACAGCCATCTAAGAAGTATCACACTTCCCAGATCTAGCATACATTAGGCAGTTCACTGCCCATATTTTATAATTCCTTCTCATGGTCTTTCTTTACATTATAGGTAGTTCCTCCTAGCCAAAAGGAAGCTCTCACAATCATTTGTAGATTCGGAAGTCACACGTGTGCAATAACCCATCAACAAATTTGAACAAGTATTCCTCATACGCTGTTACCCTATCTGTTTCATTAATATTCCAAAGAAACGATCTAAGAAAAAGGTGAAACACACAGATTTGAATCTCACAATTTTTCTTCCTAATAGGTACAATTTTTGCAATCCATGTTGAATGGTGAATGGGGAAGATAATCTTGGATTTTAACAACTTTTGTATCTCTTGCAAAATGGTATCAACTTGATCTTTGGATAAATCTTGCCTTTGCTCTTGCTTGAAACGTTTTATCCCATGTTTGAGAGGAATGAAATGTTGCATCTCTTTTGGCTGAAAGGCTTTTAGATCATCATAGGAATAAGCAAGAACATCAACATACTTCTTCAAAATATTTACTACCTTCTTCTTTTCCTCCTGTGTGAAAATTTCCCAATGTTCACCATTTTGGGGTCGTGAGCTCCCAATGTTAACTTTTTCATATTCAATGATAAATTGATGGGCTCCTTTAGAAGCTTTATACTTAACATACCTATCGTGTTTATCAAACAACTCCTCCAAACTCACCAGCCCTTTAGGAATCTTGTTACCTTTTAGTTTGATGCACCCATCTTGATTTGTATCCTCTTTGACACCTTCCTCATTGGAAGATACACTCTCACGAGGTAAATTGTCACTTCCTTTGAAATAGAATTGTTCAAATTTATCTTTGAATTCAAGAAAGAGAGAAAATGTTGGTCATCATTGAAAAATTTCCAATTGCTTGCATTATCTGGTACACTTGGTCTATGGATCATTTCAATGGTGAATTTATCCTGAGAGAAATCAGGATGAGGTATCAAAGCAATGATCCTAAAATAGCTAGGGAATCAGCCCTAGTGTTCTTTTCTCTTGGCACTGCTTCAATGGAGAAGGCATCAAGAAATTCAATAGAATCCCAAACCAGATTCCTATAATGCTTCAATCTTCTATTCTTTACTTGAAAAAGGTCTCTGACTTGTTTAACAACCAGTTCCGCATCTCCATGAGCCAGAATATTCTTCACACCTTTCTCTTTTGCCACATTAAGTCCAAGGATGAGAGCTTCATACTTTTTGTATTATTGGTATTCTCAAACTGTAGTTTGAATGAGAAAGGATGAATCTTTCCTTCTAGAGATATTAAAACCACACCAGCCCCAGAACTAGCCGAGGAGTAACTTCCATCAAATTCCAAATTCAAAATTCCAAATGCCATTAGGATCATGAAGTACTTCTTTGGGACGTTCCATTTCATCCTAAGACATAATCATGTAATTTCCATGTCCAATATCTTCATAGAGTATTTGTGCTTTGGGATCATCCATCTTTTGCACAATATACTCAAATTTCTTCTCGGGCAACAACTTACTCATCTTTCCATTAAGCGGTATAAGGGCATGTGACCAATCCATTTGAATTTATCCTCCCACGTCCTTACAGAAGTTCCTACTCAAAAGCATGACATATGAAGGAGGGATATCATCTACCAGAATAGTAGCTAAAACCTTTTTCTCGGGTGAGGTAGCAAAAGGCTATCTATGCACATTTGGCGACTCCATTTGGTTTACAACCCATTCTCACAATTGCAGACCATTTCTATCCATTTCATTTTCATCCATTTTCTTCTTTCATCTCTTTCATTATCTCCCATTCCATGAATTTTTGTAATCATGACTTCATTTCCTTCTTGGAACTCACACTTACAATGAGAGCAATCCATCTCAATATGTTTTACAACTCCTTCAAATCAGCATTATGAGCAGAAGTGCAAAATCAAGTTGCGACTATGGAGCTTTTTCAAGAGTAGGGGTATGCAAACAATGAAGACAATCAAATGCAAGATGTTGGTCTTCTAGAGAAGATCCAAAAAATGGAGGTTGGTATGGTTCATTCTAGAGCTATAGCTCAAATGAAGGCATTCGGGATTGGTTTCAGGACACCTTGTCCATGGGAAGGCCCTTTTCCAAGACACTATAGCCCTTAAGAGAAACTAAAATTCATGATTGGAATTCTTCCCCAACTCACACAATGGATTGAGGGGATAGAAGCATATGAGAAAAGTCTGAATCAACCTTGTCAATGGGTAAGTCATTCAACATCTCCTTGTCTTTTTTTTTCTCCCTCTCAAGCTTTATTGTTGTAAAAGAAGCAAGATTCAAGCTTCCCATCTATTGCCCCAAGGGTTGATTTCTCTTCTCCATCTCCTAGTCTTCCACCTCATCTCAATTCTTCTACCCTTTTCCCTTCCAAATAGTCATCCCCTCCAAACAAACAGGAAGTTCCACCTCCCTCCACACCACAAACAATTTCAAAACTGGTTGAACCCCAACCTGTCACCCCTCTTGCTCTCCCAAGTCCATGTTGGGAAGAGTCCCAAGAAACCAATCAAGGAGAAAACAAGAGGATGATCCCAATAGAGAAGAAATGACAGACAATCTAAAGAGTTGGGATGCCAAATTTGGGTTTACAAAGATCCCCTTGATGGTCAAACCAATGGAGGAGGTTAGAGTTGAAGAACCAGTATGGTGGTTGAAGCTGAGTTTGTAGCGAGAACAAGAATAAGAACAAAGGAAAAGAGTTAGCATTCTTTTATGGAACTTTTCCTAAAGAAGATGTTGATCTAACCCAATGCACAACTAGTATAAGAGAAGGAACAATCAGCTCCAAGTCCCATTGAAGAGGAGCAGATGGGAGAGATCAAATCAGAGTTGAAGCCACTCAATGAAGAAAGCATCATTGAATATTTTTTTCTTTCATTTCAAGGACCTGATTTGATTGATGAACCCATGATGGAGGAGGACCATACAGTTTTAGAGGCTCCAAGTGAGGAGCAAGCCGTAAAGGAACCTTTAGTTCTTCCTCCCACTTCATCTCCTTTAATCTCTAATGTTGAGGAGGAGTTTGATCTTTCAAACTTCATGTTTGAGGATAAGGAGAACCATGTTGATCAAATTACAGATCAAGAGGACATCATGGAGGAGGTAGACTCCATGCCCGATGGATGCTTCGAGGCCACTTTGGTCTCTTCATCTAGTAGGTAAATGTCCCCGTGAGTTGCCAAATTGTTATCCCAAATTTGCCCCCAAAAAATATGGTCAGAAAATCCCCGCACATAAAGAAAATATGAAGGGAAATGATTTAGACCCATGAGCTCACCTTTCAAAATAAGGCAAAGGAAAATAGAGGCCCAAAAGAGTCAAATTCGACCCTGCACAAGAAGGAATAGAAGTAATGACCCTTTTGAGCATTTCTATGTCTTAAATCTATTTTAAAGGCTATAGGTGAGCTCAGGAATAGAATAGCATGGTCGAAAAGGAGGAGTAGTGCCACAGAGAAGCAAGGAACAAGAAAGGGAAGAAATGATGAAGATTCAAAGTTTTTAGGCTCGAAAAAGCAGGTTTAGAAAAGAGTCCAAAATCGACTAAGTATGGAAGATCCAGTGGAGAGAGCCACGTGTCAGCACGGTGCTTCTCCAAATATGAATCCAAAAAGTGAGGCTTGAACAAGTGCCGTGTGCCCATGTGTCCCAGGCCAAAACGGAGGCACGGTTAAATGGTCAACAAAGGTCTAAAGGTGGACAAGGGCGGGCCTTAAAATCAGCTAAGTATAAAAGTGTAAATAGAGGAAAACAAGTGTCAACTCTGCACTTCTCCAAAAGTTAGCCCAAAGGTGGAGACCCAAATGAGCGCGAGCTCACCATGCAACCTAGGGTCCAAAAAGGTAAGAAGGGCCGTTGAAAATTCCAAAGACCTACGGAGGATACCAAGTGTCAACTTGATGCTCCTTCTAAGGAAAATCTTGATCGGTCTTTCAAGTGAGCGCGGAGCCTCTACGCGTCCTGTTTCAAAAAGGGACGGGGTCGGGTTATATATTCAAACATAGAGATAGACCAGTGGAAGATGCCAAGTGTCCAAATGGCACTAATGCAAGGTTTGAATAAAAGGAAGATTTCCAGATGAGCTAAACCACCGCATGTCCTTGACTAAGAAATATGACCCCACAAAGCAAAGGACTTAGCCAAAAACATAGAAATTGAGCAGGTCGGTGGAGGAAGCCACATGTCATCCCCACGCCATTCCAAGAGAAAAATACAGAGGCTTCCCTTAGGCATGTGTTAGCCCTCCATGTGTCCCGTATTAAAAAGGAGGCCCATTTTTTTAAACTGGTTTTCCCTGCCCATTTGTACGGACGACACAAACTTGAAGAGGCATATCTTTCGACTTAGGGCTCGAAATATAAAAATCGACACCATTGGAAACATCTCAACATCCCTGCTCCATAGAAGGATAAAAAAATCATTTTTTGTAGGCCTTGGTAGGTGAAAAGGGGAGAAATGTCTTCGGGCCTTTAATGCAGGATCTTCTTTCCTCAACAAACAAATCAGATTCGATCTAATCTATCGTTTCCTCCATCTTTGAGGCACCAAAAAAGAAAACGATGTAGTCAAGATAGATTTGGTAACATATTTTGTGAAAGTAATTAATGGCAGTGGTTGAGCTCCAAACTATTTTCCCGCTCCTCTCTCTTTCTCCTCTCTCATCTTGAATCCATAAAATAATGCTTGGGGCTCATTGTAAGGTGGTTGTTCATTTTTTTCTCTCTGCCTCCCCTTCTTTTCTTCCTCAGGGTCGAAAATGGAGTTCAAACCTCCTCCCCTACTCTGTAAATGGCATTTTTACCTCTTGCTCATAAATGATGTTTTGTGCAAACTTTTGAAGCAATAAAAATGTGTTTTGTGATGCATTTGTCCATCCTTTGCTTGTTTTTGGTTGTTTCTTCTTGCCTCTCTTCATTGCAGGGTACCTATGCATGTTTTGATGTTCATTTGTAGATCTGGGAGTTGTGTTTGTTGGGTTTGAAACATTTTCTATGTGAATCTGATCTTTGGCTGTGATGTAGTTGTTCATCCTCTCCATTGCTCACCTCTCTTCGTTTCATAGTAGTCTGGTTAGATGATCAATAGTTTTCCTTCTCTGGTGTATCACCATTTTAGTGTAGGCTCTATTTTTCTTGTTTTCTTTCTCTCCTCCTATCTCCTTGGATAGTTAGATTAGGATTAGATTAGCTTTCCTACACTAGAATAGCTTGTGGTAGGTAGTTTAGGAAGAGGAACCAACCTTCTCTAGAGATATTTCCCATTTGCAAGGTCCCACACCTTGGGGAAAACTCAATGTTATGTAGATCACACCAAATGACTCTGCCTTAGAAAATGAGATCTAATGACTCATTTGGGGGTGCTATGATTTTGCACTAGCATTTTTGGCATGCCCGGTGGGACCAAGAGGTCTTCACTTCATTGCAACAAGATTGATGTGCACTTGTTGTAAATCTCCAACTTATTAGAAGCTTTAGTTTGCACATGAATGGCGACTCCATTTGGTTTACAACCCATTCTCTGAGTTATAGACGTTTTCTATCCATTTCCACTCATTTTCATCCATTTTCTTCTTCCATCTCTTTCATTTTCTCCCATTCCATGAGGTTGTGCAATCATGACTTCATTTCCTTCTTGGAACTCACACTTACATAGCAGAGCAATCCACCTCCAATATGTTTTACAACTCCTTCAAATCAGCATTATGAGAATCGGTTCCAAAATCAAGTTGGCTATGGAGCTTTCCAAGAGTAGGGGTATGCAAACAATGAAGACAATCAAATGCAAGATGTTGATCTATTGGAGAAGATCCAAAAAATGGAGGTTGGTATGGTTTAGTCTAGAGCTAGACTCAAATGAAGGCATTCAAGATTGGTTGCAGGACACCTTGTCCATGGGAAGGCCCTTTTCCAAGACACTATAGCCCTCGGGAGAAGTTGAAATTCATGATTGGAATGTTTCCCCAACTCACACAATGGACTGAGGGGATAGAAGCATATGAGAAAAGTCTAAATCAACCTTATGAATGGGTAAGTCATTCAACAGCTCCTTGTCTTTCTTTTTCTCCCTCTCAAGCTTTATTGTTGCAACAAAGGCAAGAGACAAGCTTCCCATCTATTCCCCCAAGGGTTAATTTCTCATCTCCATCTCCTAGTCTTCCACCTCATCTCAGTTCTTCTGACCTTTTCCCTTCCAAACAGTCATCCCCTCCAAACAAACAAGAAGTTCCACCTCCCTCCACACCACAAAAAATTACAAAAAAATTGAACCCCAACCTGTCACCCCTCTTGCTTTCCCAATTCCATGTTGGGAAGAGTCCCAAGAAACCAGTCAAGGAGAACAACAAGAGGAGGATCCCAACAGAGAATAAATGACAGACAATCTGAAGAGTTGGGCTACCAAATTTGGGTTTACAAAGATCCCCTTGATGGTCAAACCAATGGAGGAGGTTAGAGTTGAAGAACCAGTGGTGGTTGAAGCTAAGTTTGTAGCAAAAGAAGAACAAGAACAAGAGGAAGAGAATCAGATATTCTATTTATGGCACTTTTCCTGAAGAAGATGTTGATCTAACCCAAGTTACACAACTAGTTGAAGAGGAGGAACAATCAGCTCCAAGTCCCATTGAAGAGGAGTAGATGGGAGAGATCAAATCGAGTTGAATCCACTCAATGAAGAAAGCATCATTGAATTTTTTTGCTTTCATTTCAAGGACCTGATTTGATTAATGAACCCATGATGGAGGAGGACCATACGGTTTTCAGAGGGTCCATGTGAGGATCGGGCCACAAAGGAACCTTCGATTATTCCTCCCACTTCATCTAATTTAATCTCTAATGTTGAGGAGGAGTTTGATCTTTCAAACTTCATGTTTGAGGATAAGGAGAACCATATTAATCAAATTACGAGATCATAGAGGACATCATGGAGGAAGTAGAGCACATGTAACATGATAACAAGGAGACATATTATCATGCCTAACTTGGAGGATTGTTTTAATGAAGAGGAGCCTAAGGAGATAACATCATTTTCTCCTCCATCTTCCACCTTCCAAGCACATGAACCTGCTACCATGAAGGAGAATATTCAAGTGCAACAACCTGCACTTCATAATGGCTCTCTGGGACCAAGGTTGGAAGACCATGATCTTCCATGTTCTGAGAGGAAGAGAAAAGGCAGGCAGAGGATGTCATCATCTCTCTCACACCATCCATCTAAGAAGGTCCACAAGAAGGCTCCATTCTTGGAGTTAAAATTTAGAGCTATGGGCAAATCCTAAGGATCATACCTTGCCTAATCAGTACTTGGCTTCATTGGAGCCAAAGGAGAAGCCAAAACTAGTCATGCCTACTTTAGGGCATGAGGATGAGCATCAAAGTACCAAGGGTCACCATCAACACCTCCAAAAGTCCAATGCAAGTCATCTTTAGGAGGTATTTCCCATTAATGTTGATACCTTGATGATTTGGGTGGAAGATAGGCTTAGAGTAATTTTTCACTCATACAAGAAGCTATATTTAGTGTCAAATCATTTACATGGCTACCTCTCTCGAGAAAGGGAAGCTACTTCTCCCTACTAGTTGCAGGCTTTGTTTAGCATTCTTTTCTCTCTGGTTAGTTTAGGAGTAGGAGTAGGCTTTGTTTTCAGCAGAAGAAGTGCATGTGCACACTTTGCATGTCTCATTTGAGGCATGTATGATTTTGGTCTTTGTATATAAGTTTTGTTTATATTGCTTCAGAGGGGCATGAAGCCAGGCTCTTAACTATTCAAGGTAGGAAGACTCATATTTGACTGTAATAGTTGTAAATTCCACAAAAATAAATAAATGCAAAGCAACTAAAGTTGTTTCAAGGTAGTCCATTTGAGGGACATATTAAAGCCCCAGTCAAAACAATTTTTACTCTCAAAAACTTTGTTTCTAAGATTTTCTTATGAAAATTGAGAGGCGAGACATGTGGGTAGGCTCGAGGTCGACAAACATAGAAAAGGTATGTAGTCAAGCTCGCATTGGCTCGGGATCGATCTTCAAAGTTCAAATCAGTTTCATATTTATCAGTAGACTTCATGCCCAATGGATGCTTCAAGGCCACTTTGGTCTCTTCATCTAGAGGTAGATGTCCCTATGAGTCGCCAAATTGTTATCCCAATTTTGTCCCCAGAAAATTTGGTGAGAATAAGCCCCACACATAAATAAAATATGAAGGGAAACAATTCAGACCCATGAGCTCACATTCCGAACAAGGCAAAGGAAAACAGATGCCCAAAAGAGTCAAATTTGACCTGCATAGGAAGGAATAGAAGAAAGCGATCCCTTGTGAGCATTTCTATGTCTTAAATATATTTTAAAGGCTACAAGTGGGCTTAAGAACATAATAACAAGGTCGAGAGAAGGAGAAGAAGCCGAGGAAAAGAAAGAGAAGAAATTATGAAGATTAGAAGTTTTGGGCTTGAAAAAGTTTAGAAAAGAGTCCAAAATCGACTAAGTATGGAGGAGCTAGCAGAGAGAGCCACGTGTCAGCATGACGCTTCTCCAAAGATGAATCTAAAAATGGAGGCTCGAACAAGCGCCGTGTCCCCATGTGTCCTGAGGTCAAAACGGAGGCGGGGGTCAAATGGTCAACAAAGGTCTAAAGGTGGACAAGGCGGGCCTTAAAATCAACTAAGTATAAAAGTGTAAGTGAGAGGGAAGCCAAGTGTCAACTTTGTGCTTCTCAAAAATTTAGCCCAAAGGCGGAGACCCAAATGAGCATGAGCTCGCCATGTAGCCCAAGGTCCAAAAAGGTAAGAAGGGTCATTGAAAATTTCAAAGACTGCAGAGGCTGCCAAGTGTCAACTCGACGCTCCTTCTAAGGAAATTCTTTATCGGGCTTTCAAGTGAGCGCGGAGCCTCCACATGTCCCATTTCAAAAAGGGACAGAGTTAGGTTGAATAGTCAAACACAGAGACATACAAGAGGAAGATGCCAAGTTTCCAAATGGCACTAACACAAGGGTCGAATAAAAGGAATATTTCCAAATGAGTGCCAGACCGCCGTGTGTCCCTGGCCAAGAAATATGACCCTACCAAGCAAAGGACTTAGCAAAAAAACATAGAAATTGAGGAGGCCGGCGAGAGGAAGCCACATGTTAGCCCGCGCCATTCCAAGAGAAAAATACAGAGGCCACCCTCAGGCATGCACCAGCCCTCCACGTGTCCCATATTAAAAAGGAGGCCCGTCTTTTTTTCAAACTAGTTTTTCCCACCCATTTGTATGGACCCAACACAAACTTTGAAAAGGCATATATTTTGACTCAAGGCTCGAAATATTGTAAATATGACACCATTTAAAATGTTTTGATGTCCTATATGCCATGGAAGGATCAAAAAAATAATTTTTTGTAGGCCCTAGTAGGTGAAAAGGGGAGAAATTTCTTCAAGCCTTTAATGCAGGATCTTTTTCCTCAACAACCATATCAGATTCAATTTAATATGTCATTTCCTCCTACTTCGAGGCACCGAACAAGAAAATGATTCAGATCAAGACAAATTTTGTGGAAGGCATTAATGGCAGTGGTTGAGCTCCAAACTTTTTCCCACTCCTCTCTCTTTCTCCTCTTTGTATTGAATCCATAAAGGAAGGCTCGGGGCTCATTGTAAGGGGGTTGTTCATTTTTTCTCTCTGCCTCCCCTTATTTTCTTCCTCAGGGTCAAAAATGGAGTTCAAACCTCCTCCCCTACTCTGTAAAATGGTGTTTTTTACCTCTTACTCGTAAATGATGTTCTATGAAAACTTCAAGCAATAAAAACATGTTTTGTGATGCATTTGTCCATCCTTTGCTCATTTTTTTGTTGTTTCTTCTTGCCTCTCTTCATTATAGGGTATCTGTGCATGTTTTGATGTTCATTTGCAGATCTAGGAGCTATGTTTGTTGGGTTTGAAACATTTTATGTGTGGATCTGATCTTTGGTCTGTGATGCAGTTGTCCATCCTCTCCATTTCTCACCTCTCTTCGTTTCAGCAATCTGGTTAGATGATCAGCAATTTTCCTTCTCTGGTGTATCACCGTTTTAGTGTAGGCTCTATTTTTTCTTATTTTATTTCTCTCCCTATCTCCTTGGATAGTTATATTAGATTAAATTAGCTTACCTACACTAAAATAGCTTGTGGCGGAGTAGTTTAGGAAGAGGAACCAGCCTTCTCCAGGAGATATTTCCCATTTGCAAGGTCCCACACCTTGGGGAAAATTCAATGTTATGGATCACACCAAATGACTCTTCCTTAGAAAAGTAGATTTGACGACTCATTTGGGGGTGCTGCGATTTTGCACTAACAATACTTCATTGAGTCTATAGAGTTATTTTTCATTCTATACACTTTTTCTTCTTTTCCTAAAACCTCATACCCATGTGGTTGCAGAGAGAGAAACTATGGGATTTATTTTATATCACATGAAATGGCCCTCCTAACCCGTCATGGAACACATATCCATATTTTCTCTTCCTATCAATTACACTACCTTCACAATCACTATATCTATTACTAACTTATCTCAAAGTTACATTGTTGAATTTACAAAATGTCACAACCTTTCATGGCATTGACATATCTCATGATTATATTTCTTTATTTCCAATGTATCCTTAGGTGTTTCCATAAATATAGAAATCAAGCTTACTACATGTATCAAATCAGGCCTAGTTGTTTTCAAATACATTAAACTTCCAACCATGCTCTTGTATAAGGTTGGATTCACCTCATTGTTGTAATCTTCCTTGCTTAATTTCAGACTTGTTGTTGTTACCATTGGTACATGCTTTGTGTTCATCATTTTAAACCTCTTCAAAACTTATGAGAAATACTTGGTTTGAGAAATGAGTATGCCATGCTCTATTTTTTACCTCAATACCAAGAAAATACTTTAATAAACCTGAGTTTGTCATCTCAAACTCACTCTTCATTACTTCTTTAAAATCAAGAATCAGTAGGTCATTGTTTCTTTTCAAAAGTAAATTGTCTACATAAAAACAACAATTAAAATCTTACCATTTTCTAGTTTGATATACTATGTGGGTTCATTGTTACTTTTGTTGAAGCCATTTCTTAGCAAATAATCATCTATTTGGTTATTTTATGTTTGGTGCTTGATTGAGTTGTATAGTGATTTTTTTATCATATACACTTTTCTTCTTGTCCTTGAACCTCATACCTAGGTGGTTAATCTATATAAACTTTGTATTGTAGCAAGCCATTAAAATATTCTAACTTCACATCCATCTAGAATACTTTCCACTTATGTTAGGATGTTATTTATAAAAATACTCACATGGTTTTCATTCTTGAACTACAAAGCATGTGTTTCATCATAGTATCTTCCAATATCCATGTTTATATCCTTTAACAACGAACCTTTCCTTATGCATCTCTATTTCACCTTCATTTATACTCTTGGTCTTATACACCCACTTATCTCTAATGACTTGTTTACCAAGAGTACAACCATCTAGCTCGCATGTTTTATTTTTGTATATGGAATTTATTTCCTCATCCATGACATTACACCATTTATTTTCTTTCATTTCTCATTCAAAATCTTAAGGATCGCCATGAGAAGATAACGCAAAGTTCATATTTTCATCAACATCGCCATACCTTGAGTTTTCATAAATTTCCTTCAAGCTCTTTGTCTTCCTTAGCATTAGATAGGATAGTGTTGGATTTTAACTCTATCGAGAGTGATATCTTGTAATATTAGAAATTTTGTTATTACATCTCACTATGCAACTACATTGTGTACATTTTATTCTACATATTTATCCCATTATATTGTTGTTAAGTGACATGAGGGCACCCATAGGTGTTGGTTATCTATTCGCACTTGCACAAACACCTAAGAGAACTACATGAAGCTTGATCTTCTAATGAGGGCATGTAGTAGAGCATTTAGATTGGTTTAGAAACTAGGACTCGACCACCAAGAGTAGTCCAACCTCAACCCCACACACATGTTTTCTCCTTTTGGTTTGTTAATGCTTTGATGAATGGTGTTATATGTTTCAAGAGATTCCACTTTGTTTCAAGTGATTACATGTCATCTCTAAGTTATGTGAGCAAGAGCAATATATAGAAAGGCCATTTCTATACATGTGAAACACACATGAAGTTATAGGTTTATATTGTTGAAGGGTCCATGTTTGCTAGGATATTCATTTTCCTTGTATTTTTATTTACTTGGAGCTTTCCTTAACTCACAAGATATGCTTGCTTAGGTGTACCAGTTGTGTCAAGTAAAATTACGAGTTATGTTAAGTTAACTTACTATTTGTGTTGAGTCAACTCTACTTCCACTATCAATTAGAGAGAGTTATTCATCACTAAACTTGGAGGAGGTTACAGATTCACCTCTTATATATGCATGACTTGCATCAATGTATCATGTGGAGAAACAAATCATTGAGTTGATTTGGATTCATTCTTGCCTTGTGAGTTCTTGATCATATGCATCTTATTGTTATTTTGATTTATACAATTTCTCGTGCATTTTTTTTTCATCAAAGATATAGAAACTCTAATATGGTATCAGATGTTGAGTATCACGAGCACTAAGAGGGGGAATGAATCAGTTCTTAGCACAATTATGATAATTAAAAAAATCAAATTTACTTAACTTGGTTCAGTGAATTAGATCATGAGCACAAAATGAACTTTAAGTTAAAACACAAATGGCCTAGAAACAATAATGAGAAACCCAAGAAGGGAGAAAACCCACTTGAAACTAGACCTTCTATTAGGAACACCAATTCTAATGCATTGATTTACAACTGATTAAGCACCCACTTAATCTATGAAGCGCCTACTTCACTCAAACAATCAAGCACCTACTTGTTAGTAGCCAAGCACCTACTTAGCCAATGTTGTAAGTTGAAATCCTGGAAAGAGAACAAAATATTCTGAACCAAGCATCTACTTAGTGAGATTCTAAACTATTTGATCATATAGAATTTGTTACGATCTTCCTTAATCACAGTTCATTTTATCTTCATATGTATGACATTCCTCTCGATCCAACACCTTTTTCTACTCGTCAATTGCACCTACTTATGCTACTAAGTCTATCTCATGCATTCAAATTGCTCATGGTCATGCCCTCCTTCATCACAAACTCTTTTTGCACCTTCCATTAAATTCATTTCACATACATTTTTTTGTTTCACCATTTTCTTTACGTTTTTGAATGAAGAAACAGATAGGTTATGGGCTAGGAGGAATACATGTTAAATGGGTTGGTTAGAGGTTGATGTGTGCGTTCTAACTTCTTGATCCAATGCCAATTGTGAGAGCTTACTTTTGGCTGGGAGGAACTACCTGTAATAGAAAACAAGACCACAAAAGATAAGTTAAATGATATATGACAGTGGATTGCCTAGCGTATGCTAGTTCGGGAAGTGTGATACTTCCTAGATGGTTGTCAATCCACTATTTAAAACAAATTAATGCAAGAAATAAGTAAATTTATATTATAGTTGATATGATTTAGGTATCTCATTCAAGTACAATAAGTAAATCCAATCACAATCAGGCTAGGCTATAGTTGGATCTAAAGGATGAGGTGACTGTCAAGGTACTGGACTGGTTAGGGTTTGATTCTAGGTTGTTTAGGTCAATTGGTAGGATGTTGTTTGGATATGTTCTTGGGAAGGGTATAAAACATAGAGACCGATGTTGGTTTGGTATGACTGGTGATAGTTTATGTAGAACTAGCGACGGTTATGGGTAACCAGTGTTGCTAAGGTCGGGGTGTATGAAACTCAAAGAGATATGATTACAAGGCTTGATCTGGGATTTGATAGAGATGGTAGGGTGGATAAGGAGGTTTATAGAAGTCTTAGGTGTATTCAAGGATGAACAGCAGGAAAGGATGGGTGATTTGGCGGTGTGGGTAAGGAAATGGTTGGGTTATAGGTTGGTAAGGGATAGAAGAATGAGCATGCAAAGTGTAGATTAATAATAGGAGTAACAAAAGATACTAACTGAAATAACAATGTTGGTTAGGGATACACTTACTATGATGTAGATTGGATGGCTAAATGGTAATGGTAGTTGATCAGAAGGATGGTATTTGGTACCGTAGCAGTGAATCCTGAGTGCTTCCGTGAGTGCAATCTTTTTGGATTTGTCTTGGTGCTAGCTGTGAATGTCTGGATGTGTGAAAATATGTTGGTTCTGCTTGCATGCAGCTTGGATCTCATCACTCTAGTCTAGAATGTGCCAACCTCTCAAAAAAGGTTACTAAGGTGAATAAATGGTAACCGATGATGGTTCCATCTTGACCGGTGTTGGTTTAGGTCTCGACAGCGCGTCGCTAAGGTGGGATTCCCTGGTGTTTACTAAAAATGGGCAGATCTTTCTAATTTCTTGGGTCAAGTTGGTTTTTTTTTCACGGATCGAATGGAAGCTTCCTTCTAATGAGTGGGAATGTGGTTAGAGAAATCTTAGGCATTGATTTTAGGGTTAGAAAAAATCTTAGCTCATTAAGGCAAGTAAGACTTAGTTATTGTTAGTTATGGAAACATGGCAATAATAGGTCTAGGATGAGGTGGCTGGATGAGGTGTCTAGGTGAGGTGGAAATTAGGTCAATTAAGGTAATAAAATAATAGATATTGTGAGGATGGGTATTTAATTTAATTAAATTAATTATTAATGTGGGTTGAAAGGGGGCCATGATTAGGTGCCCATGTTTAAGTTGTTTATCCGATCAAAGGCTAAGGGAATGTAACCAAATTTAGGTGTCTAGATTTGCCCCTTTTTGTCACGTAGCTTGTATTGGTAAGCAATGCTGAAAAAAATAAGAAGTGGGTGCCCCATGTGTGGGTGAAGGTGATCCCCCTCAAACCAGGAACTATTGAGGTGGAAGACGGAAGTGGTGAGTGGTTTGATAAAAGGTGGATGTGGTGAAAAGGAGCATAGATGTGGGCGATTGTGGGAAAGGGTAGAGGTCAAAAATAGGAAAACATGTAAATGGGCTAGGGTCAAAGGTAGTGGCAGTCAAACACACACACACGTTATAAATTGTGACACGGCTCCAGGTTGAAGAGCTTACAAACGCTACATCGTCCAAGGTTGATAGGTTTATTCGAATAAGGTTGAAGTGATTTCGGTATCAAGGCACAAGATATGGTGTGGAAACACAACGTAGGTCAGGTGCAGGAATGTTTAGGTATGTTCTGGTACACCAAAGGTTGGGTCAGGATAAACACACGATAATAGGCAAGGTAAGATCATTAGTTCAAACAACATGGTAACATTGTCGCAAGGTATAGTGAGCACATGAGTTCACAAGTCACTAACAATGTTCCGGGTCCAGGTAGCTAGGTCACGGCATGGGTAGGGCTGAGGTACGGGTAAAATAACAAGTCCCTAAATGTAATTAAGGATAGGGATAGGTAATGTAGGCTTGGAGGTAGGTTACGATAAGGGTGGGTAAGGTCAAACGGTGGTGGGGAAGGGTAAATTTTGGTCAAAAATGGGGAAAGGGTATTGACAAGTAACCGATGCTAGTCATATTGAACCATTGATGGGCTAGGTAAATCAACCATAGTTTTCTAGGGCACATGACTAATGTTGGTTTAGGTACAACCGACCATGTATGTTAGGGCACAAGACCAATGTCGGTCTAGGTATAACCGACGCCGATCAGGTCGATGTGGGTATATAAAAAGGAAAATCCATATAATACGGATTCATTTGTACATTTTGGATTTTGTGAAAACAACGAGAGCACAAGAATTTTGTGCCTTGTCAAGAGGAAAGTACGTGGGGTTGTACCGAGCTGAGGTGGAGAGATCTGGTTAGAGAGGAGAGCCAGGTAGATGGGTCCACGAGATCAAGCAGAGGGAGGTGATTGGTAGAGAGGTTGGAGGTTGATTTGGACATGGTAGAGGTAGGAGAGGGTTCGGGTGGACCACCAAAGATAGCGTGGGCACGTGCCACCACAAAGGTGACGTCGAGATGAGGTAAGATCTAATCCTTTCATTTTTATTTGATATAGGAATAAATCAAGTGGGTTAGACATGATAGAGTAAAGGTCTTGTAGGTATGGCAGATTTAGGTCTATTTAGGAATTATGGAGTTAGGTTGGTTTAGGCATGATGGAGTCAGGTTAGTTTAGGCATGATGGAGTTAGGTTGATGTAGGCATGGTTGAGTTAGGTCGATTTAATGTCCAAGTTTTGGTAATATGAGAGACAAATGTTGATGTATATACTTGGGTATGGTTTTTAATTTCCAAATTTGTGCCATAATGGAAATGTGAAAATGATAAATGGATAATTTGATGATGTAATAAAATGTGTATGATTTTATGTTTATTAGGTTTAATTTCTAGCTATTGATATTGTTGGGAATATTATTATAGTGTAAACATTATATTATGAGTTGTTGTGGAACAACAAATAATTACCTGAATTATATGTGAAGTTGTTGTAAACAACTTCACGTATTTAGCTTATTGTTTGCAACCACTCCTAATTTATAGGAGGTTTTTTTGCTAGTTTCTAGGATATTTATTAGCCATGTAGGTGGGTGTGAGAAGACGGATACATTTTCTATTATTTTGATTTGAACCTATCATATGGTAACAGAGTGCATTTGATCGAGAATAATTTTGAAGGGGGTACCTGGTACGCAGGTCATGGGTTTGAAGTGTCGTGTCCACGTTGAGTGGAGGATCTAAAAAAAAATGTGCCCCGCAGCCGCAGTGTGGAGGATGTAAAACGTATGCAATAGAAAATAGTAATGCGAAGTTTAGATATGCTGAACAGTGGAAAACTTAGCAAAACGCAGGTTTCTAATGTTTTATTTGCCACGCCACTTGCCATGCAGCCATAACAAGTTTTGAGTCTTATTTGCCACGCGGGGGAGAAAAACACCTGAGGTTTCATCTGCCACATAGCCACATCATTTTCTTGAGAAAGGTATCTACTTTTTCAACGTAGACAGCGGATTTCAGTTTTGTGCGCAGCCTGTCCACGTGGTATTTCCTTGGCATTCAATAGATTAGTTTCAGATATGTATGCAACATTGAATATTGGTCATTACATATCATTTGAATAGTGAATGGATCTTAGACCCACACTGCATGCATGTTAAAGTATATTTGGTCAAGAGTCTCTCCGTAATTATATTAAAAAAAAGTAATCTTTAATTACTTTTTTTTAATTATCATTTTTTTGCACTCTTTAATTACATTTATCTATTGAGTCCTTGTAATCTGCACTTTTTCATTGTGTGTTTGTAAGAGAGTGCATTTTCGGTTGAAACCGACACTCATTAAATTGTGGGAAAAGTTTTTAAAAAATGGAGAAATTGAGTCTTGTTGAGAAGTACGAAGGACGTGATTTTCATACATGGAGAATCCAGATGCAGCTGAATTTGATTGAAAAAGATTTGTGGGATGTTGTTAAACCAAATGTGACAACACCAACAAATGCAACGGATCTGGAAAAATGGAATATCAAGGATCAAAAGGCCTTGGGAACTATTGGTCTCGGTTTGTCAAAAGCCTACCTACACCATGTAGACTTCACAAAGTCAGCAAAGGAAATTTGGGAGACATTAAATAAACTATTCGGATCTGAAGCAGACTGTGCTAAGACAACTCTTAAGTAGAGACTTTATGGATTAAAGATGGATGAAAATGTAAAAATGGCGAAGAACACATCAGCAAGTTCCGCTCTCTTCTCAATCAGCTTGCAGGTATTAATGAGAAGGTAAAAGATGATGATGCCAAAGCAATTCTTTTGAATAGTTTTCCTAAAAAAATGTCTCATATGGTTTTTACTTTGAGAAAGATTAAAATTGGTTTAGAAGGAGTAGTTTCTACTCTTCTTGATCGAATGAACCTTCGTAATCGGAAGAAGAGGTCTTATATGTACATGATAAAGCTAGTACATCATCAAAGAAGGGTAAGTACAATTCAAAGCACATTCCTACAAAGGGACAAATCAAATGTTACTATTGTAAAGAAGTGGGGCATGTCATTTTAAATTGTAAAAAGTGGACACAAGATCTACTTGGATGATAAGATTGATCAAAAGGATTATATTGTTGAAGAAGAAACCTGATGGGAAGATTATGCAATTGATAAAGAGCTTTCTTGCCCTAGCGATGAATATTATCTCTTCTAAAAATAACCAAACCGGGAGGTAGGAGGAAATGGAGGATGGAGGCTACTCGGTTTCTCATGGATCACCAACAACGAAAGGCCGTATTTTGTGGTGGTGACATATTTATTTCTAGTTGTGTGTTTATTTTATCTGGTGTGCAGAATAAAGAGCAACAGTTTGTGTATGTTTGCTTGGTACATGCGAGTATTCCTATATGTTCTCTTGAAGTGTTGTGATGTGGCGTGGAAGGTGTCAGTCAGTGAAACAGTTGTATAGGAGGGTAGCTGGTGTCCAGAGGAGAGGAGCAGTATGTAGACCTAAAAATATGCGTAGGCATATGATTCTGGTTTCAACTACACTTCACCCCATGTTCACACTAAGGGGTGTATGTTGGGAATATTATTATAGTGTAAACATTATATTTTGAGTTGTTGTGGAACAACAAATAATTACCTAGAATTATATGTGAAGTTGTTGTAAACAACTTTACATATTTAGCTTATTGTTTGTAACCACTCCTAAATTATAGGAGGTTGTTTTGCTATTTGCTTGGCTATTTATTAGCCATGTATTGTGTGAGAAGACGGATACATTTTCTATTATTCGATTCAAACCTATGGATATAAAATGGAAACTAAGTAGGGTAGAATGTGAATATAAAAGGGAAAGGAGGGAATTCGTTAGGTTAAAGAGTGGTCGAGATAACCTCCAAGGGCCCCATGCCCTCGAAGTGCTACCTACATAGTCCCAATGAAAAGGGACCTCAGGTCGATGTAGTTCTCCCATAAGCTAGGGAAGATTAGAATGAAGTAGAAGAATGGGTTGGTAAGTGTTAGGCATTGTTGAATGTAGGTCATAGGCATGGTTGAGTGTAGGTCATAGGCATGGTTGAGTTTAGGTCACAGGCATGGTTGAGTGGTTTTTAAATATAAGTGTTGATAATCTGGTCTTGTATAGGATAATCAATAAGTAATGAGGAAGGCGAATGGTAAGAGGTGGTAAAAGAGCCGCATATGATAAGAACCCTAATGAGTCAACCATACCTAAGAGGGGCTTATGAATGTAAGACCCTAAAGGTGTTGCATAATGAACCATTCTAAGGGTGAAGAAAGTTACATATTCACCAAATGTCATGTTTGTGACGAGTCCCTTGAGTAACGAGGTAATTAGGCTAAAAATGCAAGGAGATGAGAATCGGTGGTTTAGCGTAACTTAGTGTATGACAACGTGTCTTTCGGAACAAGAAACCTGGGACCAAGAATAGGCAAGTCCATAATTAAAATTTCATCTTTTTCTTCGTTTATTTTTGTTTAATAGACTGATCAATGCAGGAAGTCTATATGGGATGAGTATATTATCTCCTTGAGGTCTTCATGAAGCTGATCAATGCGGGAAGCTTCTGGATATTTTTATTGAATTTGTGAAATAACTATGATATAGTTGTCCTTCAAGGGAGTAGTCTATTTATAGCGGTGGAATTAGAGTGAAGAGATGTCCCTTTTGAGGGAGTCATCTTTTGTTGGAAGTTTGACTCAAGGAGTTGTATCCCTTTTTGTTTTTAGACGTTTAAGTCATGGAAAAGACTATAGAGGAAGGGTAGGCTTTTGTTTGGATGACAAAACCATAGTACACAGGAGTTAATTATGAAAGGGGTGGTTTTGAGTGATGAACGACCATGGGATTCCATCCGGGAGAAGATGAAAAGTATCCATGAGAATCATGCTATGAGTAGAGCCAAGATACTCATATGAAAGGAGTAGTCTATTTATAGCGGTGGAATTAGTGTGAAGATATGTCCCTTTTGAGGGAGTCATCCTTTGTTGGAAGTTTGACTCAAGCGGTTGTATCCCTTTTTGTTTTTAGACGTTTACGTCATGGAAAAGACTATAGAGGAAGGGTAGGCTTTTGTTTTGGACGACAAAACCATACTACGAGGAGTTAATTATGAAAGGGGAGGTTTTGAGTGATGAACGACCATGGGATTCCATTCGGGAGAAGATGACAAGTATCCATGAGAATCATGCTATGAGTAGAGCCATGATACTCATATTGAAGGGGAGTAGTCTATTTATAGCGGTGGAATTAGTGTGAAGATATGTCCCTTTTGAGGGAGTCATCCTTTGTTGGAAGTTTGACTCAAGCGAGTTGTATCCCTTTTTTTTTTTGGACGTTTAAGTCATGGAAAAGACTATAGAGGAAGGGTAGGCTTTTGTTTGGACGACAAAACCATAGTACACAGGAGTTAATTATGAAAGGGGTGGTTTTGAGTGATGAACGACCATGGGATTCCATCGGGAGAAGATGACAAGTATCCATGAGAATCATGCTATGAGTAGAGCCATGATACTCATATTGAAGACAAGGCTAAAATGGTGACGGGTAATCACATGATTCTTGTTTAGTCGTGGATCCTCAAAATGGGTAATATGGAAGGTGAAAAATGCTCAAGGGATGAGTGATCAACTGATAGAAAGTTATATAGGACTTGATATCAACAATAGAATGGTCAAAGATGCAAGACATTAAGGGGCTCAGATTCGGGTTTACCTTCGAGTGAAGACAAATGATAAGCACCTGATCCATAGGCATGGGTAATGATATAGGGTCCAAGCCAATTAGGAGGAGAAAATTTTCCTTGTTTACTTTTCTCCTCTTTAGTTACATGTTGATTCTCTTTCCAGATGAGGTCGCCTGACCTAGAAGGTTCACTCGTGAACGCATTTTTCATATGCATGTTTAATACATTTTTGGTAAATTTGGAGATGGTGAAAGCATTGAGATGGCATTCATCTAATAACTCAAGTTGCGCAAAACGATCTTGGAAAAATTCATCATCGTTGAGCATGTCTTATAGTGAGATGCAGAGAGATGGAATCTATAATTTGAGAGGTAAGATAGACTCGGTACCATAGACTAGAGAAAAGGGTGTGGCAACAAACGAAGTGTGAATACTAGTACGATAAGCCCACAAGGTGAAAGGAATGTGTGTATGCCAATCTTTCCCAGTATCATTGACTACCTTCATAAGGATTTTGTTCAAGGTTTTATTGGTTGATTCGGCTTGACCATTGGTTTGTGGGTAATAAGGTGATGAGAAACTGAGTTGGATGCTAAAAGAGTCACATAGTTTGCGAGGGTTTTATTTTTGAATTTTTTTTCATTATCAGTAATGAGGTGGTGAGGAACACCAAAGCGACAAATGATGTGATGGTTGATGAATTCACATATTTTCTCATCTTTTGTAGAAATGAGGGAATGGCCTCTACCCATTTAGTGTAATATTCAGTAGCAGTTATGATCCATTGGTGGAGTTGTGAATAATGGGGTTGATCTCACCGACAAGATCCAAACCCCATTGAGAGAAAGGCCAAAGGTCTCATGCAACCTATAAGGCATGACTAGGTGTGTAGTGGAGATTAGCATGTTCTGGCATTTCACGCAATGTTTGACATACTCACAACAGTCGTGTTTTAGGGTTGGCCAATAATAGCCTAGGTGAAGGATGCATTTTGCGATGGCTAAACCACTAAAGTGACCTCCACAAATTCCATCATGGACTTCCTTAATGGTGTAGGGAATTTCAAGAACTCGTAAGGCATCGTAAGATAATTCCATCAAAGCCACACTTGTAAAGAATACCACCCATGATGACATAACAGGAGACACTTTTAAGAAAGGCTTGTTTTCCATTATGAGTGAGATCAATGGGTAAAATGGAAAGGGAAAGATAGTCTACATATTGCTTATACCAAAGGTCATGGGTCAAGGGAAATGGCTCCGATAGAGTAGACCTCATGAGGTAAATAAGAGGGTGATTGTAGCCTTTTACTATGTGAAAAGATTTTAGAGTCAAGTGCGGCGAAGTAAGTATCCGAGAAGCCAAGCATGTCATGGTATCCACAAATTTATTGGTAGAACGTGGGGTGGTTTGAAGTGTATAATGGTCAAATGTGGTAAAAAAGTATGTCTATGTGATGCTTATATTGTTGAAGTATTTCATTACGACACCTGGTATATACCATTGACTTGGTTTATGACCAACTGAGAATCACCAAAGATATTGATTAACTTAACATCTAAGGCATAAGCATCCTGGAGACCTAATACAAGTGCTTCATATTCAGCAATATTATTTGTACAATCAAAATTGAGTTTGAAAGACAAAGGCATAGGTTCACCATCAAGAGGAATGAGGATAACACCAGCCCCACCCCCATGCTGACACTTGGAGCCATCGAATAAGAGTTTCATTTGGTAAGCGGGTTCATCCAGGAAAGGGTAGCTATAGACTTCATCTGGGAAGTCAAAGTTAGATGGTTGATCCCCAGAAATAGGTGCATCAGCCAGTTGGTTGGTGATAGCCTAGCCCTTAATGGACTTTTGATGAATGAATTTGAGGTCAAGGTCAGCAAGAAGCATAAGCCAACGTGTGGCACACACGTTGATGTTGATAGGGTTTGGCATACATATAGTGTAATGGGTCAATATTAGTGATGAAGGTTTTGTGATTGAGTAGGTAATGGCGGAGTTTGGTGGTGATAAAAACTAAGGCTAAGCAGAGTTTTTTGGCGTGGGTATATCTAGTTTCGTAGTCAAGAAGGGTATGGCTTATGTAATAAACCACTTGCTCTCTGTGTTGCTCATCACGATGAGTGAGCATGGCACCTAAAGAATGGTCAGTGGTGGAAATATATAGGTAAAAGGGTTGGTCATCCTTAGGAGGAATGAGCACTGGTGGTTGAAGGAGGTATTGTTTTAATGCCTCAAAGGCTTTATGGCATTCATCATCCCATTTGAATGAAACGTCTTTCTTGAGAAGATGATGAAATGGTTGACAATGGTCAAAAAGTTGTGAGATAAAATGATGAATAGATTGTAACTTTCCTTATAGGCTTTCAAAGTTGATGGAGATTAGTGGGTGGAGGCATTTCGAATAGCCTTGACTTTAGCAGATCGACTTCTATGCCACGCAAAGAAACGATGAAACCTAGGAGTTTTCTAGAAAGTACCACAAAGATGCACTTCTTTGGTTGAAGATGCACACAATACTTGATGAGATGGTCAAAGATGATTTTAAGGATGGAAAAGGTGTTTGGTTTAATGTTTAGATTTGGCTAGAAGATCATCTACGTAATCTTCCAGTATGCGATGCATGATGTCATGGAAGATGTAAGTCATGGCTCGTTGATATGTAGCACCATCATTTTTAGGCCAAAAGGCATGACTCGATAGCAAAAAGTTCCCCAAGGGGTGATGAAATCAGTCTTGTGTTGATCCTCTGGAGCTAGTAATATTTGATTGTAGCCAAGAAACCATCCATGAGTGATAACATTTCATGGCCAAGTGGTGAGATCAACTAGTTGGTCAATGCCTGGTAGGGGAAATCATCTTTGGGACAAGCGAGGTTGAGGTCATGGAAGTCCATGCAAATGTAGAGTCCCCCTATCACCTTTGTGACAAGAACAATGTTAGAAATCCATTGGGGATAGTCAATGGGTAGAATGAAGGAAACCAAGAGAAGGTGTGAAGCTCTTCTTTGACCTAGAAGAGCAATGCGAGGATGCATTTTCCGCAACTTTTGTTTGATGGGTTTGGCATCAGGGATGGTTATGATATTGTGGACCATGATTTTTGGGTCAATATTGGGCATATCGGCATAGGACCAAGAAAATGCATTGTTATGGTCCCGAAGGAAAGAGGTGAAGGCTTCCTGTTCAGTAGCATCTAAGGATTGGCCGATCTTTAGAATGTGTGGGTCATCCTGAGTGTTAATGTTGATTTCGATGGTCGATTCATTCAACATGGTTTGCATCTCAGAAGGTAACAACCGATGAATATAAGAATCTTCCGCACCAAGGTAAGTGAGGATGGATTCATCATCCTGACATTGAATGACATTAATAGAAGGTGTATCATCATCGATCATGTCAGGATACAAGAATGGGAGAGAAGAGGGAGCTTTGCCATCGCGTTGATAGGTCAGCGGTCCCAGGGAAATGGTGTTTATGAAAAAAAAAGTTAGGAGGAATAGATTTGGGATCTATGGACTCGTGGGTGAAGATGGTAATGTGGGTGAATGAGGTGGGGAAGATTTTCCATCCTGGATGAGGTCAACACGAACCTTCTTGGAAGGTGGAGCATCAAAACCAATGCCACTATGGTCATTGTGTTTATGAGAGGTATAAGAAATGACAGTATGGTGGCCCTGTTCATAAAATTCGAAGCCAAATCCTTTCCCATGCACCAGTGGAGGAAAGTGTGAGTGAAGTGGTAGTTAGTGAGGGAGTGTAGGTCGATGAAAATGGTTGGGTTTGGGATGGAGGTTTGGGTTTATAGGTGGCAATATATCAAGTCCCCCATATGTTAGATTAGTGCAAAAGGTGGGGAGGGCCATAAGGAAAAACTTCACCGATGTGGATGTCATAACTAGGGTGTTGGCGCAGGTTCCCATACTCTTGCGGGGTGAGGAAGGTGTCGATATTGTATAGAGGTATTCCCAGAGTGAGGCATTAAAAAACACCTTCTAAGGGATCAGTAGTTGGTATGTGGGTAGTGGGGATAGATGGCTCACTAGATGATGGGGAAATAGGTGCGTTAGTAGTAGAGGCTACAGCAGCAGTGGGGATAACAAGGTTAGATGCAAGAGAGAGGTAGTGGTAGTTTTGGTGGATTTCTTGTAGGTGAAGGTGAAGTAGGGATAGTATAAGATGCCTTGACTGGTACAAGCACATCATTGGGCCGATATAACATGTTACAGGTCTTGAAAGGTGATGGGTGGCAAGGATGGTGTAATTATGTCCCTCGTGTTCAAATTTGAGGCAAGCGGTGTAAAGTCGAAGGGACACAACCCATGGCATGGATCCAAGGTCAGCCGAGCAACAAGTTATACTGGAACTCCCTTCTAGGACATAGAAAAGTTCCGAGACAAGTGTGGGACCACATGGACATGGAGAACAATGGTACCTAGGGTAGAGGTCAAGTCATTAAAGGACCACAACATAACCAGGTTACCATGCATGTAATTGGAAGGTATTCACATTTGGTCATATGCATGGGAGGAGATGATGTTAATGCTAGCACCACCATCGATCATAATGCATGTCATATGCGTATATTATCGATAAATATAGAGATGAAAAGAGTGGGGTCGGGGTCGTTAGACTGGAAGGGAGTGATCTCTTCATCTGAAAAGATGAGGGTGGCCACTTGGTGAGTAGGTGGAGGTGTAGAGGAAGGTGATGACCTAGTGAGAGAGGCTACGTGGTGAGGGGTAATGATGGAGGCTATGGGTGTGGGGTCATTTGGTAAGACTTCAATAGATTGAAGGACCTCCATGAGGGCTTGACGATGTGACTCGAGGTTTGGATGAGGTCATATAAAGACATTTTGAGGGGGATTGGTGTAGTTGTTTTAAGCATTGTGTGATGTGTGACCCCATCAGAAATAGGATATGCAGGACCTCGAATGGTGACTTTGGGTATGGGTGTAGATGGTATGTTGGGTACATAGGGTTGGTTGATGGGCCAGTTGCTTTTCCTTGCCCTTGTCTTTTTGAGCATGGGTGGAAATGTTGATCATGTTAATTTGAGGGGAGGTGGATGAAGAGGGTGTGTCATGGAAGGTATAGTGGCATGAGGGACAAAACCCTAGTGGGGGATACGATCCTTGTGAAATGAGTAGGGCACATTGGCATTTGGGTGGTGGTTTGGCCAACTCTCTTATACGGACCATGTTAATCTTGAATCTCGGGGGTGGATCAAAGAGTTTGTAGGGGTGGAGATTTTGGTCACTGAGTAGGTAATGGAAGGCTCTGGGGAAATTGGTGAAGGTGAAATGGGGTCCTCATCAAGAAGATCATCATCATCAAAATTTTCTTTGGGAGGACACAATTAGACAAGAGTGGTTTTTAAAGCCTTAGTTCTCTACATCGTGTCCTAGCACACGATGGTAGGCACAAATTTTGGTTTTCATCAAACCCTTTTGGTTTGGGTTTGAGTGGGTCATAAGGTCTAAGAGGTGGTAATGTGATGACAAAGTTTTGAGGAGATTGGTTAAGATTTTGGCATAGGACCCTGCTAGTGGATCACAATGGGAGGTGAATGTGGGTTTGGGTATAGGTGTGGCTGATTGTGGAGGAAGAGGCTTTATAGAGGGGGAATGGTTTGGTTTACTAGTTTGGTGTGTGGAGTGGTCTTAGGTCTTGGTTGCATCTGCTTGGGTATGGGCATGGTAGAAGAGCTAGTGATGGAAGGTTTGGTTGGTTTAACTACCTTATTGGAGGGTAGTGGATTTTTAGCTTTAGGTTGCACATTTTTGGGCAAAAATGATGACATGGGTGTATGAGATGTGGAGGGAAAAGTAGATGGTGGAAGAGGATGGGTTACCCATGGGGGTAACCGAGGTGTTGTGGAGGTGGGTGGTGTAGGTTGGGTAGAAGGTGTGAGTGAAAGAGAAGAAAGTGTCATGGGTAGTGAAGAAGTTATGGATGGTAGTGGAGGTATGGGTGGTAAGAAGGTTACGGTGAGGGTGGAAGTTGTGTGGGTCACTTGGGTATATTAGAGGTCTATGATGAGGAAATGGGTTGTTGTGTTCTTGGTTTACCGGTGGATGGGGGTTTTTTGGCCAGGGTCGAGGGGTGAGGTCCTAGGATGGACGGAAGGGGTGAAGGTGATAATGGTGTGGTAGGTGAGGTTGGTGTATGAGGCCTAGGAGGTTGGATCTTCTTTTTAGGGGCCTGGGGTAAGTTTAGTGTTAGTTTTGGAAGATGTGGCTAAATCTAATTTGATGGGTGGGTGAGTAAGGCTAGTTTTTGGTATGACCCCTAAGGTAGTGATAGGTTTAGGTAAGGGAGATGATATAGGTGGGTAGGTGTTTGGGTGTAGATGTATGTTGGGTTATGGGTAGAGGTGTGAGTTGGGCCATGGGTGGTGACATGGAAGGTGTTGCAATAGTAGTCATGGTTGTGTTTGGTTTGGTCACTCGAAACACTTTTGGATAGATAGTGGAGGTGTCGGTGAGTGACAACTACATTTGTGTTGAAACAAGAAGTAGAAGGCATCCCCAAAGTAAGGCTCTATCAACATAGTCCAAGTGATCACCAAGCATGAAAATGGTATTGTTGTAAGTGGGGATGATGTGGATCGAGTAGCAATTCCCATAAAATGTGTTTGAGACACAGGAAATGGCTAGCCTCGAACTCTGTGGGTAAGAGAGCCGAAAGTAGATCAACAGGATCTTGAAGGTCCGATGGTGAATGGTCATCTAAAGATAATGGTATTTCTATAGGATCCTCCATGGGTAGAGGAGAGGATGGGCTAGATGAGGTGGACTCTCCTTGTGATGGTGTAGGTTGTGGACATGTATCTCCTATGAGTAGGAGAGGTGCCACACGATAATGGCTGGAAATTTGAGGGGTCAAAGGTGGTGTGCTAATTATAGGCTCTTCCATGGGTGAAGGAGAAAATGAAGGGGGTTCCTCTATGGGTGGAGGAGTAGATGAAATAGGTTCTTGTGTAGGTAGGGGAGCTGGGCTAAGATTTCATCTATGGAAGGAACATGAGGCAATTGGGAAGCAACTAGTATGTCATCAAAAATAGCATGGACCTCATGGACATTACTATCATTTTAAAGTCACCAACTTGGTTGGAAGATGGGGCATGATTAGGAAATGGCTTCTTGAAGATATGTAGGTTTTGGTTAGTGGGTGCATTTGGGCTATCCAAGACTAGATCTCCATTGTCTAACATTTCTTGGATGATATTCTTGAAGGTGATGTAGTTATTGTCGCTATGACCTTTGACACGATGATAGTTACAAAAGTCATGTTCCTTATACCACGCGGGCATGGGTGCTCAAGGTCAAAACCAAGTATGTGGTTTTATAGGTGGAAGGGTAATGACACCAACCTTAACAAGATTTTCCAAAATAGAAGAATAAGATTCTCCTATCGAAGTGTACTTTCATTGTTGTTCATCTGAACTGGAAAGCTTGGATGGGAGAGAGATTAGAAGGAGGTTTGGCTAGGTTTGATTGATGAGGGGGCCAGCCTTGAGAACTATGGCATTGGCAGATCCTTTGGGTTTTGAATAGTTGTTTTGGGGTTTCAAAGATGAAGAAGCATCATTTGATTTGAAACATGATGTTCTTGTTATGAAGTTGAATTTTCTTCTCTTCGATAGCACATGAATTTCCAATTTTTGTGCCATGGTGAATGCCTCATCAAAAGTGTGAAAGGTCTGCACCTGCAGGGTTGGTGAGATGTGTCTAGTGCAAGCTCGAGTAAACAACTCTATGAGTTTCAGTTTGAGGTAATTGAAATGTGAGTCTGGTTAATTAGGTTGCGCCAGTGAGTGAAAAGTCAGCGATAGACTCATCATCATACTGTCGTGTGGAATAAAGATCAGTCATGGTAACCTTCTTAACAATGTTGATGGAGAAGTGATCTAAGAAGGCTTGGGCTACTTGATTAAATGAGTAGATGGAGTGTCTTGGTAGCCCACTATACCAATCTAATGTAGGTCTGTCAGGGACATCGGGAAGGTTTCGTAGGAGTAAAGCGTCATCATGGGTGATCAAGTAACACCCATGTTTGAAAGACCACAAATGTTGTTGTGGGTCTTCTTTACTATTGAAACGGTTGAATTTTGGCATTTCCCAATGTATAGGTATGGGTGAATAGGGATGGATGGATGAATGGGCTCATTACAGATTTCATCATAGGTGAGAGAATTACGTGAGCCCGAAACCGATGCTTCTAGTGTCTGCATCCTTTCCATCATCAATTTGATGAGGTCATTGGTAGGTTGTGGTGGAAGGGTTCCTCCTGTGGCATAAGGGGGCTGGTATTGAACCTGTGATGTGGGTGGCATTCCATTGTATGGTGATGCCGAATAGGGAGGTTGAGAATAGGGGACCGACATAGAGGGTATGTATCCAGAATGGGTGACAGATGAGATAGGGGGTTGTTGATAGTATGTGTATGTAGGTGGGATGGTCGTAGTGACTCTAGTAGTGATTGGGGAAGTGTTTGTGGGATGGAGAGGACAAGATTCTAGAATGGAGTAGGGGTCACCGACACCATGGGTGGTTGTGTTGTAATGGGTATTTGTGAGACAATGGGTGGATGATGGGGTTATGGTCTGGGTGGTCGATGAGGGGACAACAGATACTACGGTGTGAGTGATACTACGTAGATGCAGTGGTCATATGGGTATGGGTCCTAGCTGTGAAACCACTGGGGTGAAAGTAGGTGAAGGTAATGCCACATTATTAGGGGCTGATGTAGAAGTGGGAATAAGGGTAGGAGAGATGGATATAGGCATGCCATATATCAACTGACTACGAGGAGTCCATGGGTGGAAGAGTGGGAAAGGTAGAACTATAAGGCCATGGGATTCTGATCAAGGAGTCATGCAAATTCTTCATCACCTACAGAAATGGTGGTAGGTAGGTTGGATCCATGGGTGACAGGATGAGGGTGGTGAAGGACTAGGTGGGAGTGGTTGATGACTTGCGTGAAATATAAGAGCGTTAGCTTGATTACGAGTCAACACCATGTGAATGAATGTATATCAAGGTGATGTTGTATCCTACAGATGACACAGGAGACAGTGAGAATGAAGAAAATAGGTGTCTATAGGTAGATTTGGGTAATATATCAGTTGATGTTCAATATAGGGTAACCGACGCCAGTTAAGGATGACCGATGTCGGTTAAGGGGTAACCGAGGTCGGTTACTGTGAGACAGGAACAATTTTATCAAATGAGGAAAAGACTGGTGATGGTTAGATGAACAAGTTGTATGATGATTGTTTATCAAATAGAGAGAGAGTACAAGAGACTCACAGGAACTCTAACAACAAAGAAAATGAAATAAGGGTTCTTTAGGTAATTTAACCCAAAAGAACAGAAAACCGATGCCGAGTTAAGAAAAATCGATGTCGGTCAGGGGTAACCGATGTCACCGATTACTGTGAAAATTGGAAAATGTAAAAATGGATTGTTGTGAATTTTAGTGAGATAAATAATCAACCCAGAGGTCTGGAGATGATGCAATGAAGTCCTGACACACTCAGAAGAAGTCAGAATACTCCAACTGTGATTGTGGAGTGTGTAAGGAAACATAATGAAAAAATGGAGAAGCGTATCCTCACACCTCAAAATGCACGTCAATCAAACACTAAAAACATGTACCTAACAAGTGATTTTTAATGTGTTGAGCTTATGCTATTTAGAAGACTGACTCATGAATTTAGAATAGAGTTTTTGGTGAGGAAGGCTTCCTACGAAGAAGGATATCTAAAAGGAGAGGTTTCAGGTATGTTATGGTGGGGGTGGGCCATCCTCTGAGATAATGACTTGATAGAGGTAATGAGATGGGGAGTACCTACCAATCTGATCATGTGATCATGATGGTGTTCCTAGGTAAGATGTTGTTTAAGAAAGATGTGTATATTTCAATTTTGTGTAGTTTGGTAAGACAGAGAGAGAGAGAGAGAGAGAGAGAGAATGTGCTTTCTATGATTCTTTGTGTCAACCATCAGCTGGGCATGACTTCCAACATATAGGTTGCCCTCATTTTAATGTGAGCTAAATGCAGCAAATCAAAATGTAATGCAACCAATTTTAAGCCCAAATCAAAAATATTACATTTGATGAAGCAAATGATGAATAGGAGAGGGTATGCTCTTTCACTAAATGCAGAAAGCAAGAAAGAAGAATGATTCCTTTTAAATGCACCAAGAGAAATGTTTCTTTTAGAGAAATTAGAAAGAAGAGAGGATTACTAGGGAAGAAAATTACTATGTAAGCCTTTTAAAGGGAAACAAACACACAAATTTTCCTAGAAATGAAGAAAATGCAATAGAACCCTGATGGGTCCCCACTGGTGCATGCCAAAATGTTTCACCATTTTCTTTACATTTTTGAATGATGAAACAGATAGGGTTATGGGCTAGGAGGAATACCTATTAAATGGGTTGGTTGGAGGTTGATGTGCACATGTTTCGACTTCTTGATCCAATGCTGATTGTGAGAGCTTCCTTTTGGCTAGGAGGAACTACCTGTAATAGAAAACAAGACCACAAAAGAGAAGTTAAATGATATATGATAGTGGACTACCTAGCATATGCTAGTTCCGGGAAGTGTGATACTTCCTAGATGGTTGTCAATCCATTGTTTAAAACAAATTAATGTGAGAAATAAGTAAATTCCTACTGTAGTTGATATGATTTAGGTATCTCATTCAAGTACAATAAGAAAATCCAATCACAACAAGCTAGGCTATAGTTGGATCTAAAGGATGAGGATTGTCAAGGTATTGGGACTAGTCAAGGTTTGATTCTAGGTTGTTTAGGTCAATTGGTAGGAGGTTGTTTGGCTCTGTTCTTGGGCAGGGTATAAAACATAGAGACCGATGTCAGTCTGGTATGACCGGTGATGGTTTATGAGAACCGACGATGGTTATGGGTAACCGGCATCGGTAAGGTCGGGGTGTATGAAACTCAAAGAGATCTGATTACAAGGTTTGATCTAGGATTTGATAGAGATGGTAGGGTGGATAAGGAGGTTTATAGAAGTCTCAGGTGTATTCAGGGATGAACAACGGGGAAAGGATGGGTGATTTGGTGGTGTGGGTAAGGAAATGGTTGGGTTATAGGTTGGTAAGGGATAGAAGAATGAGCATGCAAAGTGTAGATTAATAACATGAGTAACAAAAGCTACTAACTGAAATAACAATGTTGGTTAAGGATACACTTACTTATGATTGATTGGATGGCTGAATGGTAATAATGGTAGATGATCGATGAAGGATGGTATTTGGTACTAGTAGTGAATCTCGGAATGCTTCCGTGAGTGCAATGCTTCTAGATTTGTCCTGGTGTTGGTTGTGAATGTCTGGATGCGTGAAAAGATGTTGGTTCTACTTTGCATGCTCTGATCTCTCTCCTCTGGTCTAAAATGTGCCAACCTCTCAAACAAGGTTGCTAAGGTGAATAAATGGTAACCGATGATGGTTCATCTTGACCGACATCGGTTTAGGTCTGACCAGGCGTTGGTTAAGGGGATTCCCTAGGTTTACTAAAATGGGTAGATCTTTCTAATTTCTTGGGCCAAGTTGGTTTTTTGTCATGGATCAGAATGGAAGCTTCCCTTCTAATGAGTGGGAATGTGGTTAGAGAAATCTTAGGCATTGATTTTAGGGTTAGACCAAATCTTAGCTCATTAAGGCAAGTAAGACTTAGTTATTGTTAGTTATGGAAACATGCCAAGAATAGGTCTAGGGTGAGGTGGTTGGATGAGGTGTCTAGGTGAGGTGGAAATTAGGTCAATTAAGGTAATAAAATAATGGATATTGTGAGGATGGGTATTTAATTTAATTAAAATAATTAAATTAATTATTAATTTCGACTCAATCAAGAGTAGGATATTAAAGCAAAACTTCACCACGAGAAGACAGTGCCTAACTCTAACCATGTGACTTCTTGATGTATGTGGAGGACTCGAGTTACTACTAAGTCTGAAATAGTGGCATCATCATCAATGATTTTTGATCTTGTTTGTGCCACTTTCTTTGCATAGTTTCAGGACAATTACAGTCATGATGACTCGGAAGAAGAGTAGGATACTAAAGCCTATTTCACCATCGAGACAGAGTGTTGTAACTCCTAACCATGTGACTTGACACTTTATGTTCATTGATTATTTTCATCACCTTTGACAATATGTGGCACCGTTTGTACTTTTTGCATCTTGTTTACCTGTCACTTTCTTTGCAGTTTCAGGACAATTACACTTGAATGACTAGAAACCTAGAGGAGAGATGATTGTTACACTTAGGTTTTGAGATATTCCCTACTCATTTCAACTCAAAAATTTCAAGACTTATCCTACATACCAAGACCTACACATATTGAAGAGGTCACTTTTAGTGCACAACTTGATATCCAGTCTCTAGATTTCACTATCGATATTAAAAGACCCTTTACACATAGTTGCACTTCAGAAGGAGCTTATAAATTTTCATTTTTAACTTGACACAAGTTATTTTTCCTTCAAAATCAATAGAGTGAGATTATAATGTGCATAAGATCAAGTTTTTGTCTTTTCTAACAATGTGCACTAAGGTTTTAGTAAATCATACCCTAGGTTTTGAAAGAGCATTCATAGCACCATATACTCACTTCAATTATAGTAAGAGTGAGATTACCTCACTACAAGAAGACCTCTTCAACATTTCACATTCATTTTTAAGACTTCTAGTGTTGTGCTTAAACAATCCTTTTTCATGTTTTGATAGAGATGAGGGTTGAATAAGATTTTGAAGGCTTGTAATGCTTGATGGATTTCCCCAATCACCATAAAAACTACGTTTTTCAGTCCACAAACTTCACTTTTGATAGCATGATATTTTTTTCCAAACTTTAATGATTTGTAGATGAAACTAGTTCATTTTCATGAGATACGATTCTGAGAGACTTTCATGTAAATGGTGATATCAAAGACTAATAATCTAATGTAGAGATAAAAATACCAATTATTTGTGGTTCAGGCCTTTCTCTTGTCAAAACCCTAGACTTAGGGTTTCACAAGATTGTGCTCCACTAAGAGGCTCCAAGATACTTTTCAACTCAAAAATTGATGAAACTCTGGGATCTCAACTCTAAAAGGTGTTCCCAAGGATTTTTAGCTAATTAAGATCTCATTTTAACTTCAAATGGTCACATAAAGCTTGTCCATTAACTCGAGTTGATCGTGTGCAAAGACAAAATTCACATTGTGCATTATTTCTCATGAAAGAAAAGTATTTTGGTTTTTTTCAAACAATCCAAAAACACGTGAAGGAACCTATAGAAAAAAAAATTTGTGTAAATTTGCATTGTATGAGAAACATTTTCAACTCGAGAGGGCTTTGTTTAAGCTGTCACAATTGATTGACAAGGGCAGCCATTCATTTTAAATCCAAGAACTAATTTTCACATGTAAATTCAAGACAATTGACTATTCCAATACCATGTGAGCCTTTTAAACATCATAAATGAACTACTAAAGGTGGTGAAAATACTCATTTAATGATTTTGTGTATAATCAACAAATTTTGCATCTATCGATTCTAGCATTTGCTTGTAAACCAAAAAAGATATGCTTAGAAAAATGGTGAGAACTTCTTAATTACAACTCCTTTTGACAAAATATTTTTTGAACATAAATTATATCCAAATTTACTACGAAAAATTCTCTTATGAATTATCTGAGCACTTCTTTTATATTTTTTGACACCTAAGAAGTCTAGGTGGTCTGAATGAGTCTTTCACAAAACTCGGTCTTGCCAAATTTTGAATATCTTTCTCAAATGAACTTTTTGGGTCCTGAAACTTTACATGGAGCTCAAGGAAAATTTATTCCATAATTTCCCATGGTTGTTTTTCCAAAATTATGCCCTAAAGTTTTCTATACCATTCCATTTTTCTACAAGTGCGGTTTGATTTCTTGAGGGCAGTTTTTTAGGTAGAAGTAGCATTTTTCTTCTAAAGCATACTTCTTGACCTTATAAACCTTGAAATGAGTTTATCCACCTGAAATACACATTTTCCAAAAGTTTTGTTTCATTGTATCTTGTTCACTACTTCCCTTTTCTTATACCCCTAAGGAGTTGGCTTGTGCAATGAAGTCAACTTTGCTTGTTTTCTTGCTTGATCAATTTGGTGACTTGAGTTACTTGGATAGAGCCTTCTTCCATCTTTTGATACTCCCTGTGACCAAGTAAGATGACAATTTCCTTCTATTTTTCTTTAGAAAGGTTGTGTGCATTTAATCCTTGAAGATATGGCGTGATATACTACAAACATATAATGCTCTAGACTTGATTATATGCCTACAAGACCCCCGAGAAGAATTTGACAGACAAGAGAGCATATAAAGAATGACAAAAATACCTAATATATTCCACAAGGATGATGCAAGCCACAAATATCTAGCCTTGATGATGATGCATGACTCACATGACTCATATACACTTTGAGAGAAACATCAATTTGACTTAACCTAGAATGAGCACCTGTGAATCTATGAACACATAAATTCCATGACAAATATGACCCAAGGACATTAATGAAAACATGACACAAGGTGGGAAACAAACTCCCCCTTTTTGTTGATGTCAACACTCACACATACCAAGGCAAATTGATGACAAAGTGATAGTTCTCATGATTAACCAATAATACATTCTCCTAGTGCTCATATTCTCCCCCTTTGACATTTATGACATATATGAAATCTATATAACATCTATGACAAGGAATTGAAAAGAAACAACATGAGAAAGTACATACCCTTTGGATTGTTCCCCTAGGATTTTGGCATACTTGAGACCATAGAACCAACATTCATGACTCATGACCATTTTGCAATAGACTAATTTGAAACCATACCTAAACTAACCATGGACTCACATGAAACAAAATTGTGTGGAAGAATATCATGAATAGAACCATGAGCTATTATACTAGCTCCCCTTCACTTGAAGATCTTTTTGGCACATTACAGGAGCTGATTTTGCAAGACAAATACTCCCTTGATTTGTCCAAGTCCTCTTAACTACTTGTGGGATCAGGAATGACACCCAATTCATCTCTGAGATGCTCAAACATTGCCTTTGGAAATGGTTTTGTCATGATATCTACAATTTCTTTTTTGTGCTCACATATATAAGATTGATCTTTTTATCATTTACTTGTTCCCTCAAGAAGTGAAATATGATTGGAATGTGTTTATTCTTTGAGTGGAACATTGGATTTTTGGAGACACTAATGGAACTAGTGTTATCACAAAGCAAAGGATTTGGGTCATCAAACCTTACCTTGTAGTCCTCCAACATTTTCCTCATCCAAAGAACCTGAGTGCAACACATGGAAGCTATTATGTACTCAACTTCATAGGTTGATAATGCCACTGAAGATTGCTTCTTGCTCAACCATGATACTAGACATTTTCCAAAAAAGAAGGCACCACCACTTGTACTCTTCATGTCATCAATGTTTCCAGCCCAATCAGCATCAATGTATGCTCTTATGTTGAATTCCTTTCTTACAGGATACCAAAGACCATATTCTAATGTTCCCATGAGATATCTTAGTATTATTTTGACTACCTTGAGATGTGTTTCTCTTGGATTTTCTTGAAATATTTCTACTAGAACCATAACTTGCATAATGTCAGGTCTTGATGCAGTGGAGTAGAGAAGGCTTCCTATCATAGACCTATATAGTGTTTTGTCCACTTTTGGTGAGTTGTCTTTTTGCTAAACTTGCATCCCACCTCCATTGGTGTGCCTATAGGTCTACACTCTTCCATTTTGAATATTTTTAGCATTTCCTTGATGTATTTAGCTTGAGATATGAATATTCCTTGATCTAATTGGCTTATTTGAAGGCCTAGAAAGAATGAGAGATCACCAAGCATAGAAATTTCAAACTCTTTACTCATAACATCAAAAATTCATGAGTCATCCTTTCATGATCCCCTCCAAATATGATGTCATCCACATAAACTATGACAATTAGCATCTTGTCTTCTTCTTCTTTGATGTAGAGATTGTTATCAACCACTCCCTTTCTGAAACCTTGCTCAATGAGATAAGCATCCAGACATGCTATACCAAGCTCTAGGATCTTGTTTGAGTCCATACAAAGCCTTTTTCAATTTGCATACATAGTCCTTGTCTCCAGTTAAAGAGAATCCTTCATGTTGCTCAATATACACCTCCTCATTCAAGTTGTCATTTAGAAAATCAAATTTAACATCCATTTGAAAAAAATTGATTTTCTTGTGAGTAGCATATGCCAAGAACAATCTGATTGCTTCCATCCTTGCCACTTGTGCAAATGTTTCATCAAAATCAATTCCTTTCATTTTTTCATAGCCCTTACATATAATTCTTGCTTTGTTTCTTGTCACTTCACCTTTTCATTCATTTTATTTCTAAACACCCATTTTTTCTTATATCATTCTTGTCTTTTGACCTAGGTACAATTGTTTGGGTGATAATGTCAAGTGGGATCTACCACTACAATACACCCCAATATTATTAAAGTTTGTCTAATAAAACTATATTGTGAAGGTCTTTCACATTTAAGAGTGAAATGACCTGACCAATTCACCCACCCACATTGATTTGGGTGATCCCTCTTGGGATTGGCTATCAACAATGTTTACATTTGTACAATCCAATATTAAAGATTGAGATCAAAATGTAAGACACATTAGATGTTCATTGTATAAACTAATCAAGAGAAAGAGCTCTACATACATTTTAAAAGACCAAGGAGTGAAGTGGAAGTGTTGGGTTAAACTTGTGTAAATTCTTAATACATACAATGTTTTACCAATGGAGTTTTTTCCTTTGGGTTTCTCCACTTAAATTTGGTGGTATTTGTCTCTTATTCTTGGTTTTATTTGCTTTCATCTCTTGCTCATTAAGTTTTGTTATTCACTATCTATTTTAAGATATTTTTGTGTCTAATCGATTGCATATCATAATCTATAGTCTTTAACATTTTAATGGTGGATCTGTAATCTGTTGATTATATTTCCCTACTAAATCTAACATGGTATCAGAGCATGGTGATTATGCATGTGTAGGGTCGATCTGGAGATTTTAATTTGCTAGAGTAAAGAAGCTTGAAGTTTATTTACGGATCTGTAAAACCCTAAAAGTTCTGTAGTCATCTTCAAGCAAATCAGTTTAAACTTCAGTTCCCACCTAAATACTATTTGAAATATTGGTTAAATATGGGCTAAATGGTTGTTTAGATCGTGTTTGAGATTTTTTATGCTTAGATATTTGCTTCTGCATCTTGTTTCATTCGTTTATGGTTTAAATTCGTTGTCTGTGAGATTATTTTAAGTTTTCACATCGTTTATAGCCGTTGGTTCATTTTTTGACTTTGGATCCGAAAGATTTATTTAGATCCAATTTTTTTGGAGCTTCTAAGTTCATTCTAGTAGTAAAATCTTTTTTCACTAGTTTTGTCTTTGTGAAGCTTGGGCCAATCATTTTGTGCCATCGACTTTTATTTTTTTCTTTCTTTAGATCGTATCTATTTTACGAAGCTTGGACCAATAAAATTGATCCAAATAGCTTCGATGTCCTTTTTCACATTTGTAAAGCCATATCCACTCTTAGAGTGCCAAGTGGCTTCAATATGACACTTTCTATCTTTACAAAGCACGATCCAATCTTCTAGTGCCATCTGGATTCACTTTGTTAGTTTTTTTTTTTACTTTTTCGTTTCTACGAAGTTCTTTTGACTGCGAAGCTTGAGCCAATCATTTTTCTCCAACTAGCTTTGCATTGTCATTCTTCTAAATAGACATTTATGTCTTTGTGAAGCCCGAGCCAATCAGAAGGCTCCATCTTGCTTTGTGGTGTCATTTTTATTGTTTATCTAGTTTTTAGTCACGAAACATGAGCCAATAAGGGATTTACACGTGTTTTCATGTTTTCAGACTTGGATTAGTTTTCTTCTATCATCTGCAAAATTTGAGCCAATAGGATTGCTCCAAGTAGCTTCGTATTTCATATTGTCAGTATTATTTTAACTTGCTTCTGAAATATTCAAAGGAAAACCCAATAAAATTTCTCCAAGTATATTTTATTTTTCACTTGTCAGATTTGTGAAATCCGATCCAATAGAATTGCTCCACATTTCGCATTTTCAGTCTTTCATGTGTGGCAGTTGTTATCAATTAAAATTTTCCACCTTTTCACATTTGTCAGTCTTGTGAAAAGTGATCCATTAAAAGGCTCCACGTGTCTTCATTTTTATTTAGCCATTTTGGTTGCAATGCGAAGTGCAAACCAATAACATTTAGACACATACATCTCTTTTTCACACATCTTTTTCATACTTGCGAAGTGTGAGCCATTTAAAAGGATCCACATATCTTCCTTTTTTGGCTTAGTCTTTGATAGATTTGTGAAGCACAAACCAATTGTTTTTGTAAGTGTCAGGGTGTCACTCTTTGCTTTGGCTTAGCCACTTAAATTGTGACACATGTCTTATACCTTTTTCAGACCGAACCTTTTTAATTTTGGTTTATTTCGGGATTTTAAGCTGCTCAAAGTTTTCTATTTAAGTTTGGTGGAAATCCGCCAAGTGTTAATTGTTTAGCCATTAATTTTTAACAAGTGGCTATATTTTATCAAGACTTTGTTCACTTTGTGTCGAATGTGAAATAGCGAACCAATTAATTTAAGACACATGTATACGATTCTATTTTAATTAATTGTCTTGACTTATTAGTTGCATTGTGAAATGTGAGCTAATTGAAAAGTGACACGTATTTATTTTTTTGTCGGTCTTGTCATAGTTTTTTGATGTGTGTTTATTTTGTTACATCGTAGTAGACCCGAAAAATGCATTGAATTTAATTTTAAAGATCTCACATCCACCCATGGATCTATTTTAAATCGACACATGCATCTCTTGGTATTGTTGATATATGCCACGTGTCGCCCCCTACCTTGGTTGTTTTTAACTTGTTTTTATTTGTTAAGTAGCTCGTTTTGAGCTCGTATAGCTCATTTTTGAGCTTACCCTTTGAGTTGCTAAATAACTCATCGAGCTACTCTAACCCGACTCGCCTCTCGGTTAGCTTGCTTGTAAACACAATCCCAACTAAGCTCTATCAAATTGATCTTAAATTCGACCAAATCAAGCTAATTTTTTATTAATTTAGAGTTGTTTGCATTCATATAGCAAATTAAAATATATGTAGCTAGTTTTTGTCTCTTTTTACTTCCTTGATTTGTTTTTTAGTTGTATTTGTCTCCATTACTATCTAAGAATTAAAATGGCTAGTTCTGCTAATTTTGCTTTAGATAAGTCTCAACTCTTAAATGGAACAAATTATAGCATATGGAGAGTTCGATTAAAATCTTGTTTTATGGCTAGAAATATCTGGGATCTTGTGACTGGTATAGAAAAATGTCCCACATGGAGAAAAGCTACCCCAAGAAATCATGAACCATTTCTAACCATGAATAAAAATAAAGAATTGTCACAGAAGCATAATAGAAGTTGATATCCTATTCTTGAGAAACATTTTTGTAAATCTTCCTCTCTGCCCTCTTCTGAGTATCCTAAAATTGAAAAATGGTTTACGCAAGTTTTTTTATTTGCCTTTTGATATAATGGATGTAGAAATTGAGGGGGAGATATTTCAATCATTGACTCTGACTAGGATTCTTGTGTCGGGTGCTTTCATGAGCATGGTTTCTCTTACTATTTTTTGTTGATAATGATTATTTTGTCAAATTAATGTTTTTGACTGTTAAAATCATGTTTCTTGGCATAAAAATATAATCATGTATGACATGTCTAGGTTTAAATTTTTCTTACATGGTTGTTTTCTTCTATGAATACTAATTGCATCTATTAAATATTTTAGTAGTATAATATGTTGAAATTTTTCATCATATTTGTAATGTAACATGGTTAGTTGTTAAGCATATTATTATGATATTTTTATGCTTATTATGTTTTCCATCATGACACTAACCATGTTGATGTTGTGTTGGATATATAGTTGGATTTACGTTCAAGTCTTGATGTAGGTGCCATCACTTGGAGCAATAAAAGAGCCATGTGGCTAAAGAGGTTGTTGGTAATGATACACATAGGAGCTAAAGGAAGTATTCCTCCTCTCGTGTGAATCTCAAATTCTCTTTATAAAGAATTCAGTTCAACATCAGAGATTATGTTGCAGATACCTTTCCCAATCCATTGTGTGTTGGTAACTACTGCAAGTTTTGTGCCTTGTTGTGCCTATCATAGTTTTCGTTAAGGGGGAGTGTGTATGACAATGTCACCTCTTGATGGCTTATTATAAAAGATTTGGGTCAGCTTTTAAGAGTGGATCATGACCATCTGATTTGTATTTAACAAAGTGGTCCTTTAGGGACTGGTCACACATGGTTGTAACATTGTATGTAAACTTCCAATACTTCCTCCAATTTGTAATAAGTAAATGCGTCACATTATGTGAAGTTACTTGTAAATCCCAACAAAGCTTTCGTTATGGGTATACCTTATTTTATAAAAGGATCCATAATTTGATGTAAGTCTTCATATGTAAAGCATTGATCTTAAGAATTTATGTATGGGAAGATCTGTGGATTTCCCTTGTTTGCATGTTATAGCTGAATCACTATTGTTGATTCAAGGAATTTGGCATGTCTGATTTTTCTTCCCACTTAACATTAAGGGGGTGTTGGGGTGATAATGTCAAGTGGGATCTACCACTGTAGTACACCCCAATATTATTAAAGTTTGTCTAATCAAATTGTATTATGAAGGTCTTTCACATTTAAGAGTGAAGTGGCTTGATCGATTCACCCACCCACATTGATTTGGGTGATCCCTCTCGGGATTGGAGCCATCAACGTTTACATTTGTACATTTAGTATTAAATATTGATATCAGAATGTAAGACACACTAGATGATCATTGTATAAACTGATCAAGAGAAAGAGCTCTGCAGACATTGTAAAAGACCAAGGAGTGAAGTGGAAGTGCTGGGTTAAACTTGTGTAAATTCTTAATACATACAATGTTTTGTCAATGTTTTTTCCTTTAGGTTTCTCCACTTAAATCTAGTGTTATATGTCTCTTGTTCTTGCTTTTATTTACTTTCATCTCTTTCTCATTAAGCTCTATTATTTTCTATCTATTTTAAGATATTTTTGTGTCTAATCGATTACATATCATAATCTATAGTCTTCGGTGTTTTAATGGTGGATCTGTAATCTATTGATTATATTTCCCCTACTAAATCTAACAAAAAGCTCCCATGTTTCATTCTTCTCAATTTGGTCAAGCTCTTCATTCATGGCATCTACCCAATGTTTTTCATTGTTATCTTCTCTCACATCCTTGGGTTCTATCATGGATAAGAGGGTTGTGTCTTCATTATTTTGTTGAATTCTTAGATTTCTTCTTATAAGCACACCACCTTCTTTACTTCCTATGATCTGATCTGCTATATGATCTCTTCTAACTTGTCTTGAAGGTGTCTTGGTGTCATGCCTTTCTTCTACTTCTTCTACTTCTTCATGTGTGCTTTCTATTTCATCATCATCATCTTGATTATCAATGTAAGGTGCATCATCTTCATGGCTATCCTTAGGCTGATTTCTAATTTTTGAAGGATGAGATTCATCTATATTCACATTGATACTTTCAACCACCTTTTGAAGCCTCTTTTTGTAGCATCTATAAGCAGCACTAATTGATGAATACCCAAGAAATATTCCCTCATCACACCTAGAATCAAATTTTCCCAAATTGTCTTCATCTCTCTTAATATAACACTTGCTTCCAAAGACTCTTATGTGCTTCACATTGGTTGGCCTCCTTTCCAGAGTTCATAAGGTGTTTTTCTACTATTCACTCTTAATTGAGCTCTATTTATAATATAGACAAATGTACAAACTTCCTCATTCCAACAACTATTAGGAAGTCTTGATTCATTCAACATAGTCCTACTCATTTCTTGCTTTCAACCACCCCATTTTGTTGAGGTGTCCTAGCAGATGAGAATTATCTTTGTATTCCATGTTCTTTGCAATAATCATCAAATTCATTAGACAAAATTCTCCACCCTTTTCTGATCTTAAGCATTTGATTTTGGTGTTCTTCTCATTCTCCACAAGTGCTTTGAAGGCTTTGAACCTGTCCAAGGCTTCTAATTTGTGTCTTAAGAAAGCTACCCATGTCATCCTAGTAAAATCATCTATTAGAGCATGAAATACTCATCTCCTTGCATACTTGTAGTCCTTGTAGGCCCACACAAATATGTATGAATCAGCTCCAAAGGTTGAGTAGTGGAATACTCTTTTGACTTGAAAGACCTTCTTGTTTGTTTTCCATGTAGACAAGCATTGCACATAGAATCTGTTGGTTTTAAAATCTTTGGCATGTTTCTAACTCCATATTTAGCACTCAATTTCACAAGATTTTCAAAGCTAATATGTCCTAATCTCCTGTGCCATAACTAGTTGTCATCAAGTTTGCTTGCAAAATATTTTTTACCTCTTTGAGCACATACATATTGTTTTTTGTCCTTTTTGATTTTCCAACTCTCTTTCCTAATTTTCCATCAATAATTTTACACCCTTTATCATTGAAAATCATATTGTAGCCTTGTTTACACATTTTACTAACACTCAGGAGATTGTGTTTGAGCCCTTCAACATATAGAACATTTTTTGTGATTGTTTTTCCATTGTCAAGACTAAGAGTTCCCTTTCCCACAATATTTGTTGAATTATTATCACCAAATCTAACAACACCTGATGCATTATTTGAAAAATAAATAAATTTTCTTTTGTCACATGTCATATGACTGGAGCAGCCACTATCCAAGTACCAAATCATTCCCTCATCTTGCACATGGAAGGTAGTTTGAGCTATCATACCAAGCTCTTCTTTCTTGTTTGATCTATCTTTCACAACATATATCCACTTGCTTTGTTTGGGTGTTTTTGAGTTGCACATGCTAGCTATGTGACCCTCCTTTTGGAATTTGTAGCACACAGGGTTATGACTCATTCTTGTATGTTACAAGTTGTAATTTCTCCTATTTCCTCTAGCATTTCTTCTACATTTTGTAGCTTTGTGACCAAACATGTTACATGAAAATAAATAACCATAGAAGGAATGAGAGTACCTCATAGCATAGGTGATTCTAGGAGATTTTGTCCTTATTTTTGCAGATTTGGTGGCCTTCTTGTTCATGGTGTTATGGATGTTTGGTGTAGACTTATTCTCTTTCTTCTTTGATGGTTCATCTTTCTTATTTTCTTCCTTAAAACCAATTCCTGATTTATCATTTACATCCCTTTGAGTTCTTAGAATTTTGGCTAGGACATTTGAGCTCTTTTCTATCTTTTCATACATCTTGAGTTTTTAGTCACTTGTTCCAATTCAGCCTTGGAGTTCTAAATCAGATTTCAAGATTAGACATTATTCTTCCTTTGCCTTGTAGGATTGAGAGATATTTTCAAGCTGAGATTCAAGCTCCTTGAGTTCATTTATTTCCTCTTCTTCCTTTTGACTTTTCCTCTTTTCAAATATGTGAATTTGTTCTTCATAATCCTTTAAGGTGCATCTTAGCTTTTGGTTCCTTCTACATATTTGGAGTTCTTCAAGAGCACTTACAAGTTCAGCCTCTAGATTTACTCTTGCCTCTTCTTCATCAGAATATTCATAGTTGATCATGTTATTTCCTTTGCACTGCATTCATTTGAAATTTCTAGGGCCATGAACAAGGTTTCACACTGAGCTCCATCATTCTCACTTCCGAGTTGTTTGATTCACTTGACTTAGAGTCACTTGACTTATTTTTAGAATAACTTTCTCTTGTTTTTGAAAAAAATCTTCTTGATGTCCTTCTTCTTATAATTTATATTTTTCTTTCCATGTTTATTACCTTCTTCACCATATTAAAATTTAACTTCCTTGTTTTTGTTTGGGAATTTAACAAAGAAAGTGTCCTACTTGTCCACAATTGAAGCACTTGAAAGGGAGTTTACCTTTATACTTTCCTGAGCCTCTTCCTAGTCTTTTTACAAACATTGCTTCAATCTTCTCATCATCTTCTTCATTCTCCAAATATGATTCCTCTTTTTCTTGTTTGGATTGAGTCTCTTTCTTGGATTTGAATGAAACTTCCTTCTTGGTAGATTTAGCTCCAATTGTCCTCATTTCATATGTTGATAAGATGCTTTGTAGCTCATCCAGTGTCAAGGTTTTCATGTCTTTTGCTTCCTCAATAGTTGAAACCTTTGCATCATATTTAGAGGTCAAAGATCTTAGGACTTTTTGAACTATGATGGTCTCTTCTTGCTTCTCACCTAGGCCTCTGATCATATTGATTACTTCATCAACTCTCTGCATGTATGCTACAATGCTCTCATCCTCTTTCATCTTCAAACTCTCAAATTGAGCTTTGTATGTCTATAATTTAGCTAGCTTGACTTTTTCATCACCCTCATAGATAATTTGAAGTTTTGTCCAAATATCCTTAGTTGTAGTATAGTGCATTACCTTCACAAATTCAGTTTCATTCAGCCCACATAGAATTGCATTCATGGCTTTTGAATTGTTTTCATATTCAGTCTAATATGATGCAAAGGTAATTAGAGTGATTGGAGGATTGTAGCCATTTTTCACACTTTCCCATATGTCAAAACCAAGGGACATGAGATAAGTTTTCATCCTTATCCTCCAAAGTGCATAATTTGTTCTTGTGAAGAGAGGTGACCTTGACATTGATAATTCACCTTATGCCTAATTGTTTTCCATGCTTGTGAAGAGAGGATCACCTTAAAGATGTTAATCTTCCACCTAAAGGCCTTACTATGATACCAATTTTTTAGTATCAAAAGCATTGACATGGGGGTGAATCAGTTTTAGCACAATTATGATAATTTCTAAAATTCAAAGTTACTTAACTTGGTTCAACAATTAGATCATGAGCACAAAATGAACTTCAAGTAAAAACACAAATGAACATGACACAATGTTTATAGTGGGAAACCCAAGAAGGGAGAAAACCCACTTGAAACTAGACCTTTTATTAAGAACACCAATTCCAATGCACTAATTTACAATTGATTAAGAACCCACTTAATCTATGAAGAACCTACTTCATTCAAACAATCAAGCACCTATTTATTATTGGCCAAGCACCTACTTAGCCAATATTGAAAGTTACAATCTTGGAAAGAGCACCAACTCTTCTTATCTAAGCACCTACTTAGTGATATTCTAAATGATTTGATCATATAGAATCTATTGCACAATCAACTTATCATGATCACCTTTCTTAATCAAAGTTCATGTATAACTTCATATGTATAAAATTCATCTCTAATCTAGCACTTTTTCTACTATTAATCGCTACACCTATGCTACTAAGTTTGTCTCATGCGTCAACTTGGTCATGGTCATGCCCTCTTCATGTCACACTCTTTTTGCACCTTCTATTCAATTCATTTCACATACACTTGCTCCTAATACGGTCATCCAACCTTAGCAGCAACAACAACATCAAACTTGTTCAATATCTCAATTTTACATCACTCACATTTATACTTTTTCATCACTATCATGCACTCGACTCAATCAAAACAAAAACTTCCCACATCAAGACACACCTAAGTATCATCAAATGGTTCTTAATGTTACAGAGGAGAGTTATACAAACTGTTAAGTCTGAAATAGTTACATCATCACTAATTTTTGCCAAGTTATTGGCTTATGTGTTAGTAAATTTGAGTCATGATATCATAAGAGTGGCATTCTAACTTCTATTTCACCATAAAATATAGAGTATCAGAACTCCTAACCTTGTGAATTGACACTTTTATGTGCACCGATTATTTTCATCACCTTTAACAATATGTGGCACCATTTGTACTTCTTACATCTTACTTACATGTCAGGTTTCTTTTTAGGTTCAGGGCAGTTACACTTAGATGACTAGCAACTAGAGGAGAGATTATTGTTACACTTACGTTTTGAGAGATTCCCTACTCATTTCAACTCAAACATTTCAAGACTTATTCTCGCATACCAAGACCTACACATATTGAAGATGACATTTTTAGTACATAAATTGATATCCTAGTCTCTAGAATTCACTATCGAGACCTTACAAGACCCTTTACAGCTTACACTTCGAAGGAGCTTACAAATTTTCATTTTTAAACTTGACACAAGTTATTGTTCCTTCAACATCAATAGAGGGATATCAAGTGTCCATAAGATCAATTTTTTTCTTTGCTAATAATTTCACTAGGGTTTTAGCGAATCGACCCTAGGTTTTGAAAGATCACTCATAAGCACCATACACTCACTTCAACTATAGTAAGAGTGAGATTACCTCACTACTAGACTTCTTCAATAGTTCGAGTTTATTTGCAAGACTTCTAAGATTGAGCTTAAACAATCATTTTCATGTTTTGACAAAGATGAGGGTTGACTAAGATTTTGAAGGCTTGTAATTCTTGATGGATTTCCTCAATCACCATAGAAACTACATTTTTCCAGTCCACAAACTTCACTTTTGACAACATGATAATCTTTTCCAAAATTTAATGACTTGTAGATGAAACTAGTTCATCGTCACGAGATAGCATTTGCAAACTAATTTCATGTAAATGGTGATATCAAAGACTGAGACTCTAATGTAGAGAAAAAACCAATTGGGAGATGAGTAGTGTTTTTCAAAAGTCTATGTTTCATAAACTTTATGGTTCGGGCCTTTCTCTTGTCAAAACCCTAAACCTAGGGTTTCACAGACTATGCTCCACCGAGAATCTCCAAGACAACGTTTTCAACTCAAAATCAATGAAACTCTAGGATATAAACTCTCAAATGTGTGTCCAAGGATTATTTATTTAATTAAGACCTCATTTAAACTTAAAATGGTCACAAACAGTCCTAACAACTCGAGTTGATCATGTGCAAAGAAAACATTCACATTGTGCATTATTTCTAGGAAAGAAAAGTATTTTAGCCTTTATCAAACCATGAAAAAACACATGAAGGAACCTATAGAAAAAAATTTGTGTCAATTTTCATTGTATGAGAAACATTTTCAACTAGGGATTTTTTTGACTCTCATAGTTGATTATATAGGGGCAGTAATTCATTTTAATTCCAAGAACTTGTTTTTACATGCAACTTCAAGTCATTTGACCTGTTCCAATACCATGTGAGCATTTTAAACATCATAAATGCACTAATAAAAGCTTTTAGAATTCTCATTTAATGATTTTGATTATAATTAACAACTTTTGCTTCTATCGATTCTAGCATTTGCTTGAAAATCAGAAAATACATGCTTAGAAACATGGTGAGAACTTCTTAATTACAACTCCTTTTGACAAAATATTTTTTACACATGAGTTATATCCTAGGATACTAAAAAAATTATCTTATGACTTATCTAAGCACTATTTATATTTTATTTTGACACCTAAGAATTCCAGGTGGTCTAAATGAGTCTTTCACAAAACCTGGTCTTGCAAACACTTGAATATCTTGCTCAAATGAACATTTTGGGTCCTAAAATTTTACATGGAGCTCAAAGAAACTTTCCTCCACGATATCCCATGATTTTTTTCAAAACTAGCCCTGAATTTTTCAAGCCCATCCCATTTTCCTGCAAGTACAGTTTGAGTTCTTGAGGGTAGTTTTAGGTAGAAGTGGCATTTTGCTTCTAAAGCATATTTATTGACCTTCTAAGCCCTAAAATGAGTTTATCCACCTAAAATAAACATATTCCAATATTTTGGTCTCATTTTAGCTCCTTAATTACTTCCCTTTGCTTATACCCCGAGGATTAAACTTGCGCAATGAAGTCAACTTTGTTTATTTCCTTGTTTGATCAATTTGGTGACCTAAGTTTCTTGGATATAGCCTTCTTCCACCTCCCGAGACTCCTTGTGACCAATTAATATGACATTTCCTTTAATTTTTTCTTTAGAAAGATTATGTGCATTAAATCCTTAAAGATATGGAGTGTTGGACTACAAACATACAATGCTCTAGACTTGATTATAGGCCTACAAGACCCTTAGAAGCATTTGAAAAACATGAGAGTGTATAAAGCATGACAACAAGACTTGAGCATACCCACAAGGATGATGTAATCCATAAATAACCAACCTTGATGATGATGCATGACTCACATGACTCATATACACCTTAAGAGCAACAACAATTTGAATTGACCTAGAATGAGCACCTTGTGACTTTATGAACACACAAATTCCATGAAAAATATGACCCAAGGACATCATTGACAACATTACACAAGGTGAGCAACATCAAAGTTGAGATGGTATATTGAGCTTGTTTGGTTATTATTCTGCAAGTTCATTTTCATTGGAGGTCATTATTTGGGTGGTTTTGGTGCTGGCTTTTCTAGATTTATGGGTATATAGCCTATTTTCAGGCTTCTAAGGTTTACATGCCCACATAGTGTATATACAGTAGTTAGATATTTCTTTTTTGTAGTCCCTAAATCATTGTTATAGGCTCCCTGAAAGGTTTATCCATATTTAGAGGTTGATTTGTAGACATGTGAAGGTTGTTTTCACCTGTGGTAGTGCTTTGCATGCATTTCGGACTTACAAAGGGTGTTTTTCTTATCAATATTCATTTTTAAACATGCAAAAAGTTTTGAACAGCCCATACATGTATTGAAGATCCAGCTTGATTTACTATTTTAAATCCCATTTTAGAGATGTTTGTTACATGCAGATCTATGGAAAGTTCAGAGACATGGTGAAGATCTTCTTGATCCAACATTGTCGCAGCCTGTGTATGGATTAAAAATTCCGTCTCTACCTAATGGCCTCACTAGAATAGCCTTCGATTGTGTAGGGTGGCTAACATCGCCCCGCAACCCTGGCATTATTTGGCCTTCAACCACACGTGGCACCTTCGAATCGAAGGTGTTTAACTTGGGTTCATAAAAACACTCCTCCTTTTCTAAAACTATATTTTAGTGAAAAAGGTGCATTTCAAGTTTAATGCAAATTCATTTAAAATAGGGCTTATTTACGGGAAATAATTATTGTAAAAAAATATTGGTAGCTCAATATCGAGTGCCATTTTTTTGCAAAAGTTAAATATTTTTCATTTCCCAAAGCATTGGACCTATTTATTTTGTAAAATCACTAAGTTATAAAGTTCCAAAACTGTGCGGGGGCTTCTTGATATAGTTTCGGGGTGTACAGTGTGTTTTCCTTTTTTGTAACTTTTTCATTCTGCACATTTTTTGTTTTCTTCAACAACTACCCAACCTTCCTTTCTACACTAATGGATATAAGTTAAATTAACACACCGACACCTTTTAACTACCATGAATGGAAATAAAAAATGACCATTGTACTTAGGATAACATGGTTGTATGATAAAGTTTCATAATGGGGTTAGAACTCAAAATAATGAAGTTACTGATAAAGAACTAATTGATTTAATAATTTTGATGAAGCCTTTGGTATTTTGTTTCTTTCAATGTCTCCTAATATCCTCTTTCACATAGAATCAACCAAATCTCCCAAAGAGTGTGGAAAACCTTAGAAACCTTATTCGAGAAAATTTGACACTATGAGGGTTCATGAGCTAGAAATAGAACTTATCATCTTAAGTCCTAGCAATCTTGACACTCTAGAATATTTCTTTACTAAGCTAAAGTCCTTACGATTGTAGTTAAAAGAATGTGGAACATAAAATAAGGATGAATATCTTTTAATGCTTTCCAAACTAGGTCCTAATTACTCTATCTTTGTATGTACCTTTTATGCTACCAAGAGGGCTCTTGGACCCACATGATCTATACCATCTTTAGATGAATTTATTGTTAATTTGACTAAGAAGTAGGAAAAGTTAATACAAATGGGTACCTTAAAGTCCTCAAACCTCAAGCCCTCATTGGCAATATAATGGAAAATAGAAAGCCTCATTAGACAAAGAGTATAAACAAAGTAATAAGGATCAAGAAAGTATGAAGAATCAACATTTTTCTACCTCTACATCAAACTCTGAAATTTCCTCTTTTAGTGATAATTCCATGAAAGAAAGGATCAAATGTAGAAATTGCAAAGTAAGACATGATGAAATAAAATGTTTGAAGAAACAGATTGACCACCTCACAAGTCTTCTTGAGAAGAACAAGATAGGTGACCCGAGTCTTCCAAACAATCTTCATCAACCAATGAATCCTCCAATGCAAATGGAAAAGGGAAAGAGAAAGAATCAGAAAGGAGAAAAAAGGGAGATCCCTTATTGCATTTGTACCACCACCTCCTACATGGGTTATTGATTATGGTGCTTCACATCATATGGCTTCTTCACACGTGGAGTTCACTTCATTAGATCCATGTGACATGTCTACTATATGATTGGGTGACAACAATTCCTGCATATGTTTTTGGGAGAGGGCCTGTTGAAGTGAATGGAGGAACATTCAATAATTTTCTTAGTATTCCCTCACTATCAACTAATATCTTATCATTCTACTAGATTACTCACCTTAGTTAGGGCATGTAGGTTGAGTTCACTCCAGATTCATTCTATGTCGAGAGCTACATAGTGACACTATCATTGTAGTGGGTGTAGTCAATCATCAGACTTGGCTATATTCCTTCTCTCACTTTGTTCCTCCTTCATATTCTTCACCAAATTCACCTATACTTGATGACACTTCTAATCTTGAGCACATTTTTGATGAGAACTTCTCTTATGGCACAAATGACTATAGTAGTGATGGGGACCCACCTCCACTATCTCCTTGTCACCTTTCAATTTTAGAGGAGTTATTTCTTGATCCACCTACTTCTGGTCCACCTCAAAATTTTCAGGAGTAGGCATCTTGATTCAATACTCATCAGACATCGTATTATTCTACTCGATTCACAGGATCCTCCACATTCTTTCTTCACTTCTACATCGGATAAATCATTCCTTCATGGAGTAATTAGCACTTTTAAA